>VWYH01009809.1:859012-1341776 GCA_013399365.1 Pampusana beccarii | reverse complement strand
ACTTGTGCTCCAGACCCCTCACCAGCTTCATTGCCCTTCTCTGAACTCTCTCCAGCACCTCAATGTCGTTCCTGTAGTGAGGGACCCAAAACTGACCCCAGGATTTGAGGTGGGGCCTCACCAGTGCTGAGTACAGAGGGACAATCACTGCCCTGGTCCTGCTGGCCACACTATTCCTGATACAAGCCAGGATGCTGTTGGCCCTTTTGGCCACCTGGGCACACTGCTGGCTCATGTTCGGCCAGCTGAGAGGCTGCTAACTTACAAAAGGTAAAGTTTAAAATAGACTTCTTTGAGACTGCATATACTCTCAGCAAATTGTGGGTATACATAATCTTTGTCTAAAGTGTAATTTTCATTCTAATAATTCTGCTGGCACTACGATTACTTTATCTGAAAAAGCAATTATCAGGGTTCAAAACAAAAGGACACTGCAGTCCCGTCATCGACCTGTCTGCATTTCAAGACTGTGGTTAAGGTTTTTGCTTTTCTGAGGCCAGTATTTGGTACATTAGTTGTTAAGCATATTTAACCATTGTGTTACCCTAAGGCCATAAACCTTAGCAAAAACCAGACCAAATAGACTAGCAAACAGATTCAAGTTTTATGGTTTATGCTTGAGTGCAATGTGTCTGTCAGCTCATGTTGCTTAATTAACATCAGTAATTATGTTTATAATGTCTTGTAGTCTGCCAGTCCTAATTTGCTAATTTTCTGTTCATTTTGAAACCCAGAGCACAGCATATGTTTCGCCAAGCCATGCGTACGCCCTTCATTTGGTTCCACGTGGTCCCTGCAGCAAATAAAGAGCAGTACGAACAGTTGTCCCAAACCGAGAAGAACAACTACTACTCCAGCCGGTTCAGCCCTGATTCCCAGTATGCTGACAGCAAAAGTATTAACAATTCTGGACTTCACACGTTACAAAGAATGTCTCGAGCGGGTAACCAGTCCGATCAGACAGACTCCTACTCGCAGCTACCTCATAGTGTGAATTCATCAGGGAAACCACCCTCAGGCCTGGTACCATCACCTCAGAAAGTTCTCACATCCACTGCAAACAGTGGGTATAACACCAAAAAGATAGGGAAGAGGCTCAGTATACAACTGAGAAAAGGTAAGGCAGTAATGTGCTCCTCATATAGCATGAGGGATGTGTGTGCAGTGTATGTGCGTGTGTCTGGAGCGCTCGTGCTGGGCAGGACAGCTTGCAGAAGTACAGGGAGGTGAAGGATTGATTTTTGAAGCCACGTGGTTGAGTTGTCCCCACCAGCACGCCCAGGAGTCCAGCTGTGCATTCCTGTCGTACAGTGTGTTTGCAAAAGGACATTTTGAAGAGTGATTTAACATCATTCTCTGTCTCTCAATTCACACAGAATCACAGAATGTTAGGGATTGGACGGGACCTCAAAAGATCATCCAGGCCAATCCCCCTGCCGGAGCAGGAACACCCAGATGAGGTTACACAGGAAGGTGTCCAGGCGGGTTTTGAATGTCTGCAGAGAAGGAGACTCCACAACCTCCCTGGGCAGCCTGGTCCAGTGTCTGTCACCCTCAATGAGNTAAGGGAGATGCTCCACTCCCTTCATCATCTCTGTTGCCCTACGCTGGACTCTCTCCAGCAGTTCCCTGTCCTTCTTGAACTGAGGGGCCCAGAACTGGACACAATATTTCAGATGTGGTCTCACCAGGGCAGAGTAGAGGGGGAGGAGAACCTCTCTCGATCTACTGACCACCCCCTTCTAATCCACCCCAGGATGCCATTGGCCTTCTTGGCCACAAGGGCACAGTGACGTACAGTAAGTGCCACAAATTCTGTTGACCAAGACCCAGGGAGTGGTGAATTATTTAGCTAATACAAGTCAATAAGCTAAAATGATCCATATGCTGTACTTTACAGATATAATGATTTTTCAAATTGCATAACTGTGCTTTTGCTGTTGGCTTTTAAGAGAGTGTTGGATCCAGTTGGTAAATTGGACTTTCTAATTTTCAGCTAAAGCTTTTTTTTATTCCATGGGGTTGTCAAAGCCTTTGTTTGAACAGCTGAGATGTAATGTGATATTTCCTATCTTAGGCTTTATGCTAATGTAGTAGAGACTATTTAAGGGCAGAGGAGAAAGCAGTGTGTGCTTATCTCAACATCTGTACCGTAAATGCACATGTAGATGCATTGGTGCATCTGTGGAATTCTTATGGTGTGTTAAATGTCCTAAATGGGAAAATTTGGTGGTACCATCTAGTTGTTTTTAAGATAGTTTGAAGTATAATCAAATGGCATTTAATGCAAGTATTTCTTAGCTCTTGGGAAATGATTTATTTAAAGGATTATACATGTTGCAAGCTTTACGGTATTAAAATGAGCGTATTTAAGGTTAGATGTAATCTGATATCTAAGAGCAAGAATAGGGTTTACATTACACAGCAAAAAGTTTACCCATGTGACAATATTCTCCATGAATTGAAAGCACATTCTCCTTAGGATATTGTATGTGCTCAGTGTTAATAATTTTTATTAATTGATCTTTATATCGAAAAGTATTGAAGATAATGCATTGAATGGTGGAGATTTTACAGTTTCACAGGTATCAGGCTACTTGTCACATTATCATTATGCTTTCCTTTCTGTGAACTTCACATGAACCACCAGATTGCTTTTTTCTGGTTGCTGAATTTTAAGCTCTACAAACTTGGATGACATAAGGTTGAGATGACAGTTTGCTTCTGTTGTTGATGCTCCTTCAAGAAATTCTTTAGGCCATCAGCTCAGATCAGCCTGCTTGGAAAAACTTATTGGCTGAGTAAGGAATCACTGGGCTTACAGATATACTCTTTGTCACTACAGTAATTTTTACCTATTTTTTTGTATTTGCAGAAACCTGTAGAAATATCACTCAGATAGAAAAGAATTCTTAGCCAAGAGTGGAAATGTACATTTCACATAATTTCAAAGCACCAACAAAAGAATGCGGAATATGGGAATGCAATGTTTTCCATGGAACAAATGTGATGTTATAGCTGCTCGTAAGAAAGGAGAATATAATATTGATGTGTTAAGGATTGTTTGACTGTGATGTGAGGTTATATTTTGGTCCTCTTGTACTGGATACTGTTTCATAAATACTCTTCCTACTCCTATAATGTAATTTAGCCTTGCTGGCACCAGTATGTTAGGTGGTTTTGGAAGAAGATGCATACTACCTGTTGATAGAAAGTCATTTAACATCTGCTTTGCAACTAGAGAAGTTTGGTGGCTCTCATGCGAGTATAAGTTTTGAAATCTATATCTAGAATGTATTTCAGAAGTTTAGAGGGGATATTTGTTTCTAACAGTTTGCTTATGTATGAATGCTACTAATATGGAAGTGGCACCTAGATCAGATGATAGACAGACAGACGGGCAGAGGCTAGTGTTCTGTATTTTGCGCATGATGATGATAATACTAAAAAAAAGCATAAAGAGACCTTTTTATATTTGCTGTCTTTCACTCGTTAATATCTGCTGCAGAAAGAGGCATATTCTCCCATTTTGACTTTCATTTGATCCCTCTGAGAACATACATGTGGAGCAACAAATGAAGCAAACACTTAAGGATGCCCCTAAGTAGTTTGTTATAAATATGAGTGCAATTGGGATGTTGATTGTCTTTGATTATTTCTAATGAAGGATGTTGTAATAATACAAGCTTTATAGATATTTAACGAATGTGTGTTTTTTTGTAGCTGACAGACAGCAGTTATTTTACCAATTACCATCATTAAATTAAAAACTCCTTGTGGGGTGCATTAAGGCATACAAGCCTGTAAGACTTCATCTTGAAATTCAATTTTGATTTAACCTGTGCGTTCTGGTTAATGATGTAGTATGTAAGAACTGACTCTTTTTCAACACAGACAGACCCTCTTTATTATAGCTGTGTTTCAATATATTGCATGAGATTTATTATATAAAATTTCTTGGTAAGATAGCCCTACAGTATGTGCTTCTGTAATTATGATTTCTTAATATTTATTGCTGTTTTGGCATTTTAAAATAACCTGAACTTTCATAGGATTTAGCTGTTTAATAAAGTCAGAAGAGAAGGTCAGTCATATGTTTCAGTCAATGCAGAATGTTTGTTGGCTTTTCTAAATGAAAATGGATATCTGTTTATCTTTGCTTAAAGGTCAGGGCCTGAACTTTTAGCATATAGATGTAGGGGTTATTGCTGATATTCTAATGCCATTAAGGCTGTATAACAGTCTAGCTTAATAGCTCACACAAATTAAGATGGTACTGGAGATGACAGTGAGCCTGTGTTTATATATATATTGGCGTAAGCTGATACACAGTAAGTATAAATAAATAAAAATAGTTCTTTACAGCTAAGAGATATAGAGAAAATAAGACAACTAATATAATACCCAGAGTGTTAGAACAAATTTTGACCTCATATACAGCAGCACAATTCCAGAGTGGTTTTCCTTTGACTGCAAGGGTTTGAGGCAATGCAACTGAGAGAAATTTAGTCCAGGACTTATAAATAATAAATAACCAATTATACAACAAATGATTCTGAGGCTTAGTCTTTGAGCACTGAGCACTCACAACATTTAGCCTGATAGTCACTAAAGCATTCAGAAGACTGCTTTTCAGTTGGACATTGTATTACTCAGACTTCATTTATACTGTTTTTGACATCACTGTTCTAAGACAAGCCTGAAGTACTCAGTCTTTACATTAGCTTCATTTTATTTGATTGCCCTTAACTGTAATACTCATTGCATTGGATCATTTCTATCTATAACTACATATTTGTCTAGCTAAAATAAATATATAATTCTTTGGATAAAATATCAAAACTGAACTCTTGTTTTCTAAGTTGGTCATAGTTCCACCAAATATTTTGCTACGTTTTTTGCCTGAAATATTCAGTGAATCAAGATCTCGGTCCACATCTGCCCTTTTCCGGAGCATGACCTATCTGCCAGGTATGGGAGTTCTGATAATCCCTTCCTTTTTGGCCCAAATAATATTTCTCACTTGCAAAATAATATAGTTTCAAGAGAAAGAAATGAGTGCCACAGCTGTGGAGACCTTACAGCAGGAAAACTGTAGGAGTGGCCAAGACCATCACGGAAAGGGCGTCACGGCCGTATTCTAGGAGGTGGTGAGCCTGGGAGGAAGGAGGCACCTTTATGCAGCACAACAAGGAAAAGTTATTAAATTGGAGATGTGAGGAGGATTACGAGACTCCTTGCACTTCGGAGTTTCTCACTGGACTCCTGTTTGGCTTGCTGGCCCTTCTGTGGTTCATAATGCTCTGTTTTACATACAGAGCTGAGCTTAAACACTTCGAGTCCCACCAGGTGACTGGGTGTTCAGTGTTACAATGCAGAGACATTCAGCTCTGCGGCACCCCACTTCTTTTCTCCAAGATGTCATTAGAGACACAAATAAGATGCTGTGGGTAGTTTGGGAGGATGCTAATTTAAAATGGCGTCATATTTGCTATGGACTAAAGCACATATATAGATTATTACTTGTTTTACTTGGGTTTGTATAGCAGAGTGTGCAAGACAGGACCCTGAACTTGACTGTCAGATATCCTGTATCGTGTATCTGAAGTGTACAGATTTACATGCATTTTTCATCATACTCTCCCATTTTCCCACACTTTCTTGAGCCAGACTTTGAACTGACATTTTAAATTTTTATTTAAAATTTCTTTTGAAGTGATATGTTCTCTTAGACTGACTTTAGAATTCCTGTTCAGATGCAATAGAAGTGTTTGTCCCTTTTGAAATGAAGCATGTAGATTCCTAAATTACTTAAGTGACCTTGAGAAATGAGATTCAAAAGTGATGCAGATCATTTTGGGCATTATTAGCCACTGAGGAAAAGTAAGCTGCATCAAGTTTAATCTTTCCATTTTTAAAAAACACTTCCAATCACTATTTATTAGCAGACTGTAGGAAAAAGGGCAAAATGTTTCTATTAGGTTGATCAAAGATTTTCTTGAGAGGTCTGAGCTGGGCTTGGAGAAAAAAAGTTTTTCCAAATAGCTCAGCTACACAAAAATGGGCATGCAATTAATTTGTCTTGATTGTGCATGTGGCTGCAGAAATTTTATAGACAGCTGAGCAGTCAACCTTCTCAGCAGTCATTTGCACGTACAGTTACCCTGACTACACAGACACAAATTCCGAAAATACAGGGCTTTTACTAGAAGCAGTAAACCAACTTTTCAGGAAATATCTAAAACGGTCTTGGTTGGTTTAGTAAAGCCCCTGACAATGAGAAGAGCTTATTTGCTGTTCAGCTCTTGCATGAGGTCCAGTCCTTAATAAAAACTGCTTTTTAGCATAAAACGGGATAGGATAATTATTTCAGCAATCATCCATCCGTACATGGATCTCAAGAAAGAGTCTACTGTAAAAAAGCAGGAACTTGAAGTGCTTGGAAGGGCAGTGTCTGCCCTAATTATTGTCAGAGAACGTTTGGCCCTTCTGCTTATTTTTATTCTAATGTTATCTCGCTCCTTATTCTGGATCATTTTATAATCTAGTACTTTCATTAAGTGGGGATGCTTTATTTTGTAATTTTTGTGACTTTCTGTCACAAACTGTTTCTATGTGTAACCAACCTCCCTTATTGTTTTGTGAAAGGGAGAGTGTGTTCTTTGTCTTTCACGAAGAATCTGTACTTTTCTTCAACAATCCTTTATTCCATCTGAGGACTGTTCACCCACATGGATTTTCCATATCTAGGTTGTTCTGAAACATTCTCTGCCTCTCTTGCGTAAGTTCTAACAAATGTGGTGCCCAATTGTCTGGTTATCAAACATTTTCTATTGTTTTAGAAGTAAGATTTTTTAATTTTAAATTTAGGTAGATCTGTACTGACGTACCTGAGAACTCATCTGCATTTTCTTGAATTAGAGGAGAAAGAAGAGCGTGATTTACTTCTAGCTCTGCTTGGAGTACTGAAAGGGAAGAGAACTGTAAAAGGAATATCGTAAAAAGTTGACAGTGTGGGTCTTTCAGATGGGCCTTATTGGGTTTCTGAACTAAGGCCCTTTTAAGAGTGACCTGAAGGTTCTGGAAGCAGTGCAGAGGTGATGCTTGCTTTTCATCTCATGTTCTGGCGGTGCTCCTACCCAGTTTGGCTGCTGAGAATTTAGACCTTCAGTTGCTGCTGGATGAGGACCACACAATTTTTCATGCAGAAGAGCCTTAGAAACACAGAAACATTATGCCAGACACTCTTCACAGTCAAGTAAATAATCCTAGCATTAGTGAGCAGTTAAACACTTCTTGACTGGGACATAACAGAAAGTCTAGATACCTCTAGTAAGATTTAATATTTTTTTAAGATCCTGTCAGTTTATTATCAGGCTGATTCTAAATAAGATGATGATGTTAGTTCTGAAAATATATTTAAATTACATGAAAGTCCCTCCCACGCCTTAATTCTACTAGAACATTTTTTCCCCTAAAACAACAACAGAAGCATCAAATCTGCCCCTCTTCTGTTTGTACAACGTAGCTCTTTTACTACTGTAACTGTCCTTTTTATTCACCTAAAACTACTTTGTCTTCAGCTCAGAGCTGGCTGAGCTCCTGAGGGTGATGTGACCTTAGAAGGCGTGTTCAGCATCACATTCAAGAGAAAAGGGGGGCTCTACCTTGTCGAGAGAACTGCTGATTTATCAAAAAATCAAAGCTGGAGAATTTGAATTACACAAATTAGTGGGTAATTTTTAAATGTTATTATCACTTGATGTAATTTGATCATTGTCAGAGATGACAGCTATAGAGGGAGGAAGATGTTTTCTACCCTCGTTTTAAAATCTGTAAGAGAATAAATTGAACATAACTCAAATAATCTAGACTTTGCAAAGTAAAGCTCCTAGCTTTGAGTAGAATGACTCCTATGTTTTCAAAAACATGGAAATTCCTTCTGTTTTCTACTCCTTTTCTGGTTCTGCCTTTATATGTGTCCAGCTTCTCCCATATTATTAGTATAAATCAGAGATATCAGAGGAGCCTGCAGTAAGTTTACACAGTTCTCTCATTATTATAATGGAGTTTTACACCCTAAGAACTGAAAACATTTTAGCAGCAGGAATATATTAAGATCTTAAACGCATTTCTATCAACAAGAGAACTGAAATGCATGGAGTAGAGATAACAAAATCAGTTATGTGTATAAAAGGAAAAAAAAAAATCCAGTCACAGAAGTTGTATTTGTTTTTAGCCTCAGTCGAATGTATCCATTTATTTCCCAGTCTTGTGAGCTTTTAATTTATATATAATAATCATAGGAGTTTATGAAGCTGTATTATACAGCTAAGGGCAGCAATAGTACATGAATAGTAAAATGAAGCAGAGAAAAGGTAAAAGGAAAATGACACCCAAAAGGTGTCTCATGCAAAGCTGTGCAGAGCAGCACAACAACATGTAGCCCAGTTGAGGCCCCTTCTTTCCGCAGAAACAAGTAATTAGAATTTTCTTGTGCTAATATCTGGGCTCAGTGTGGATTTGTGGCATTCTGCCGGCTTTGGTAAAGGCTTTCTGGAGATTTGACAGCAGAAAATGCCACAATCCAAATTTATATCCTGTGTGCATTTGTAATATGAGCATATCAAGTTCTGTTTTTTCCTTGGGGGTTTAAAGTGAAGTGTGTGAACCAGACATCTGTAATGATGCTGTAATCAGGCTATGGGGATTAAGCTTATTAATAATGAGATATTGTCCTGGGTGTGCAGTTATGTTCTGATACCGCTTTAGAAATTTTAGCAAACAAAACCTGTACTCAAAGAGCAATATTCAACACAGATCCTTAAAATAAGAAAAAGATAAATTCCATAGAAAGCTGACATGTGACTTAAAAAAACCTTATACAGATCATCTTCACATGGTGCAGGGAGTTAGAGCTCTATGAACATTTGAAGCATCATTAGAATTGTGAGGTCTCCAAAGTAAAATATGGATGTTATGAGATCCAATATTTTTTTCATCTCTGTGTAATAGCACTGATAAATTTTATATCAGCCTGAAAGTGAATGAAGACTTTTAAATTCGATGTCAGTTTTCCAGCTATTCTGAATGCTGCAGAAGGAAGAGAGGTTGTCTCATGATAGTTAGCCTAGAGGAACTGATCCAAATTTCCTGAACAATATGGGCTGCATGCACTTGCTGTGTATCCATGAGGACTTAGATATGTTCAGGATGGAGATTTTAAAAGGTTGTGTCACCCCCCACCCTGTCACCTGTGTCAATTTACTTCTTAACATGATTAGCATCTTGATAATAAAATATATTGTACTAAATGTTAATCAAATGTAATTGTGCAGATTTCAGAAATCTGAAGGTAGACTACTGTTGACTGTATTGGACTCCTGCTTCATTTTCATGTGTGAATATTAACCTGCTCGGTAAAAAAGTAGACTTAGCAAATGAACAGGGGGAACAGTATGACGCAAATTAATTCAGGCCTTAACCTGTGGTGGGTTGATATTGACTGGGTACCAGGTCACACCTATCATGCTGCTCTATCACTTCTCCTCTGCATCTGGACAGAGGATGGAAACTATAACAAAAAGCTTGTGGGTCGAGATAAGGACGGGGATAGGTAGCTCACCAACTACAGTCGCAGGCAAAACAGCTCAACTTGGGAAATTGCCAATCAAATCAGAGTAGGATAATGAGAAGTAAACCAAAATCTTAAAACATCTTCCCCCCACCCCTTGCCTCTTCCTGGGCTCGTCTTTACTCCCAATTTCTCCACCTCCTGCCCCTTGAGTGGCACAAGGGGATGGGAAATGGGATTTGTGGTCAGTTCATCACATGTTGTCTCTGCTGCTTCTTCCTCCTCACACTCTTCCTGTGCTCGATTACGGAGTTCCACCTACAGGAGGCAGTCCTGCATGAACTTCTCCCACGTGGCTGCAGTTCTTCATGAACTGCTCCAGTGTGGGTTCCTTCCAGAGCTGCAGTCCTTCAGGAACAGGCTGCTCCAGTATGTGTCCCCCACGGGGTCACAAGCCCTGCCAGCAAACCTGCTTCTCTCTCCGGAGGATGCCAGTTTCTGCCAGGAGCCTGCTCCAGCATGGGCTTTCCATGGGGTCACAGCCTCCTTTGGTCATCCGCCCGCTCCAGCATGGGCTCCTCCATGGCTGCAGGGGCACAGCTGGCCTCACCATGGGCTGCACCACGGGCTGCAGGGGAATCTCTGCTCTGGTGCCTGCAGCACCTCCTGCTCCTTCTTCACTGCCCTTGGTGTCTGCACATTTATTTTTTTTTTCTCACGTATTCTTACTCCCCTCTCCAGCTGCTGTTGTGCAGCATTTTTTTCTCCTTCTTAAATGTTGTCCCAGAAGTGCTACCACCATCTCTGATGGGCTTGGCCTTGGCCAGCAGCAGGTCTATCTTGGAGCTGGCTGGCATTAGCTCCATTGGACATGGGGGAAACTTCTAGAAGCTTCTCACAGAAGCCACCCCTGTATCCCCACCACTAAAAAAACCTTGCCACACAAACCCAATACAAACTTCAAATGGTTCTATAGTTGTTTGACTTTCACATAGGTTGTGTTCAGCTTCCCAGGGTTCATAGCTGTGGGCTGTTGTGTAAAAGTGTGGCTTCTGTCTGTCCCCGTGATTTTTATACAAAGGGGTGTGTTGTGCAACTTTGAGGGACCATACCTGATATTTCCGAGTCCTACCTGCAGGTTGCCTTAGTAGGTCAGATTAAACGTGGGTTGGGCATGTGTGTGTGTGTATGCCTAGCTAGTGAACTTGAACTATAGACATATCTTGACAACCTCTGAGAGGTTTCAAATGGAAGTTGTAGATACTGCCACTCTGTCAGGGCTGCTCTCTGCTGAATGGCTGGCTGCATTTTATGCCAGATTAAGTGTCCTGAATAGACTCAATGTGCAATGCTGGGGGGGTGAGCGGCTTTCAACGTAGAATTTCAAAGTTTGTTGATAACACCGGGCAGATTGCATCAAGGAGAGGATCACAAATGAGCTTTCCACATAGTAGGAAAGGCCTCTGCTTGTCCTCTCAGCTTGTGGAGTCCTCAGGTAAACTTCAGTAACCAGTTGTGGGCATTATTTCTCTGAAATACAAGCTAGTCTCATTTGCCATATTGACTTGACGCCCTCGCTGGATTTCTCCATATTATCTTAAATGTCTCCGTTTTGCTTCAGTGAGTCTTAGCCAAGTGTAGTCAGTCACCTGGCCGCACAGCAGGACCTCAGGAGTGGCAGCTTGGCTCTGCTCCCTGCCTGTGTGCCAGAAGGTGGGATGGAACCCAGCAAGGGCCGGGGTGAAGCCCTAAGGCGGAGGAGCTGTTGACAGAAAACAGCCTGAGGTCCCTCGGAGCAGAACAAATGAGATCACTGAGGTCTGGTCCTGTCTGTCACCTGCCGGTGTCCATAAGTGAGCTGACAAAGCCCCGTGGCCAGCAGTGCTGGCCGGCTGACACTGCTGAAAGGGTTGCAAAAGGGGAAGGATCGGTGACAAGATCCAGATTGACAAGGGGGAAGACACTGAGAGGATATCAGATGTGCTTTGTTCTGATCCCTTGTCACTCAGCTCATCTGAAATAGAAAGTTGGAAATATGGCAATGACTTGGAAGTCATTGGAACAGCAAGTTGCAAGGAGGGCCTGCTGAGCCACCTGTGCCAAGACTCAGTGCTTCAGCTATAGTGTCCCTGTGTATGCTGTTTTTTTCCTTTTTTTCCCATGCAGTAATTCTTACGTCTTATATATGTATTTTCATGGATTATATTAATATCGCTGAGGTACACATAACATTCTGCTGGATAAAAATAATATGTCATATAAAATGTGCATTTTCACAAGTAACTTTCTACGTTCTTTTTGCAGGTACAGAAGGCTTGGGATTTAGCATTACTTCAAGGGATGTCCCAATTGGGGGCTCTGCTCCAATTTATGTGAAAAACATCCTTCCGAGAGGTGCAGCTATTCAAGATGGGAGACTAAAAGCTGGAGACCGATTGATTGAGGTGATGCAGTGTTACATGTTGTTTGTGTTTTGGCAGGAACCCATGCACTAGTTCACTTCCAAAGCCTCTTAGTATTGTTTNCTCTTTTTTTTTTTTTTTTTTTTGCTTTTTTTTTTTTTTTTTTTTTTGGCTTTGTCTTTTTATGTAACAGAACAAAGGCTGTGCATTTTCATCTGTTTTAAGAGCTGGGCCCAGACGTACTATGAAAACATGAGTTTATCTGTCCTTATGTGAATATAGTGTCATAGTCTTGCAGTGCTGTTGAGGAATCAGTTGAAGCAAAGTGCTTGTTACCTAATAAGTGGCATTAAACCAGCATGGAGTGACACACCAAAAATTACTGAGGGTGTTGCCAAGTATGGAAGACAATACCCTGGAAAGGTTTAGTGAATTAACTGAAAGGGCCAGTATAAGAGGAGGATAGTGCTGCAGAGAATGAAGGCCGCTTCCCTCCTGAAGGGAGGATGTCCTCAAGGGAATGGAATTTCTCTTAGGTGCACAGCAGACACCTTCCTGCAAATCGAGCTGGAGTGATATAAGATGTTACCACCCACAGCTCGTCATTATTGTCCCTAAGCCAAATGACACTGGAGGTGCAGCTGAGACACTAACTGCCTCTCAGTGCCCTTCAGACTTCACTTTCCTGCAAAACTGGCAAAGTCAGCTTGAATTTTTGCTGGAGGATGGCCCTCTGTAATTACTGTAATTCAAGGTAACCCAGATGACTTGGGTGGAAGGGGACTGGGAAGGATTTAAGATGACAGCTATGGCATCTCAACTGTGAGCTGTGATCTCTTATGAGGAAAAGGAAAGCGACGGTTTCCTGATTTCTCCTGAGCACCGGCTCCCTTGCGTAGCGACGTTAGTTGATTTGCTTTGTGTTTCCAGAATGTTTCTGAACAGGCATGCCTGAGAATACCGTGTCTTTCTCTGGCTTCTCCCTTACCCAAGTTAGCTCATCGAGGGGGCAATTTACTTGTATATATTCCATATCTGTCTGTCCTGGTAAGCGGTATGTGGAGGCCAAGGGGTTGCACCTCTGAACAAAGGCAATATAAAGAGCAACTACCCCAAAGTTATTTGGAGAAAAAAATTATTTTCTACTTTTGATGAAAGTTGTTGTGCAAGATCTGTTTGGAAGATATGTATAACACCAGAGAATGTGGAAACAACCAGTTTTGAGTCATACCTTGATTTTGCCAAAGGATTTCTGTGCAAAAATCCTTGTAAAAAAACCCCGTTAGATGGGATTAGTTGGCTTTGTAGTATACTGTTGCTATAAAAAAACAGAGAAATATAGCTGTCTTGCTTGTTACTTGTATTGGTATGTAAAGAATTTATGTTTAATTAGTTGTATTAAGTGGAAGCTGTACTGAGCCAATAAGCAGATTGCTTCAATGAGGTCTCTTTAATACTGTCCCATGTGAATGATATGACTTTTCAGTATGAATTTTTACCATTTTTCCTGGTTTGGAGTCTTATCAATTTTTAATATTTTCTTTGTCACAGGTAAATGGAGTTGATTTAACAGGAAAAACCCAAGAAGAAGTTGTGTCCTTGCTGCGAAGCACCAAGATGGGAGGGACCGTCAGCCTTCTGATTTTTCGACAGGAAGAAACATTCCATCCAAGGGAACTGGTGCGTAAAATAGAGAGCAGCTAAGAGATTTAGATGAATATGAGCAAATGATTTGATTTTGTCACCTGCTAGTAAACATGCATGGCCAGCACTGAATATAAGGAAAAAAAAAGCTTTTTTACTTTATTTAGAGGATTTTACATGAATGTTTTTATTCTCTTTGAGATCTGATATTTGAATTAAATATATGTTAATAATGTATAAGTGAGAGTTTTATTTTGAGTGAAAATGTTTATTATAGAAGAAGCTGTTGGATGGACTTTATTTAGATGCATGCAGACAAGTAGATTATGTCATATCTTTCACATGGAGAAATCTATGTTTGAAAGCCTGCCATTTGTCCTCCTACCTGCTCAATAAAATATTTCAGAGCATATAATATTATGCCAAAACAGGATATGTAAATACATTTCTATCAAAAAATGGAATAAATAAGGAATAGAAGCCTTTTTTGAATATAAATGCAATCTCTGTGGAATGGAAACCCTGCAGTTATTAATTTAGCAGGGTAATTCAGAAAATGTTTCTAAGGAATTTACATGAAATGGAAATAAAATGATGTTTCATACTGTACCTCCTCCACTTGCATAGTGTATGCAGATATTTCTCTGATAATTATTCAAGATAATTTCTGTTATGAAAAGGTAGACTGTGGATGTAGCAGTCTTACTTTGTTCTGTATTCAATTAAACTGCTGAAGTTATTTATTATTTGTATTATCGTAGCTATATATAGCTCTAAAAATAACTTATTTGGCTGCATTATCATGAGAAGAAAGACAAATATAAGTAACAAATATAAGCATGATGAATAGATTACTACATTTTTCTATTGGATTTATGTTATTTTGAATGCAAAGAGAATAAATTTTTGTTTTGCCATTTCAAGATATTTAACATTAACTTTTCAAAACTGCAAAGAAACCTAGGGAGTCCAAGTGGCAGGGAAAGCTGCAAATGAACTCACTTTTACCTTAATATGCTTGGAACATGACTTCAGGTACTGAGGTGATAGTTGTCATAAAATAAAGAGAAATGAACAAATTGAAATGATATTATGCCCTATATTATTGCTGGAACTGTGAAAGCAATCTGTTTATAAGTTCCTATGATGTAATTTTCACAGTGTTGCTATCTTACACAAAGGTGAATGAAAATGCTTTTTAAGTTTTCTAAATAAACTTAGAAGTAAGAAAATGTCTTATTTTTGTGTATATTATTTCCATAGTAAAATGAGGAAGTTGTGATGAATAATTTAACACAATATTTTGTTTAAGTAATTGCAAACAAAGGTATAATGTAATGCAGAGACTTAATAGTAGTATTTGATGTAGTTTTAAAAATACCAGCAAACAACTCCCTTTATATGAGTTCCACCTCAGTAGCTCCCCTGCTGCTGCTCAGGTGATGCCTTCTCAGCTATTTTGGCAAACGCCGGCACAGAGAAGCCAGATCCCATCGTGGCTGTGTCAGGTGGTAGGTGGGCTCTGCGCTTTGTAGTCAGAGATCAGATCTGAATTGGTGTATGTTTCTGGAGCTCCAATGGAACAAATGATATTGTGAGGATCTGACAGTACATGTGTGACGATCCTCTGCTGCATAAAGATTTGTTTGTTTGCATTTTGACATGAAGAACTGCTAGGTGTGCTCTGCTGACAGCTGTCAAAGAGCAGGAACAGGTTTGCTGGGGAAGGTGTTGAACTAAAACCCATGAAAAGGGCTATTCTTTCTTATCTGGTAAGNAAAAAAAAAAAAAAAAAAAAGTCTTTTCAGCTAGCTCAACGACTTTTACTAGCTTTACATACCAAAAATAATTTAATATTGAAGGAGAGAAAGGAATGATCTGAAATCATGTCAGTTCGTCTTTTTCACATGCAAACCTTCTTTGGCCACTTAGGAACAATTTGTCTCTGAATCCTTCCCCTATTTCTGTCATACTTTCTACATTTGTGTGCTTTAAATATTAACTGAACGAGATGTGTCTCAGAAAGTGTATGCATAAAATCATGTTATTTGATATTATCCGTCTCATGAGGGGCAGGACTTGCTGTTGCTTGCTGAGGAGCACTCAGTATTAAAACTATTTTATATTTACCAGCATTTGTACAGATAGTGATCCCAGTAAAAGAGGTGTTTAGATTTTAAGGTTTGGGTTATGGCTTGTTGAATGACTTTTGAAAAGTTACTCATCCTTGGTTTTCTTTATAACTAAAATGAAGATAATACATTTTCAGCAGAGTTGTGGAATTTAATGTCTTCAATGTATGTTGCTGTTATTGTCTGGAAGGGTCCTATGAAAAAGTGTATTTTTATCTAAATCCTATGGGAATGTTAAGCTGAGCCTGTTTAGGTTAGTATGGGGTCTTTGTAGCTGTAGTCAGGATAGCGGGGGTGTGATGGAGAGCCATCATCCAGCACAGCAGACCATGCTAAAAGTGAGTAAAATGTGGATGCAGGGAATAAAAAGAAATTGGCAGGAGTTAACTTTTCTAGCCAGTAAGATCTAGAAGAATGATTAAGTTTCTCCAGAGTACCAGGCATTTTATTGCTTCCAGAGTTACCTAATCCCAGATAGATAATATATTAGGGCTTGTCCGCATCAGTGTGAGAGGTGGATAGTCTCTTAAAAATCTTCCCTCCCTGTCCCCTTCCTTTATGAAAGGGGTGAGGATTACTCTGGTTAAGTAGACTCCTGTTATACTGTGGTTACTTCACATAACCAAAAATAACTGGCTATGAAGGATCTTCTTAGCGCCTACTACTGACCGTGCAAATCCACTGAAGGACTGACTTCTGTTATTCAGCTTTTGAGCTAAATTCTCAGCACCAGCACAGCCTGGCTGGCAGAGTTGGTCTTCTGTACCCTACAAGTTAATCTGCCCCTTGGTACACTTAGGTCCTTTATATGTTCCTGGTAGCTGGCTCCTTCATCTTTTTTTCTTATTGCTTGTTGGTGGTAGGTTAAAGCTAACTGGATGTTTTTGTTACTACTTGACCATCACACTTTTCTACATGTTCGTTTGAATCTCCTGCAAAATGCCCCAAAGCAAAAAAGTCCGGTAAACCCTAGCATTTGTTTTTGGCTCAGCTGAATGGAAAGAAACAGCTCGTTAGCCCAAAAGTGATCATCCAGCAATGTGGCCCCTGGGTGCTCAAAAGGGTTTGAATATGGAGGGATGTGGGCTTGGAAGAGCAAAAGTTCCTTACATGTGTTTCCAGAATTGGTTGAGATTCAGAAAGCTTTTCCAATGATGTACGTTTGCCTCATGTGCCCTGAGACACAGATGAGGAATGCAAGGTATAGGAAGGTCCCATCTGTGGTAGACTGAAAGCACCCTTTGGTCCTTGAGATATCTAGTGTCGTAGTTCTGGTTCATCCAAACACACTCAAAAGGGGAATCCCTTGTTAAGATAAAAATGGATGTTTTAAAAATAGGTACTTGTTTAAAATATTTGGAGAGGTTCATCTGGACTACTGAAGTCGTTCTTTGAAGCCTTCAAAACAGAAGGGAAAGGCCAGGGAAGAACATCCCTGAATGAGAACAATTCTTCCTTGGCCAGGTAGGCACCTCCTTCATAGCCAGATAGTCAGCTGTGCTGGCCTGAGGTTGCTGAAGGTTCTTGTTGTTCACTTCTCATTTAGTGCTGTTTAGGCAAATTTGAATCAGGGAGCAAGACAAACACCCTTTGTTTTTCCATTACCACTTCACATCAGAATTAGAGCTCTTTGTTATCCCCCTGCTGATAGATAGTATATGTCGTATGTAGTCCTGTTCTTATTTATTTTTTTTACTTCCTTTAGAATGCAGAACAAAGCCAGTCACAAATTCCAAAGGAAACGGTAAGAGCTTTGTCTTTTCCATACTGGAAGACTCCCAAATGTTTTTAAAATGATATGGCACTTCTCCATCGAAGTTTCACAGGTTATATACTGTAGATGGCTCTCTCTAGCTTTACATTTTAAATGCCTTTTAAAATGTAATTTCAAATACTGTTTGAATATTATATGCAATTCAGTTATTATGTATGTTCAAGTGCTATTTGAAATTACATCTTTTATATGCACCTAAAGGCCTAAAGTTGGAATGATAAGACTAGACTATTAGCTTGGGTTACTTGTTGTAACTAATTGTTTTAATCATTATTATATGACTGAAACCTGAGATACAGACACAAAAATTAGGCAGTTTGGATTTAAGTCACAATTATACCCTCACAGCAAACTGCTGTTTGTTAGTTATTTTAAGAAGCTATAGTGAAGTAGTCAAATTTAACCCTTTGAAGGCTGCAACAGGTTGGTATGTAATGTGTCATTGAGGCTGTGTATTGAGGTTGTATGCTGTTTGTAGACCTCATTTTAGTCGGGGGAACAGCATCAGTCCTAATACGCATTGTATTATTATATTAATAGATGTATTTTTTTCCTAAAATAAAATATTTATTTCGTGAAATATTAGCAGAGGATATAACAGTATATTTCCTTAAAGGTATACTGTATCTTAGTTAAAACTTTAAGAAACTCCATTCAATTAGGTACCTGTTTCAAAATTAAGTAATAAATTAGATTATGGAGAAGTTAAGAGGATTCATGCTGGGCTTTTAAATTAGTTAGGCCGCTGAAAAACAGAAAAAGCTTGTCTAGATGATTCAGGATGCCTTACCAGCAACAGTGCGATGGTGTCTGGGACAAAAAGAAGGCCGAGACTAGGTGAAGAGATGTAAGAGCCATCTCGGTGAAATGGTTGAGGGTACATTGATTGATACTATTAATGTTTCAGGCCAATGGAATATAAGAAGTGCTTGGGTTGAACGTAGCAATATTCACTTCTATCCCTCTGTCTTTTGATGTCATTCTAGTCTGAAAGCATCTACATATGAGCTCTGCAAAATTGTGGGTGGATCGTTGTTTTAGACATTCCTTGCAGTATCTGTTTAGTACATTTACTCTCATCAGTGGATGTATGTTTTTCTCTTCATAATTTCTTACCGTGTACTGCTGATATGTAAGGAGATCAAAGATCAAAACCTAGGACAGTGTTTCTGCCTGTAATTGAATACAATTGAAAATAATTTGTGGGTGCAGCCTTATAAAAGCGTCCTGGCTTTAGGAGTCGAAATTCTGCCCCAAAACCTTGTTAAGATAAGGCAGGTTGCCTATAGGGTGTTTATATAAAGCAATTGCTTATCTCCTGCAAAGTGAATGCTTTGTACCAAGTTGCATAGTGAAATCTTTTCTCTAGGATTTTTCTGATCAACTTCCTGACTTCATCTAACAAAAGACCAAAAGAAAATAAGGATCTCTCATTTGTTTGCTGTAGATGTGAGCTAAAAATTGTTTGTTAACCAGGGGATTATGCAAGAGGGACAGGGAGTGCATGAGTAGCTAGGGATTTCTGAAAAAACAGCCAGAAAGCCCTAGCAAGCCCTGAAATAAGACAGTCAATTGGGAAGCATGTGGAGATGTATTTGGTTAGTGAGGGAATGAGGCTGGAAAGCTGGTCAATACGAGATGTTTTTGCGTAATGTCTTGGGTTTTTCATTCATTATGGGGTGGGATTGTTTTGTGGTTTTTCTGAAGGCTCAGAGCAACAGTGATCACTAGCAGGGGCAGTAGGTCTCTTTAAATTTGCCTACTCCTGGGTGGGAATAAAAATTGAATAAATGTGAAAGGTGTCAGTGGGTATTTATAATGCACAATGCTTTTGAGCTTACCTTCCTTCCTCCAATCTACTTTGCTTTGGATAAGTGTGATACTGCAGTTCTAAAGAACTAATTTTCTGCAGCTGCACATTAATAACACTGTCACACACTTTTTTATTATTATTATTTTTGAAAGCGGTTTTCATTGCTTTCCTTTATTCTATTTGGTCCTGCCTCAATCGCTATTTATTCTTCCTCTATCTACTTTTTGGGTCTTTGAGATTTCTAATCTTGCAATTTCTATTTCTTTGCCTGCTCTGATCTTTGTGCTGTTAGTTTTGAGGTTTTAGTCTCCAAGTGTCAAGGACTTGATAGTAGAAAGCAAAGACAAAAAAAAAAACAAAAGCAAAAATAAACCCAAAAAAAAAAACCAGAAAAAATGTTGAAAGCAGTGAAGCTATAGGAATGAGAGGTGAAATACAAGTCTATTTTTAATTTAAAGGCGAAATGGTTGCAGTGGTTTTTTTTGTTGTTATGTCTTTGTGGGGAAACAGAAGAAAAATGCACCTTTGAAATTAAAAAAAAAAAAACAACCTTGAAAATGCAAGGCCTGAAGTAAAATGTGTATGTAGATCCCAAAATATGAAGCCTTATTTATTGAAACATTATTAACACTCAAGGGTTACATTCGTGTAAGTGTTATAATACTTGGAAATGGTTTACACTGATGTGGTGGCACTTGGATGCAGCAGTTAGAGTCTTCATAGATGTAATAAAACGAAACCTTGAAAATTAGTTTTTCCTTTATTTGTGGCCTGAAATCCTTGGGAGAGTTATTTCTCACTATCCATATAGGAAAGCATATGACTTCATATTTTGCACACCATCACAGGATACAGATTCTTGTCTTCTCATGCTTGGACTTCCATATGAGGAGTTTTTGTAACTTGCTAAGCTCGCAGAATTTATGCTTTGGTCTCCAGCTATCCATGAGAAATGCAAAGTACTAATGCGACTGCAGCTTCTGTCCAGTAACCGTGCCCTGGTGAAAACAGTGCCGCTGTTTTTACCTTTTGTTTTGCTGATGAACAGAACAGGTGCTCGAGCGTTAACTCCTGGAGCAGGGAAATCTCCTGTATCTTGGTTGGAAGATTGTTTCACCCAGCCAGGAATTCGTACCGTTTGTGTAGCTGATGACAACATGGAACAGATGCACCTATTTCTAAACATGGTGATTATTTGGAATGTAGGAGATTGACCATAATAGGAAAACTAGTAATTTATCATTATTACATTTCTGTTTCTAAGCATAATTATCTTAATCTTGTTACAGAGCATTGAAATGAACTGTTAATTACGCTATGTAAAACATCTGCCAATTAATTTTTCCTCATACTCTTTGAAAGTCAATAGTGTTTCAGTAATATTTTGCTTTTACAGTTGTCATTCACTGTTTGTTTTCTGCATTCAAACTGGCAAGTTAACTTTCATAGAAGCATAGTGCTGGAAAAATAATAATTATCATATATGTATGTATTTTGTAGGGAGTGCTGTCTATTGGTAAAAAGAGGTTCAAAGTTAGGACTTAGAATTTCATTCCATGACTCTTGCACTCGGCAGCACGGGAAGGCTTCAGTTTTCTGTTCTCATTTGTTTTTCTGTCAAATTGCTGTAAGCGAGCAGAATGTTATGAATTTTAGTGAGAGCAGGGTTTGTAACAGTGACATAACAAGAGCGGTTGGTGCGTTGGAACAATATATAAATGTTTAGCAGCCCTGATAGAAATTGCAAATGGGATTGCTTTTTATTTTCTTCTGAATTCGAACATCTGATACTCCTGTTATCATCTATATTTAATTTTGATCACCATGTTCTTTCAGAATCCGAGGATAATGCCATGCCTAAATCTATCAGCATTTTGGGGTTCAATTGCTGCTTTTCCCATAGACTTTTATGCGTGATTCTGAGTAAATTAGATACACTTTGCATGTAAGAATTCATCACCTGTAAGAATGGGGTGATCATACAAACTTGATCAGAGGCATTTTATAAGAATTAATGTAAATTTACTTTTTGTACACTTTTTGTTTGCTACTATTCTTGTTATGAATATGAGATACGCTAGCAAATGCCTAGAAAGAGGTACTTTATATTGATTAATGGATGGAAGGTTCTTGGAGCTTAGTCTTGGGGGAAGAAAAAACGCACTCAGTGTTGAGCTTTAAGATAGTGATGTTCTGAGTGTGTGTGTGTGTTTTACTTCTAGTGAAAAGCTGTTTGCATTACTTCAACGTGTGTAGTCACTGTGTATGTATACATAGCTGTTTTTAAAGAACTCTTATGTTCCCATCAATTCATATTTAGGACTTCAGCTTTCGTAGCAGCTTTTTATCATTCAGTTGATGCAACTCTTTCTTCACGCAGAACCTTCTTTGCAAAACAGTTTAGAGCTTCATCAGTTTCTGTTGCTGCAACAGGTGATCCAAATGTCTAAAAATTGAGCCAAGATTGTGTGCTGACTAATATTGGCCTATACCAAGAGCAATGCTGGTGTCATTAGACACAGAATGATTTTATCGAAAGACGAGAGGTTTGGCTGATGATTAAACTCTTGCTGTTATTTCTTCCATTGTGTTTAGGAATGCTGCAAATGATGGGTGCTGATTATTTTTATCTTCTAATGGTGTGAGGCACAAGGCTGATTACCAAGTTTTTTTAAAAAAACATAGAATGATAGACTGGTTTGGGTTGGAAGGGACCTTCAAAGGTCATCTAGTCCAANCATCTTTCTTATAGGTCCCTTTTAAGTACTGAAAGGCCACAATAAGGTCTTCCTGGAGCATTCTCCAGGCTGAACAAACCCAGCTTTCTCAGCGTTCCCTTGTAGGAGAGCTGTTCCATCCATCTGATCACCTTGTTGGCCTCCTCTGGACCCTCTCCAACAGCTCCACGTCTTTCCTGTGCTGAGGGCTCCAGAACTGGATGCGGCACTGCAGGTCGGGGTCTTACCAGAACAGAGTAGAGGGGCAGCATCATCTCCCTCCAGCTGCTGGCCACAAACAGCAATTTTAGTGATATTTTGAGTGGTTTCCGATTATATTTTTAATGAAGCTGTGGCATAAGAAACAGATCACTGGCCATAGAAAGGAAATATGTAGTGAATGTGTAATCTGCTGCAGGTTACTGTTGAGTTTAGAGTCTTTTACCGTAGGAGGTACTCTAGCATGTTCTGCGGCACTAATGAGTAGAGCTGAAACATTAATTCCTAGTGAATAATTAATACAACAGACTGTGTTTATGGATGTTCTTTGAGTAGTCTGAATTTCCCAGAATGTAGTGATAATCGACATAAACTGCATAACGCTGTGCTTGGGGTTGTTCCTCAGGACTGCAGTTTTGACTCGGTCCCCTGCAGGGCTGCAGCGTGGCACTCCCAGGCGGGCTCCCTGCAGCTCCAGCTGTTTTCTCAAAGCTTGTGTCGGTAACATTGCTAGCCAATTGCTGGTTTCATGGAGGCAGAGTATGTGTCCCCTCTCTGGGGTTCAGTAACAAGCTTGCCTCAAGGCCGCCATTGCAGAGTCATCCTGAAGCCATACTGGTGTGCACATCTTTATTTGCCAGTATTATACTATTTCCTATGTACCAGCCTATGTTATTTTGGATAATATGCATCAACTGTGTAAGGCATTTACAATTCAAACAACACATATAGGAGGTGAGACTGAAAAGGGCCCCCAAGTCCACCATCTGCTAGCACAGGCAGTAGGGTCGTCAGGTTCTTGGCCTAATTTGGGTGAGTGTAAAGTTCATATTGTTGCTTAAAATTCCTATTTACACATCTGAAAACTCATTGGCTATGTGCAAAGCTTTTTTTACTGCACTGTTGGTGTTGTACTCTTGGTGTTGATTCTTCCTTGCAATTCAAATCCAGGGAAAATAGTGAGATGAAGTGGTTTGCCATGGTTGCCTGGAAGTCTGCAGCAGAAGAAGGAGTGAGACACAGGTCTGCCCCAGTGCCCTGTGCTGGCATTGCCTCATGAGGAACGTGTTCCCTGCCATGGACTTCTACAAAGGCATTATTTCCCTTTCAACTTTGTTTTTCTGTCTGGCTTTCCCAGACACTCTCTATCTGTTTATTTAGTCTTTTCAGGTCTTGTACATCCAACAGGCCAGTAGGAGAAGTATAAAGATTTTTAGGGAGCTGTTTCATTAGTGTGTTGGGCATTGAAGTTTTTCTTGAACAAGAGATAGTGCAGAGAGCTGTAGCTTTATAAGCTTTACTGGCAGAGCAGACACCTGCTGTGTATCTAATCCCTTGGTTTTTACTTCTCTAGGATGAGCATCCTGTAAAGAAACGGGGTTAGCATTACAATCACATATTTGTTTCAGAACATGCAGTAGGAGCACAAAATTTGAGTAGGAAAAACAGTTTGGAACAGGCCGTGTTGGCCTGGATAAAGCAGTCATGATGGCAATGGCAACAGACTAGCCCCTGTGTGAAGTTCTGAGATGCGTAACCAACAAAATAACTTTAGTGATCTGACCAGTTGATTTGAAATGTAGAATCTCAACTGCTTAATCCAGTTTCTATGGCAGCGCAGATCAGAGTGTTAGCATTAGGGAGAATAATGTTTGCACAGAAAAGCAATGGCGTTCTTATAGAGATAAATAACAAACATGTGGATGTACTTAAATATGGGCTTTTTGCAAAGCTTTGATTTTCATACTAAATGAAAATCACATGCTAGAGTTTTTGTGCTTTTGAAAACATTTAATTTTTTTCTAAACCATTTTTAATCCATCAAAAACATTAAACTGAAGACATTTTTGAATGTGTAACATGTTTTTCGATATTAAATTAAATCCTTAAAATGGACATAACTGGAAATATAATGGGTCTGTTTTTCATGAGCTAGCATTTCTGCATATAAATATGTACCAAAGTTAATCCACATATAATGTGCAAAAAAACTTTTCCTTGATGGGATCAAAATTAAAGCAGACCACATTTCCCATAAAATCTCAGAATTCAAATTTAGTTTTTGATATTTAGCAGCTGCTGTTTGATTTGAGTAAGAGTGCAGTCTTTGCCAGATGTGACATATTAACTTAGCTAATATGAATAATGAGTCTCAGTGTATATGTGCAAATAAAATTCATTAGTGTTTATCTAACATATGGGAGGTATTAAAATACTTAACCTAGGAAGAGTTAGAAAAAGAAAGCAAGCATAAGAATTTTAGTCATTTGGTTGGCTTAAGCCCTGTATCATTTTATAACTAGGCAAGAAGATACTTTAGGCCCTTATAACCTGCAATGCAGCACATAATTGCTTGATTTTAAAAAAAAAAAAAAAAAAGAAAAAAAAAAAAAAAAAAAAAAAAAAGAAAAAAAAAGATAAAAGGCCTTGTATTTCAAGAGGAAACCGGGCTGGGGTGTGCATGTCACTGTTGGATCGGTAGGCAGGCTTTTCTCTGCTGGAGGCCCAGTTTTAAGTCTGAATGAGCAGCTGTAGTTATATTTCGCTTTAATGCCTGCCCAGGGCAGGATGCATCAGCTCTGAGTTATTCCTCCTCAGGAAAGGCCCCGACTGCAGTTGGAGAGGTGTGTTACAGGCCACCTACATCTCTCTGTTTTCAGCACCTCCAGCAATTATACATCTTCTTACATTTTTATAAGTACCAAACTTCACCCCGCATGAAAGAGTTGTTGACCATGGGTACTGTTTTGCTTCCTTAGAGCTGCTCGATTTACACGTTCTACATTTGTATATGTGATAGCATACAATAAAAGTGAGAGTCTTTTGGTGTGTATCAGTTTAGGTGGCCTGCTATGACAGCAATGTCACCCACCTAGCTTGAAGGACAAAATAATTTGATTCATCTCTGATGTCAAGAATGTTTTTGCACATTAGTTAAGTGAAATCTCCTCTCTCTTGTGTACAGCATGCATAATTCGAAATAAGAATTCTATTTAGTTGTAATAATACCGTTGTTTTCCCAATGTATAGGAGTTATGATTTCTCAGTATCATAGGTGCCTTGTGAGAACGAATAATGAATTTGATATTAAAATCTTCTAAAGATGGAAAATATCCTGGAAAAAGCTGTGACATTATGTTAGTATTCCCCTTTATTGGAAGCAGATGACTAAACCTTGGATTTTGCAAATGCCAGTTCTTTTACTTTTCTAGCCTGCACTTCCCAGGCCTGGTGGGCTCTTAACATCCATGGGACTTCAAACTCATCTTTCAAGAACTTCAGATTTTCAGGGTGGACAAATTCAAGAGAGAAGATACATTTATGAGGCAAAAGATTGATGGGTTAACAAAATAATAATTAAACAGAGACTTACAGGCTTAGAAGGATGGACACAGCAGAATTTGAAGGCAGGTAAAGTGAATAGTGCAGATGGGGTCATTGGAGGTGTTAGGTAGCACTTGTGCCTCAGTTATCGTGTGAATTTATCATGTGAATTTCATCATCGTATAAGAAGGATGTGTTTGTATATGTACATGTATGTGCTTGTGCGTACAAGAACCCCGTACATGTTTTCGTGTGTATTATGTACATAACTTGGATTATAGTTTACCCTCTAAGAGTGGGGATACAGAGCTTTCTAATCTGCTTCTGTGAAAAGAAACAGGAGTGCACTAGATTTTTGCCGAGAGTCTCATGATTAACTTCTTTCTTTTGTCTATGCATGATCACAAAGTAACTTGCAGGCAGGTTTCAGTGACTTAATAGCTGCTGAGAAGACAGCATGTCTCAGCTTGCAATAGAACGAACTTTGCTGGAGAGAATGCAGCCAGATTTGGAGCTGCAGTGAGCAGCTTCGGAAACTTGTCCCAGCTTGATTGGAAATTGCTTCCCCTGTTAGGTGGGAGGAGGGTTTTCTTTGCTGTTAGGTTTCTTTTTTCACCCATCTCATGCTGTTTGCTCACCAGCTGAACCCTGACGAGATTTTATAAAGGGCAGAAGTCCCACGCGAGAAATTTCTACCTAGTGTTTAAAACATAAAAGGACACGGAGGAGATGGCTGTTACTAACACGATGACATAGACTTATTGTACTTCTAGTGTCAAGGTCCATTTTAACATTGTTTACGAAATTAAATCAGGTTTTATGATCAGATCAGAAACTGATGTTCTGTAGAACAGAAAAATTTCCCTCCTGTTTTTTGGTGTTTTGTAATCTCCGTTTGTATCGAAGCATGGCCACAAGCTTGCTCTAGTCAGGAAGTTTATCTTTAACTTTATGATAAATTTATGTTGTATTTAAACAGTGAAAATCTTATCTCAAATTTCATTTGTCATACATTTATGCCAATTATGAATTTGAAGCCCCAAAATAGGTCACCTATATATTGTATCACCAATCGAATTTTTATTACAAATTACATACTTAAGCAGCTTCATTCATCCAGCTGAAGTCATTTCAGACGACCTTTTCCTCAGCAGACTCTGTCTGAACAGGATATTGTTCTGCTGTTAATTGTTTTGGACGTAGTGTGTGAAAAATCTTAAGGGACTTGATTTTTGTTGTTCAGGGTTCACAGGATATAATTTTGCCTGCATATTTACTGCTGGCCTGTCAAAGTATATGAAGGAATAAATTTCTCCCACAGATCAACTAATCATGAAAATACTGTTGAGGTGTTTGATTGACATAGTGAAGCTGTTAATTTAGAGTGTATCAAGATCAAATGGAAGTTATTGCAATTAGGAAGTGATTGTGTTCTCAGTTGAAATTTTTAAATGCTGCATTACAGATTTTTTTGCGTTTTTATGCTGTCTCATGGATGTATTAGAGAATTTGTATGGTTTGTTACATTTAGATACTTAATGTTCAACATAATTTACTTTTTAAAAAATAGCTGATATTTAATTGATTGGGGAGAGCTGCTGTATATGTAATGTTTCTGTACTTTAAAGAGCTTTGGGGAACAAAGGATTCAGCCAGTCTGAGGTTTTGTTGGGTGTTTTTGTTTGGTTGGTTTTGTTTTTAAAACTTTGGTTCAAAATATTATGTTATCAGGCTAAAAACTTCCTTCTTATTTCTCTGAGAGTGGCTCCTTTATGGCATGCTAAGAGGTTCCTGATCACTATATAGTTCTGTTCCAAGGTTTGTATTGATGAAGTTGTGTTCAATGAATCATACATAGTAAGACCTTTAGTACCATGGCATGACATAAATGTTAGAGGCAGTACTTTCATATCCGTTGTCCTTGAATCCTGATGGTTCAGTTATTCTTAAAAGCCACACTTTTCTCCTAAGTATTCTGTGAAAAAACTGTAGGATATCAAAAAGAAATATTTGTTCCCTCCGTTGCTTAGCTGGCTTAGTTGAAAAAAAGCTGTGGATAGCCAATGAAGTCCTTAAAGCAATTTAGCCTTAGCCCAGTAATGGTATTTTTTCTTCCTTTGGATGAGTTGCATAATTTTCTCATGGCTTCAGTACTTCTGTTCCTGTGCAGAGGCTGCTGTTTCTCATTTTTTCATGAGCATGATCTGCTTACTCACGTGCAGCTGCTAAGGAATAGTTTGCTCCAGGCTGAGGCCTTCAGTTTCACCTGCATATTTGGGTGCCTGTAGCCTGATATTAGCTTATTTTCTTATTCAAGTCTCTAGGAAACGAGCAGGCAGAAGCCTCCCGTTAAGAATAGTGCTGAGCTGATAGTGCAGCTCTTTGGTGTGGCTGAAGAGAAGTAGCATAGGGGCCATTATCCAGGTCCTTGGGCATGCTGACGGAGACGCTCTCTCCAATCGACCCTTTGGCATGTGGAAGTGAACCCGACGGACTGTGCAGGGAAGCTGTTTAGTTCTCTGCCCTGGAAGGGAGATCGCTGGGGCTGAAGTTATGGCAGATTTTTTAGAATGTTAGAAAATAGTGAGGGAGGAAGGGGATCAAAGGTAAATTTACAGTTACTGTAGTAAAGAAGACACAATAACATTTGGTTTTTTGGATTACCTGTACATCCTACCTTGACTTTATCTCCCTTTTGTCTCTCAAGCTTTTATTCCTACTATTATTTATTAAGGAATGTGAAAGTGGTCAGTGTTACAGGAACTAAAAGGTAATGTGCGTCTCTCTGAGATTTTTTTATTGTGTAGCTACCTGATCAAAGATGCACTCAAATGTATCCTGTAACTAGTGCTTCTGTGACCCAAACAGGAAAATTAGACTTGTAATTTTCCCCAAAATTGGGATCTTTTTTTTAGGTTCAGTATTTTTTCCATGGGCACAGTGCACCTTTCCCTTCCTGACAGCTAGCACAGATCGTCACAGGCCAAGAGATGCATTTGGATAATGGGATTCACAAACAAGCCAACCTAGCTGTGGCGCTTGGATAAGGGTGTAATTTTTTTCTTTTTTTTTTTTTTTTAATTGATGGAGCATTATGCTTTGTCATAAATGAAAGACAGAGATGAGCAAATAGTGTCTAATGCAAGGGAAAGGGCTGGTGAACACTTTAAGGTTCATGCTTTTAACCAAGCGGGAAAAGATAGAGCTCCTGTTTTTCTTCCCTCAGCTGTTCTGGTTCTCACAACAGTCTGACTGCCTTCCCATGTGACATTTTCACATTGCATTTCTAGGTCAGTGGTGACACAACTAGCATGCTTGTGCCCAAATTGATCATCTCAGTCTACTGTACACCACATGGCTTTCACATCCATCTTTGCCATAGTCTGTGTTTGGATTTCAGTAAAAGCCTGTCAGCTTCGCCTTTTGTCAGGTCTTAAGAAACAGGAGCGGCTCAGCAGGCGCACGTTAACTTCTCATGTGTCTTGTCCTGCTACGAGTATCTGGGAGTAGGAGAAAAATAGGAGGAGCGAGCTTTGCGAATAGATGAGCGTGACAAGGGAAAAGTCAGTATAAAATCAGTGTTATAAGCGATGTGATGTATTTGCTAAGATTATTAAAAAAATTGGACAGATTAATTCTTCCAGAGAAAAGCTGCTGACTGTTGGACATTATTGTGCACCTTCCTGTGGACGTTCTCTTACTGTTTCCTTTTTATGTGGGTGAGAAAAAAACAGCACATTTGGGTTCATGAGCATCTTTCTGGAGGGCAGATACTGGGCCACTGTGGAGAACTGCCTCCGAGGGCATGAATTTTTTCTTTAATATTTTACTTAAATGATCACGTTATAACTGAAAGTAGTTATAAACACTTTATTATAACTGAAAGGTGTCAGAGACAAGTGGACAGTGTCTACCGCAAAGGACAGGGCTGGTGAAGAGTCCATCCCTCCCATTCCTCCTTTTGGCAGCAGCCTCTTGTGCTTACGCACTGCAGGGCCTGACCATTTTCTGTTTCAGGGTGCTGTGCCCACACCTGTTGCCCCCACAAGTGCCACCACGCTGCGGGGACACCCCAGGGCCCCCTCCCTGCCCACCACCACCCCAGGCTCAGCGGGAGGCGAAGCGAGAGGCCGGTCTCCTGCGCTTGTGTGGCCGGTGGGTGCGCCGAAGGGTGTCACCGAGCTGGGACACCGGCCCGTCTGGGACTGTAATTCGTGATGTTCGAAACCCAGGATTGTCCCAGCTGGACAAAAACTGGGTGTGGAGGGCAGCAAAGAACCAAATATGTGAGTGAGAGGACAGAGGTGAAGAGCAGAGCTGGGAAAGGCAGGAAGATTGGCGCTCAGAGCTGGATTTGACGCTAAGCCTGGCAATAGCAGAGAGATGAGCTGTTGCAGATCTCAGCTGTGTAATTTTCTGGTTTTTTCTGAACACAGCTAGTTTTAAACAAAGTGAAGTGAATGAGTAAATTTTGAATTTAATTTTCGTGTACTTAGTTTCTCCCCATGACTGCAAAGCTGCCACAGATGATGGTGATATTTTTAAAATTCTATAGGTTTGCAAGTAAAAAATTTTTCTCATACAGCTCTCATTTGGCTAATGAAATAGCAGATTACATGTGAGTTAGTATTAATGGCACATTCAGTAATGACACATGATTCAATTATTTTACTAGACAGAGAAACACTTAGACACAGACATAAGATATTTCTGAATCTAGGCATCAGCTGGAGGTGATTGAAAATACAGTATTTGCGCATGTTTCTTCAAATAATTACTGTGGAAAATATTGTGGCATTTTAGTTAAAAGCAGGGGGTTTTAATGCTAATAGCTGTGGAGGGAAGAGAATACCCAAAGAGAAATGCTCCTCTATAATCCCATGCTAATTTTCCCTACAGAAAGCAGAAGAAGAGGAGCTTGTCCTCACACCTGATGGCACCAGGGAATTCCTGACATTTGAAGTTCCACTGAATGACTCTGGATCAGCTGGACTTGGCGTGAGCGTCAAAGGTAACCGGTCAAAAGAAAACCATGCCGATTTAGGAATCTTCGTCAAGTCCATTATTAACGGTGGAGCAGCATCCAAGGTAAGAGGGGACATCTGTGTACTTTGGTCTTCCTCAGTTTTCCATAATAAGTCTGTTTGGAAAATAACCACAGATTCAAGAAGAATGAGGTTGCTCTCTAACTACCTTTTTCCAATTACACCATCAGGGCTAGCATTTAGATTTTTACTCAGATTCACATGTTTGCACATCCCAGGATTTAAACAGCCATTACAGATCATCGGGAAGGATATGAGCCGTCTCTGGTACAGTTCAATTAGTATGCTATTTGTGCAAACATGTTATGATAATAGCTTGCAGTGCAAACCTGTAATTGGAATAGACATTTCCTACAACGGCTGCAGTGGAAGCTATTATGTCAGTGTTCATTTGGCCATAAACTATTAGGACTAAGCATAGTTGTTTGATTTTTTTTCTTTTTTTTCATCTCTCCAGTAGACTAAACTTCTTTTGGGCATGTTTTATGTAACGCGCCATAATCTTTCCTTTTCCAGGATGGCAGGCTTCGAGTGAACGATCAATTAATAGCGGTAAATGGAGAATCATTATTGGGCAAAACAAATCAAGATGCAATGGAGACCTTAAGGAGATCCATGTCCACTGAAGGAAATAAGCGGGGAATGATCCAGCTTATTGTGGCGAGGCGAAGAAGTAAATGCAATGAGGTAGTAGGCTTTTGATATTGGGAATGGGAATTTTCACTTCCAAGGCATTTTTGTTTATAAGAAATGTCATGATTCCTCCGAGACCTAGAAAATAATATTTGAGAAGCTAAAGAAAGAAGGAATTACAAAATGATCTGAATTTCAGTGTTAGACATGCTAACCTCATTACCAATCAATAAAGGTTTTCTTTTGAGTATTTTCATCAATGAGTAACAGGAAACACTGAATAAAACTATATTGATTTTGTAATTGGATCCCACTGTTTATACGATTTTTGTTCTTTGGAGTTTTTTATGTAGGTCTATTGAATCTCTCGTTTATAGACAGTGTTAACTGACTTGCTGCTTTGTGACTTTCAGTTTTTTTAATTAAGAGTAGAGCTCTTACATTTCATTATTGTATTTTATCTAAGTAATTAAAAGTTCCATGTAAAGATTCTGCAAAACTTGATGCAAATAATTTTGTTATTTCAGATTTTAAATATGTTGTGTCTTGGCCTTCATTGCAGGGAAATATGAAATATTAAATTCAGGGTGAAGTGGCAATTCTTTTTCTGCTATTATTTGCAGCTTCTGTCTCCTCCAGTGTAGTGTTAATGTGTCGATGTTTTGAAACATTTTCATGATTTCCGATAGTTTATCTTCTAGATTAATGTAAATAATGCTATATAGTGGGAATATGTGGGCATATGATACTGAGAAGGACTGCAGATGCCGTGTAGGACTGAATTAGACTTAAATATGGTTTTGACAAATTGGAGAAATGCACTGCGTTAGCTGGGGTGCAGTTGAATGGCAGGTAAAGGAAGCATCTGTTTCTTAAGACATCTAAAAGTCATTCTTTCATTCTTGTTAACACTGGTAAGGTCTTATTGAGAAAGTTATTTCTTGAGCATCATGCTTCAAAAATGATGTGCACAAATTGGTTTAGTACTGCTGATCTTGCCTAGGGGAAAAAGGAATGTTTTATTTCTTAATGCATAAAACTGATCTTTAAAAATTTCCAGTCTACAGTGTATTACAAAATCATGTTTGAAAAAGATGCCTCACTAGAATTATTAATCTCCTCTTGATTAACTGCTTATACACAGCTTTAATACATATACACACAGGTTTATATATACACGCACTGCTAGAAAGCCAGTTTGGGTGTCAGGTTCTCATTTGGCCTTGAAGGATTTCTGACCTTTTTATATTTGGTTACGTCCTGTTCTAGCCATAATTCTGATCTTGGACTCCAGAAAGCACAGATTGTCCTTTGGAGACTGTTTCTTATTCCTACCCAATTTCAGATGCATAGAAAGGGTGAAGTATTTTAGACCAATTCTATGTTTAGTGTATTTTTTTCAAAAAGGATGTGGAGGATGTTCACTCTTCTCTTAGTGAAAGTCTTCTAGAACAAAGATATCAAGATGATGTTTGCAAACACGATGGAACAATTCCAGCAATGATGAACCAGAGAGATTGGTCCTTAAATCCGATAGAATTTTTGCTCACTTGAGTTAGGAATAGTTTGGTGCCCTACATCTGCTTGACATTTAGTGTGATTTATTTCATAGAAATCACATGACAAAAAGGCACAGTTCAGTGTACAGTATATGTGTTCCAAGATGAAAGAACTGATTTTAGAATGAGATATAGATACACTGAAATGTATCTGTATAGGGCCAGGATAGGGACCTCTGTCTGTCTGGGCCTACTTTACATTTTTTTTCTGTGTTTTCCCTACTCCTTAATAAGCTGGTGCAATGAGCTATACTGATTTGGGAAAGTGATGATGTGTACAATTTTTGTAGCTCTTTTTTTCTCAGAATTATTGCTTTTATGACATTCATTCAAAAGGAATATGATGTCAGTATTATTTGCGTATTTTAATATGATGAAAGCACGACTTGCATGGACATAAAGCTGTTTACCTGCTGAGCTGGCAGTATTCGGGAAGGCGGTTTTCTGAAAGTCTGGCAATACCCAGATTTCAATGAAATGAAAAGTGAAGAGAGAATTTGCAATTAAACTCTAGTTCTTTGTTCAAGAATTGGACGGATTTAAACTTTTGGTATTATTAATCTGATATAACACTGATAAGCTATGATATTATGTGTGTATCTTGCATGAATACCGTTAATAAGTATTGTGTTCGGTCAGCTTAGCCCCTGGGTGATGGATGTGTGGCCTGAGGCACAGCTGGAGAGCAGCATTGCACACCTGGGCATCGCAGTGGTACCCGCGTGCCCAGGGAGCATCCCGTATTGGCCGTGTCCGGCAGGCTCAGCTGTATCGTGCTTCATTCAGCAATGTGGGTTAATTCCATGTGCCGGCACACAAGATGTCCCCTTGGAATGTTCCTGTGGCTGCCACCAGCCGAGGATACAGTCTCAGCAAAGATTTTTAGTGTTAGAACGAAAAATAAGTGACATCTGACTGGCTGTGAATTTGGGAGCTTGCAGATTAGAAGTAAAACCATGAGAAGGGCAGACCCTATCTTGATAAATAACACCATTTATCAGCATTTTCCTCAGAAATTGAATTTTACTGTTTTTTCTTATAGACAAAAAGAAATGTTTAGCTTTTGAGAAAGTATTTCCCTGATATTTTTCATGCTTTTTTCTTTCTTTTGGTTCTCCAAAAGAGTCACCATAAAATAACAGCAAAAACAAGAACAACAACAAAAAAGATCCTATTCAACTGATTTCTTTCCTGGGTTGATTCAGCATTGTATGTGCCCAGTTCATGGACAAAAACATAGCGTATGCTCTTGTTAGTCTTGCAGAACCAGAGTTAAATGGCACAAGCTTGATTATATTCCCTTTTGTGTATTGTTGTCATCAGTTTTCCCTCCTCTGCAGTGGCATGGCCAGGCCTGCACCGTGGTGCAAGGTCAGGCCTCAGCACCCTGGGAATCCGGCCGTACCACAGAGCAGCCGCTCATCTCAGGAGGGGAATCCATGCAAGGGGTGACAGTGCCAATGCAAAAAAGAATTATGCACCATGTCTGGATGATAAAACCATTTGCTATCTGGCTGCTAAACAAACAAACAAACAAAACCACACAGCAAAAAGAAAAAAATTTTTTTTTTTTTCCTGGCTTTAAAACCAATCATCATTTTGCATTTGCAAAATCAAACTGAGTTGTTTTGAGACAGCTAGGCAACCCAATCTGCTTTTTTTTGGTCAGTAAAATTGAGTTGGAATTGGATTTTAAGAAAGTTGTTAGTATGAGTATGGTTCTTTTGGGTTTAATATTCATTTTCATAATCAGCCCTAAGAATTGCAAGGGGGTGGGAGGAGAAAAATTCATTCGATAGTTCTGCAGAGTGCCGTTTTTCTGTGTTTCAGTTCAGAACAGAAATTTCACGTGCTTTTTGTATTCTGGTTGCTGTCTAGAAGAGAGGACGTCTCAACCCCTGTTGTCCTGGGTTTAGAGAGGCTTGGACAGTTGCCTCCAATCTGCTGCACAGGAGCTGTTTCTTCGTCAGAAAGCTTTCTTAGGCTTCAAAAATCAAAGTCTACTTAAGTTGAGCATGAAACTTTCAAAACTTTGTGAAGTGACCTCTGATACTCCTTTTTCATGCCAGTATTATTCTTGTACAGCTTCACTAGTTCTCATATTTTAGACTAAGCCTCCAAAGCAATTATAGTAACAATAAAAATGTACATAAACACCATAAGAGTATTATCTTGTCTTCAGAGAGGTAGTGAGGAGATCATTTACATCATCAGTGCTTACATAACTGTAAACTCAAAAGAGACCACAAACTTCCCAGAAGGTAAAAAGCGTTTTTATGCTTTTGTGGTTTTACTGAACTAAAGAGTTGCCTGTAGAAAGAATTTTCATTGAATCACCAGGAGATAGAGTATAATCCATCCAGGTTTTCAAGTGAATTATCTTGTAGTAAATATTGATATAAGCATGGAGTGAGTGGTAGCTATGAATGAACGCCAAGCTGACACCGTGTATCTGAGTTTTCTGCTGTTTGTATTACATCTACACAGAGTACAGTAATATAGTTAATTCTGTAAGCTGCACTACTACAAACCTTACAAAGCTTTGTTTAATAACTCAGCTGCTCCAGACAAAATCACACAGTGAATATTTGATGGATGCTGTTAGATTAGTGTAACAAAAACATTTAGTTTGGGATTTGGATCTATCCAAGGTTCCCTCCCCTCCTTTCAAAAAAGTTAAAGATGCTCTCCAAATCTATGTTTTCAACTTTCCGCCTTGCCCTCTGTGATCAGCATTGCATGTTGATTCTTCAACTTGCCTTTATAAGCACAGAGAAACTTTCAGGTACATTTCCAAAGTTGTGCCAAATTTAAAGTAGGGCCAAATTTAACACTCCAGTTTTCAGGAGATGTGGCTATCGGATTTTTAGATCTTCAACTCAGGGCTGACGTTTTAAAAATTACTAAGATTTAAGGATAGGCACTGGTGCTCCTTGAGCCATGTTCTGTTAATTAGTGATATTATTATGATTGGCCTTTATGGGCAAGCAGCTGCTGGCTGCATGGCCGTAATGCATACATAGTGCTGAGGCTCAACTGTCAGGCAGAGCCGTGCAGCTGGCGACAGTATGTGCTGATTCAAGAAAATAAAGGTAATTGTTACTTTTGGAATCCTGCTGCTTTCAGTCCTGCAACCTGGACAGCTGAGGGGCACAGATTGCTCGTCTGTGCTCTGTTCATGTCACACACAGGCAGCACTTGTCTGCCATTAAGAGCGAGAGCATCACCATTTTCCTCAAAATGAGAGATTTCAAGTTTTTTTTTCTCTCTCTCTCTTTTTTTTGACAGAATTAATGTCTTGTCAAACCCGCCTGAAAAAAGGGTTTGAAAATGATTTGCAGATCCCCAAATTTCTTGCTGCGTGCCTGTTCATTTTTGCTCCAGTTGCTGTGTTGAAAATGGAGCATACTGTGAAGTGGAGAAACAGTCATGAATCCAGACCGTATAAGGATCTCATCCACTGTTTAAATAAATTGACTGGTAGACAGATCATTGGGAGAGACTTTTCAAATGAGTGGCTTCATTACAAAAGAAAGGAAACATCTATTTTTTCCAGTATGGGTGGATGTATAAAACATTCAGCATAATTTTTCCCTGCATGCGTTACCTAGTTTCCTACTTTGAAACTGATATGACAGATTTGTTTTTTTTTTTCTTTTCTCACTAGATTAGTTTTGTGACACCTTTCTGGAGTTCATTTAACTATTGAAAAGTCTTTAGTATCTTCTCCAAAGATGGTGATTTCACTGTTCACTGCCTTCTTCAATTCATTGGTAAAGCTGCTCACAAGGCTAAGCCCTGGTTCTTGGGGAAACCTATAGCTGCCACTTCTCCATTCTGAAGACCGATCTTTGTTTCCAATATATTCTGCCAGATTGCAGTCCAGAAAATTAAAACATAGTGCAGTCCCATGAAAACTTAGCTTTTTTAACACCTTTGGTATGATGCCTTGGTAAATGCTTTTTGAAAATGCAAATATGTCACATCCAATTCATTGCCTGAGAGCTGGTAGAGCCTACTGGCACCTTGGTGCAACTCCAGCATCCAGTGAGGCAGGATTTCCCCATGGACATCTATGTTCCCCATGGGCCCATTTCCATTATGGTCAGTGATCTCACTCTTTATTATAAATGCTACTATTTCATCCAGAAGGAGGTCAGATGCCTGGTCTGTTGTTCCCAAGATCCCCTCTAGATATAGAGGCAACCCCCAGCCCTCTGACACCATGGCCACTTGTAACAGCGTGTGGAACATTTTGGCCAGCAGTTACGCAGTTTCGTGGTTGAGTTCCCTCAGGGTTTTTGGGAGAATGCCATCTTACCTGGGCAACATCTTGACTTCTCACCTGCCACGTTGGTCTAGTGGTCCCTTCTGTTTTCTTCTGGCTGATCTCTATCCTTTCCTCATTTGCTGCAAAGAGTGGGGTCAGGTGTGGAAATCTCCCCAGTATCTTCAGCAGTAAAGACTGAGGCAAAGAAATCATTGAGCTTCCCTGCTGCAGATTGTTCCCCAGTAGCCCTTTCACTCTTGCCATCAAGGGGTCCAACTCATTCCCTGTGTGCTTTCCTACATCCAGTGTCCTTAGTGAGCATTTTACCTTGAATCTGAACATCCTCTGAAGGGTGCTACTTAAATTCTTCCTTCTGTCTCTCCATTTCTTGGGCTGTATTGGTGTGGGAGTTTTTTTGACTGTGGCACCTTTTGCCTGAGCTTCTAGTACTGGACTTGTTAATGCTCTCCTTTGAAGCCTCTGCTGGTCTTTCTGGTGCATGATTTTCAGTGTATTTAGGTAAACTTCTAATAGTAAACGTCCCAAGAAATATTTTTAAATAATAAATGTTAGTTGTTGGGAAAGAATGTACATGATTTTCTACTTTGTAATATCTTGTGTCTTGTGTTCTGCCCTTCTACCTGTTCCCATTTATTTTAACTTACTTTTTCCTCCTTTGTTTGTTTTCTATCCTTGGTACTAACTTACAAGCTCTGTCTTGGCCCGGATTCATCCCCATTCCCCATAACCTACCATCTAACTACATTTTGCAAAGTTGTGCGGGTTCCCTCCCACCATTCTGAAAGCATCTTTTGTCTTCTGCTTACCTTTTAACATTGTCAGGGCAGGCATGTAGTATTTCTTGGGAACACTGAACTAATGTTACATTGTTACATGCACATGATTGTGCATGTAAGTCAAACATGACTTTTTACTGGCTGTTTACCTACACTTTCACATCTTGCCAAGTCTGTCCCTGAAGAAGGATCCCGACTTGAGTGGTAACAAAGAAAACCATATTCAATGTTGGTAGTATTATTGTAAAAGTAGCTCTGTTGAAAAAGGAAGCTGAAGCATTTTGGACGTCTTAGCCGCAGTACACAGATCAGAAAGGAAAAAGAAAGCCTGGAGAATAATTCTGTGTGACAGAAAGAGCTTCAGTACCCTGGCTGCAGTGTAATGTATAGTAGATTTGTATGCTAACTTCTTTAAAATCCATGATGCTTTCATGCCAGCGTTTGGATATTTTACTTTCTGAAGGAAAAAGGCAGTCTGATGATTGTTTCTTTTTATTTAAAAAAAAAAAAAATTAAAAGTTTGTTTATGCTTTGAATATTTTGGCAATGTTCTTATGCATAAACTTTTTTCATATTTATGTGCATAACTTCAGATAGGATGGATGGTGGTGTTTAAGTAAAAAGCACAGCATTAGTTGTCCTTTTATCATCTAGATAAGCAGCAGCTGGGCTAGTTAGTACAAACAGTGCTTTAGCAAACAGCTGGTTCTTATCTGAATGACAAAGGGCCAGGGTAGAGACCTTTTTTATTTAAAAAAAAAAAAAAATCTTGTTTCTATTTTTATTTTAAGAGAATGGAGAGAAAAGAAGCTGCAGGCAATCTGTAGCATGTGAGGGTTTATTGCATTTTTATGAATATGTTCATTTATTATAGATCAGTACTAGGACCCAGAGAGGGAACTCTCTCTTTTCAGCCTGGAGAGGAGAAGGCTCAGGGGGATCTTACCAGTGTCTATAAATACCTGATGGGGGGAGTAAAGACGACCAATCCAGACTCTTCTCAGGGGTGCCCAGTGCCAGGACGAGAAGCGAGGGACAGAAACTGAAATACAAGAAATTTCTGTAAACATAAGCAACAAATGTTCTTCTGAGAGAGTGGTCAGCCCCTGGCACAGGTTGCCCAGAGAGGTTGTGCAATCTCTGCCTTTGGAGGTGTTCAAAACCCAACTGGACAAGGCACTGGACAACTTGTTCTTTCTGACCTTGCTTTGAGCAAGAGGGTGGGCTAGATAATCTCCAGTGGTACTGTCCAAGCTGCACCTCCATGAGTCGGAGCCATCACACCAAGAAGTGCTCCTGCTCAGGGCGGCCGTTGGTAGGAAGTGTAGGGGCCAGTTGGTGCCTTACTTGCCTTGCCAGGCCTTTAATGAAGGTCAGGAATTTGTACATCTTTGTTTATGTTACCTACTCTTTATCAGTTAATCAAGTCAAATTATACCGGATAGCACCGATATCAGCTAAGGGAAGGAACTCAAATGTGTAATTCAAGCTCTTTATTAGAAATGCATCAGGAGGAACTACTTTTTATTTGAACTGCAATCTTGCTTTGGACTGTCGGTCTCTTTGTCTTGCCCACAGCACAGTTTCCAAATTCAATGTATTTTTTCTTACACAAACTTTCTGTTAACAATGTAAGGAAATTACTTTTTTTTTTTCCTGAGAGCCAGTTATATAATTCCTGTCTAATATTTGCTGGTTTTTTAAAAGGCATTGTCTCTCTTATAAAATATAATTGGCTGTCAGTGCCTTTGTTTAAACCCATCTTTTAAGATGCTAATTCGAAGTGGAAAAGTTTTAAAAATTTTCCGTAAGAAGATGATAAAATACGTGATTCACTTTACAAAATACGGCCATCTAAACACACCACTTCTGCTATTTCTTTTATTTACCCTGTACTTTACTGCATTACCAGGAGTGAATTTCTATGTATTTCTCTGATTCAGAGCTTTCTTCTTGTCAGTATCTTTCTGAAAATCTCTTGAGACCTTCCTACAAATGAGTTTGAAAGTTGATGGGTTGTCACATGAAGAAGGACTGTGCGATATGGCTCACTAAAAGCTGGACACTTGTTACATAAAGTCATCAATATAGCACTGGGAGAATAAATCCCAAAGCACTTTGATATTTTCACACCTTATTTAAAGGCAGTGAAATAAAGGTTAGTTCATTTAATGCCTTTATCATGCAAGTTTAAGCTCTCAAGCAGTCTAATGTTGCTGTGCTTTTTTTTCTTACAGTGTTTCAGAGTTTAACATTTATATTCTTTTTGAATTTGCCTTAGATTCCTTCATAAAAGAGGCTACAAATATTGTTTAATTTACTTTTCAGTAAAGCTGTCACTTGTAATCTGCAATTTAAAAAAACTAATAAAACAAATCCTCATTTCACAATTTAAACCTTATTGAGTCTAATTCACTTGCACTGCAAGTTTATTATTCTCCTGCAGCTTGACGTGCCTCCAATTGTAATTGTGTTGACCCTCCGATGCAGTAAATCTCCCCAGTGCTTATCAAACTGGGAGAGATAAGTCTACAATTTGGAACTTCATTAAATATCTCATTTATATTAAACAGATGATGGCTTTGAACAGAAATAATAATTTTTACAGGCTCTGTAACCTCCCAGTCGTGGTCTCCTCAACTTTGTAATGCGACGTTTCGCAAACCTCCACCCCTCCATGTACCAGGCATTATGCCAGCGCCCGAATGTCAGAAGTTGTTAGTCCATCGGGCTGACTTCAAAGCCTCCATGGTAGAGACTGTGGCCGAGTGCTTTGTAGCCCTCAAAGGAGATTTTTTAAAAATCTTTCACAGCATACATTTCTTAGTCATCTGGGGATGGTGGGTGGAGTGATTAATAATGGGCAGCTGTTTAAAGGAGAAGAAAACAACCAACAAATGTGTTGCTTGTTATTGTAATTCCTGAAACTATGAACTGCTCCTCTCATGCTTGTTTAGAGACCAGTCCTTGGAATAAGCCCAGTTCCCAGTGGCTTCAAAGTGTCTGTAGCGTGCTTGGTATCTTACAGTATCTATTCCCTGCAGTATTTCAGTACATATAAAATATATGCCATGGGATTTGTGTAAGGACATTGTTCTTGTGGTTTAACTATACACTTCAATACGAAGAGGCGGGTTGGTGAGAACAGCTAACACTTTGATGTGTGAGTTCATACAATTACCCTACAAAACACGTCTATTTTTTAATATTTATTTTTTTTTAATAGTGCTGGATTCAGGTCCCGCTGTTTAGGTGAATTGGTTTAACAGTCTTGGCGAAGCTCCTCTGGTAGCGTTGCCAAGTACCAGCAGGGTGCTAGAGCTCAGGTGAACCCAGCGCTCAGAGGCAGGAAGGCTGCATGGTGCGAGGGCTGGGTGATGGTGTGGGGAGTCTCTGGTCTCCCAGTGAGCAACTGGGCACTCATGAATTGGGAATCTGAACTGACCAGTGAGCACATGGACGCTTGTTCTCCTCACTCCCAGGGCCTGTGTGGGCATCAGAGCTGCCCGTGGCTAACGGGGTGCCTAAAACCAGCTGAACAACACCAAATTGTTTTCTTACATTGCCTCTGACGGGCGCTGCTTTCCACTGAGCTCTGATTCACTGGGGTTTACTGAGGAAAACTCGACTCTTTCCTCTCGTTTTGAAAAATCTGAGAGGCATATGCAGGAAAACAAGGGGTGACCAGCTTCTGCAAACAAAGGCTGAGCTGAGAAGTCACTCAGAGGAGCCTTCTGGCAGAGGGCAGCTGGGGCCACATGTGGGCTCTTCTCTGTGCACGTGGCCAAGCAGCCCATCTCCATCACTTCTTCCACCACCTACCTCATCTGTCTTGTGACGCCCCGGGGAGTTCTGCCTGGGGTTGTGATGGGCAGCGACCCAGCAGCTCCGGGAGGTGAGGGCTGGCGTGGGGGACACCTCGTGTTTTGCCTCTCTTGGTTTTTGTGGCTCTGCCTGGATGCTGCAGCAGTGCCAGGGACAGCAGGAGCTTCCAGGCTGAACGAAGCACTCAAGGTCTGCTGTGCCCTGCGGCCAGGAAAGGCAGAGCAAATAACTCTATCATAAGTAGAAAAACGTTAATGTGAAGCCTGACTATTTTACGTCCCTCCCTGCTTCTGCTAACTACAAAATGTTTGTTTGCATATGGGTTACTAATATGTGTGGTGGGGTTTTCTGGGGGTTTCCACAGTGCTTACATTTGAAAGCAAATCGCACGACTTCAAAAAGCATCAGCAGCCCAATTCCAAATAGAGTTCCTGCTCTGTGCTCCTGACAGGAGCCTTGTTCTGACAGGCTGTCAGTGTGGGAACGATGGCCCAGCTGTCTGCCTGATATTGCTGAAAAAAGCCGAAACTGTTCTTAGGAAATTATCCAACAAAGAGACACCAAAATGCGGTGGTTTTTTTCACCAATTTTCTGCCGAAAGATTTGAAATTTGACAGGGCGCCATGGGAGGTGCTGTGTAAAGTGGCTCAGAAAGTTGGTCATTAAGCAGAGCTGTCATTGCAAATTATATTTGTCCGGGGTGAGAAGTTCTAGCTCATTTGGTGCCCAGACAAGTCTAAGCCTTAGGCAAGTTGTTACAGTTCCCCCATGCTGCTAAATGGACCCTGGGCACTGATTTTCCTCTCTCTGTGCAGTTGGAGTCACCTGGGAGCCCCTTGGGGCCAGAGCTGCCCATAGAGACCCTGCTGGAGGATCGGGAACGGAGGATTTCCCACTCCCTCTATGGTGGGATCGAGGGGCTCAACGAGTCACCCACGAGGAACGCGGCGCTGAGTAGGATAATGGGTGAGTCAAATCAGCTCTGCTAATCGGGGCGTGTTTTTATTCCTCTCTGTGATTCATTGAAGAGTAATTAATGCAGTATGGGAATTGGAGAACGTGGAGGTTGCACCAAGCAACTTAAAACGTGCCTTAAAATTGTTCCACGCAGCCATCCTGGATGGTTAATGTGAGAAAGTAAAATGGAATTATGAAGTGAATTTCGTATCCTGTGGCAGGTCATAGAACAAACAGGGGGCGAATTTAACATAATCTTTCATTGTCTGGGACAATAGATCATTGGGTGGTCTAGTCTCCATGTTGAACCTTCATTCATATGAAAGTCAGTAAGTCAGGGGAATTTATAACTAATTTCAGCATTTCTTCTCCTCTGTTTCAGTCATACTACAATATAAAAATAAATAAGGCAAACCTGCATCCGTTTATGTTTGAATTTTTGCTTTGCAGGACACCAATTTTAAAACCTCATAACTAATTTTAAGCATCCCTTTTGTAGATTCTGTGCCATACCATGAGCATGGCCCCAGTGGATAATGAGGTTATTAGTGATTGCTCTGCAGCAGCTCAGCTTCTGATGTACAGAGCTAGGTAATAAAGACTTGCCTTGCCACAGGAGTGGACAGATTTACTGACTAGCATGGGATTAGTTTGAAAGGATTTTCAAATTTAAACACAAAAAGCAGCTTGATGAAAATAGCACCTGACAGAAGATGTGACAATTGCTTGCTTGAGTTGCAAGTTTTAAACGTAAGACCTGGCCATTAAATCTGGGACTTCTTAGTGTGCTTGACACACACAGAATATATTAGAAGGTGCTGCTACAAACTTGATGTGAAGCAAGGCAGATCTTAGTTTTAAATTCCTTGAGATTTATTTTCAGCCTTAGAAAATGAAAGTCCACCACCTAAACTTTTTCAGTCAACAGCTTGTGTATATATTTCACTTTGTTTTGGGGTTGTTTGGGAATTAAAAAAAAAATATATATTTTTGTTTGCTTTTTCTTTGTGGTAGTAGAATAACACCGTTGTTAAACTCAGAAAATCCAGAAATTTGCTATTTGAGTTATTTCATCAATTAAGTATTTTGCCTTTTTTTGCACATTTGGTCAACAAAAGTTAGAAATAAATCATATTCTGTTCTATTGCATTACATTTTGTGCAGCTTGGAAGAAAAATTGTATTCCTGAGAACCAAGGAAGTGTGAAACCTTTTTATCTGAAGTCACACACTGCTTAAAGAGAACAACTGAAAAGAAATATTCAGTTGTTGACAAATTTAGGGACTGACAAAATAATTAGAAGTCTTTAGCACTACTCTCCCATAGAAGGGACTAGTTCTTGTGGTGTTGAGACTTCAGAGAAAACATTTGCAAAGCACTGCCTTCTGTTTTTTCCATCAGTGTTGCAGAGGATTTACACATAGAGCTCATGTAAGCGTTAACGAGTTATTGCTTAAACACCTTGTCCAGTGATGGGAGAGGAAACCCTGAGAGAGAGTGTGTGCATGTGTGTCAGCAGTGCAGTTTACTTCCACACCAAAGGAACACAGGGCACACTGTGCTAAATACAGTCTGGTATCATCCTTCTAACAACAGACAGTGACTGATGTTTCAACAAAAGAAAAAAACAATCTTTCCAAAGCTCTTGAAATATAATGCTTTTGGATATCTCTCTAGTGCAGACATAGGGGAAAAAAAATCCATCCTGCATTTTGTGTTTTATAAACTGATGTTTTGATTTCTTCTGAAGCATCATTTTAATGTATTGTTTCCAGAAACCAGGAACTATGTAGAAAATTAGTTGGTTGTGTCTTAAAACTTTTGATTCTTTAGTGGGAAGCACATGGAAAATCAAATTGTGCCTGAACATCGTAGTAAATGTGTTTGTTGTGTTTCCTTTTTTTTTTTCCACATATAACGTATATGTGGTATTATATGATTTGCCAGAGTTTTCCTCCCCTCTTGAAAATTGGCCTAAAAGTGAGGATCAGTCCTAAGAACACTCTGGCTGAGGAAGACTGGAGGTCCGTAGCTTCCCGTACCAGCCCTGCCCATGAAAATGAGCCCAAAGGAGCATTTTATGCAGTGCTGACTCCCTTGAGTGCCCTCCACATATGGAGGAGCCCTCCGAATCGCCTCATGTCTTTTTGTTTACCCCTCAATGGATTTAACTATGTAAACTTTTAGTACTCTCGGTACCTTGTGGCGAGGAGGTCAGAGTTTGATTTCATGTGTGAAGGAGTACGTCTTTCTGCTTCCTTTGCTTTTGGGTGAAGTTGATGGACTTTGAGTTTTCCTCCCTCTTAAGTTAGACTACTGAGAAATGATAATCTCAAGGTCTGGAAAATTCTTGCTCTTTCCAGTCAGTGCTTAAAGTTGGAACAAAACTTTTAAGAGACATTTGTTTCTTTTAAGTATATCTAATGTAATTTTCAGGAAAGGTGTTTAAGACAATTTCCTTACTCTTTCAATCCATAACTGACAGCAAGAAGCGGTTGTCAGAGTCTTGCTGTGATAGTGGCAATAAAATACCAATTTTGGAATGTGATTTAAATTATGTAGAATAATGTTTGCTTACTGCAAAAATGCTACATGAATCTTTTAAATGTTTCTGATTATTATGTTGATCTACTTTTCTAGGTGACTATTGCTTTTTCACTTTATAATATTTCACTGAAAATTTCTCATGGAGAGGAGATAGTGTTTTCTGTTTTCAGGAAGTGATATTTTTGTTTTGACAAGGTGTTTTTTATTTATACAAGTTGGGCCTTCTAAGAATTAGAGGGCTATAATAAACCCTTATATTTAGTTATTTATTTTTAATATTTTCAGGTTGCCTGCTGGTGGTATGTTCAAAATAACCTCTGTGTTATACTGGTTTGCTTGGCTCTACGATTAAAAATTCAAGTCTCTTCTGATATACCATTCTTGCATATCATCCATTATGCCCCTGAGTTTTACAATATACAAATATATAGCTACTGTCTATACAAATTATTCAACAAACAGCTTAATACAAAGTCCTCTTTCATCTCTTTCTTCTAGTTGCTGGTATATTTTTAATGAACATGGTGGATTTTGTTGCTAACGGTGACTAAACAGAAGTTATTTATCGGGGTACACCAAGTAGCACCATAGCTTGCACTGAATCTGCTTTTCATCCTGGAGGATCCTCCAGAACTTCGTAAAATTTGATAGTTGCTACACAACAGGAAATGCTTTGTTCTCTGCACAAATAATTGCTATCTTTAGGATAGAATCAGGAGGAAGCACTACTGAAAAGAATTTAGCTAGGGGTATAGAGTGTGTGTGTCAATAAAATGAAAACAACCCTTCACAAGCAGCTTGCAGTTTCCTGGCCAGGAATCTCATCAAAATGTGATGGTCTGCTTACAACAGTCTTGACAGATCTCTTGAAATCCAAAGCCTGGATATAGTGGAGACATTTTTATCCTTAGATGTTCCCCACACATTCACAGAATCATAGAATCATCTAGGTTGGAAAGGACCTCTAAGATCATTGAGCCCGATCATTAACCTAAGACTGCCAAGCCCATCACTGAACCATGTCCCTANTCCCCTCAGCCTCCTTTTCTCAGGCTGAACAGCCCCAGTTCCCTCAGCCGCTCCTCATCAGACTTGTGCTCCAGGCCCCTTACCAGCTTCATTGACCATATTCCTATCCCACCTCTATTTAGCTTGGAAAACTAGATGATATAAGTATCTATGCAAATTTTACCAAAACTCAGTATATTGCTGGATAATTTCTAACTTCTCATTGTACAATTCTCTGTATCACTCCTATAGGAATTCTTATTGCTATTGTTATCATCATAATCACTATTTTCTTCTATTGTGATTTCTATTTTTTATTACTCTATTCATTACTTCAGTTAATACTTCATTCTTCATCACAGAGTAGCTGTTGCTGATTTCTTGGTCAGGTAGGTTAGGAATCACCTGTCATGTCAGAGCAAGAAAAGCCCTCTACTTGTGGAAGAGACTTGAAGTGTACCATTGGTCTGAATCCCATGATATCAAAATGCTCATGGGAGTCACTCATTAAGTAATACATGACCTTGAGCATATAGTAAGGGTGTTCAACAGATTTCTTAGACATTCCTTTAAAGACAAAGCAACAGCAAAAGCACAAGAACCAAGCCAGATACAGCACCATAACACTGCAGTGTAGTGGGGGAGCCAAGTTACTGCAGCAAACAGATTAACCAAACTTCAGGGATTTTCAAAGTTTAAAAGAACCTGGAGTAGTTGTGTTCTTTGTGAGTAAGCCGCCTGTTATTCTTTTTTTGTACTGTGTATGCTCAGAGGTTTTTTTTTTGGAGCCATTTATGTTGATGGTTTAAATCCGGTCCACACTATTTTGTGGTCTGTTATACGTCTATACTATTATATAAGTTTGAAGTGTCACTGTTTGACATATTTTTCCTTCTAAGCTGAAAGTCCCCATAGACCTGGAGACCACCCATTTGGAACTGGAGCTCTGAGACTTCTTTTTCTGCATGGACAGATGGGAGCCCTTCTTGCCCCATAATTTTGTATTGACCTCAGGCTACACTTGTTTAGATTGGTAACTTGTTTGAGGAATTTGAGCACCAATGTCCTGAGACAGACACACTTCAGAGGGAGAATATTTTCCCTTCCTTATTACGCTGTCCAAAATACTTTATATTACTACAGATTACCTCACTGAAGTTGAATTAATAAATGCAAAACTGGACTTGGAGTGTATTCAGACTCTAAATTTTATAGCACTTCTCTAGCCTGAGGGAAAATTATTGTCTTGGAGATGTTAGTAGACAGCTCGAGCAATGTCTTAGGTTTGTAGATCAATCAAATATACTGATGATTACTAGGTTTGAAGTTTCTTTGATGGTTCCTTGTAATATTTCTCATAACAGTTGCAGAGCTTCTTTCTCCAAGGGTATTTTCTGTCCACTTCGGCCAAGCTCACTACAAAAGACATCTTGAGCCTGTTGCTGAGGTCACTCTGACCATCTGCTGGAGGTGAAGCCTTTCACCTGTTTTGAGCTTCATCTGCAGTGAAAAGCATAGGCGCGTCAAATGGGTTTTCTCCTTAATTCCAAAGCAACTATTAAAATGTCAGTCTTCTCCCTTGTCAGATATAAAGAAGTAGCGAAAAGTTAAAAACGTTACTGAATTACTGTAGCCTCTCAAATGGGAAGTTCAATCTGCCGAATGCCAGAAGGTTATACCTTTTCACAATCAATTCTTTGGAGACGTTATTAACTACGGAGTTAACAGTCTTGTAGGCATTATGTTTGGAAAGAAGTACATTACTAGGCTAAACATTAACCTGTCCATCAAATAAGCTATTATTGGGCAAAGAATCAGCTGTTATGCAAAATGAACACATTCATTTCAGGTTGACAGTGATGAGATGTTCACCAGTTGCTTTTTCTTCCGATGTTCACCAGTCGCTTTTTCTTCCAGCCATTTCTTCAGCCTTCTTCAATGATCTCTTTTGAAGTCAGTTTTCTGCCCTTTGGAAAGCTATACACAATGAATTATCTAGTGCAGGGACGATTTTAGCTAGCTCTTTACACATAAGGTTTTCATCTATTTGTTTGGTTTTGCTTGTTTGGGGTTTTGTGGGGTTTTTGCCTTTGTTTTTGTTTTTTAGGGGTTTTTTGTTTGGTTGGTTTTGTTTGGTTGGTTTTGGTTTTGTTTCTTTATAATTCCATGCAAAGGTAGTGATGGTAACTGAAACATTTCTAGAAAAGAGGAAAAAATTATTTTCCCCTAATTCTACACAATCTATAGTAAAAATAAAGTGTGAAAATATTTGATGTGTCCATACAAGCAGTTTATGTTATGGAAATACAAGTTTTGCTATATATTATTTCTTTGGCGCATCATAGTTTTAGAATGATTTACAGTTGGTTGTCGGATTAATGGTTGATTAAGGTAGTGCTTTTCTTCTCACAAGATGTGACAATTTTACTAGTTGTGTGTTTTAGTAAGATAATACATTTCCAGGAATAAAATTCATGTAATGTCATGATCATTCATTTAAAAAAAATGTTGTATATAGTGAGAGTTACAACCAAACATTTTAAAAGACAAATCTTTCTAAGCTGAGCGTAAATATCCAGGAGGAAGAACTATTTTTAAAGAGATTCTATCACATTGAAAATTACATGCAACTAATATGAAATAACCACGCTTAATAATTAGCCATTGCCTCAGATAACTAAATAATTTTCATGCAGATTTGCAAATCTGTATTTTACTTAGAGAAAATTTTAGCTTAGTGTTTTTAGATACTGAAATAACCTCTGTTAATGACAAGTTAAAATTTTAAGTAGTGATAAATCTATATTTCTACCGTCTTCCAAATAATTTTATATAACCAACATCCTCCCAACTGTATCTCATGTAGGTATCCTGAAAAACGGATTTATTCAGTTTAAACCATAGTTATTTTAGAAATTATTGCAATGAAAATACTATTGTTTCTCGTATTATTTATAGCTTTTTAGTCTGTTTTGGTGACATAAAGCTTTCTATAGGTTTAAAAGTTTGTTCTGCTTTTCACGCAGCAGTTTGAAAATTGTTATCCAGTTTTACACAGTGAAGTGATTATTAGAAACTGTAATTATGTGTGTATGTTTATCCCTATGAAAGCAGCCAGTGGTAGTGCATTTATAATATTTACATGCACACTACAACTGATTTTTACTTGGAAACAGTGTTTTCTTAGTTTGTAAGAATCCTCTAAATATCATCTTTTAACTGCCAATCTCATAAATCATTGCAATGAAGTCTGCTACTGAGCAAAGTATAATGCTGAATGTTTATTATGTCTCTTTAATGTATGTGATAACTCTAATTGAAACATTTGAACAACAGTGTTAAAACTTATTTCAATTTGGTGGTAATAGAATTAGATAGGGTTTTTTTCACAAATTTTGTATGTGTGCCTCCAGATTATTTTGTAAAGGAGGGAATGAATATTTAGAATAATTTAGCTTTAACATTGTGTTCTCAACATCTGTTACAATTCTTACCTTTGTGGAGGCACAAGAGGGTTCCAAGTTCCCCGTAACAGTCAAACAAGTTCCAAATTTCATGGCAGCAAGCTTGATCAGGAGAAGCCATGAGCTCTGTTAGTCCCCACTGAACTCATTTTTGGTTCGGCCAAGCGATTTGATGCAAGGGAAGCTCCTGTCTTCTGGAACAAGTCCTTTCCAGCAGTGCCCAGTGACAGGACCAGAGGCTGTGGGCACAGACCAAAGCACGGGAGGTTCCCACTGAACATCAGGAGATGCTTTTTCCCTGTGGCTCAGCACTGGCACAGGTTGCTCACGGAGCTGGTGAAATAGAGAGATTCAAGAGGCATTTGGTCAAGGTCCTGGGCAGCTGGCTGTAGGTGTCCCTGCTTGAGCAGGAGGTGCTTGGACCAGATGAGAAGTGACTTCCAACCTCAACCCTTCTGTGGTTCTGTGCTCTTCTTGTGGTGGGCCGCAGATACAGTTGGTGTACATTGCATTTCAGACCTCTGCATAGGCAGATATGTTTTTAGACATAATTAATTTTATTATCTGTGTTGTGTTACTCTTATCAGTAGCATTGCAGCTTGACACGACATTTTATCATCTGTGATTATATATTTTTCAAGGCACTCTCTGCCATTATTTAGGTTTTGGGTTTTTTTTCTGCTTTTTATTGTTCAGGTAAATATCAGCTGTCTCCAACGGTGAACATGCCCCAAGATGACACTGTCATTATTGAAGATGACAGGCTGTCCGTACTCCCTCCTCATCTCTCTGACCAGTCGTCATCCAGTTCCCACGATGATGTTGGGTTTGGCACCGTTGATGCTGGTGGATGGGCTAAAGCTGCAATTAGTGAGTCAACAGACTGGTAAGAGCATGTTTTAGTGGAAGGAAATAAGAGATGACTGCAGTTCTGTCTTTTTATTTTGTTGATTTTTTCTCTACTGCTAATATTAATCTTCTTTTTTTTGTAATCACTTCTAGCTTTCACTATTTTCAAACTGATAATTGTCCATTTTTCAGGAAGGAAGTCTGTGCGGATAATTTGTTAGAATTTCTACTTCTGGTTGCAGATTTGTGCTCTGTCAAAGCACATTTGTGGCAATGTTACTAATTGTTATTAAGACCAAATCAGCATATAGTTGCGTTAATTTCATGATTTAATATTAATTTAGTTGCCAACCGAGCTAGCTTTTGTAAAAAAAAAACTTTGCAAAATTTAAATGCTTGAGTTTATGAAAGATGAAAGAATAATTCCAATTGAAAATTTAAATTTATAAACCTCACTGTAAATATTTCTAAGTCTGTAAAACAAATATTTTATTTTTATATTCCAGTATAGGTCTAGGAGCCTCTCAATACTTCTGTAGAATTTCTTGATTTTCCAAACAATGTACAGTTATTTTAAAATCTGCTTAGAGGTCAAAGCGGCTATTTGTTTTGCCCTAGTGTTAATGCTTGTGCAACAAGAACTAGTTAAGATGTCTTTATTATTCATGAAGAAATACCGTTCATATCGTTGTATGGTTTGTAACTATCATGCAAAGGCAGTGTACTGTAATAGTTCAATATTTAAAAATATGGAAAGTGGTAGTACCACTTTCAAAATGGTGGAAAGTAACTTTCCATGTTTTATCTGCAATAAAAATGATTTCTGTGAATCTTAGGTTGAATCTCTAATTAGTTTTATACATTTTAATATGAGAGTCTTAATGAGAAATGCATTGAGCTCCATTATTGACTTCCTTAGGTTCCTGGCAAAGAAATACTGTTTATTGCTTAATACAATTAATACACATCTAAGATTTAATTTGCAAGTCCTGTAATTATCTATATTAACAGCAAAATAAAAGCACACCCTGTCCACTGCCACTTCTTGAAGCTAGATAATTTCACAAATGGTGTGAAGTATATGAATTTTCTTATTTTTCTTGTCTCTTGAGCCTGTTATGAACGTGTCAGCAATATCTTAATAAACCAGCAATAGCACCTGCCAGCTGATATGCACCTCTCAACTTCTTCATTGCTTTATATTAGTTTATTTCATTTTACGTCCAGGAATTTGGTTCTGTATTTTGAGCACTATTTTAATGATTGTATAAAAAAGTGATTTTTTTCATCCTCATTTGCTTTTTACTTTTTTTAATGTTGCCATTCTTCTCTTGGACAAATCACACCTGTAATTTGGGCCCTTGAAAAGTCCATCTGTCTTTTGTAAAAGCTTCTAGAGCTGAGAGTCTGAGAGTTTTAAATAGAATAGTACTCAAGGCTGCACATAATAGCTTATTATTGAGGGAGTTTTTTAGCTGAATATGAGCAAAAACCTACATCATAAAGTAAGAGCCCATTTGAAACCTGCAGATGCTTTTACATTTACTTCTGCAGCATATTTTACTATTCATATGCTTTGAAAATGAAAGTAACAGTAAAGAAAATAGGGATTAGATATTGTGAAACTGATCACGCTCAAAACCTTTGAACATGTGTCTTTATGAGAAATTGTAAAGGTCTTCGGATACAATTGCACTTAAAAGAGTACATCAGTGCACTGCCTCACTATCTAATGCATTCTATTTGTAAAAAAGTAAATAGCAGTAGAATTAGATTGTTGCATTAATTTCCTGCTGCTAATGGATGAAGGAAGACTTGTAAAACCAAGGTGCATTGTATGATTTTGCTGGAAGGCACAAAGGGTAAAACCAAGAATATGGATGAAGGGTTATCCAAACAAGAATGGCAGCTGTTCTGAATCACAGAAGAAAATGTAAGCTTTTCCAGCCTCACAATATCTCCCTAATCCTTGATGAAAATGTTATGAAAACAAAGGGGCAATAAGACAGGATTAATAAGTGGAATTTTAATAACATCGAGGGTCAGAAGGCGGTTACATTCTTTTAAGGATCAGCTGTCATTCCAGAAATCTTATTTGTTAAGTATACTAGAATATAGAAAATTGCATTTGGCATTGCTTAATGACTTACACTAAATTCACCTTCTGTCTTTTATTAATGTAGTTGAAAAATATTAAAATGAGGCATTTTTAGGGGCATTAGTTCCTCCTCTGTGCTCATTGGCTTTTCAAGTTATGGATTGTCACAGGGGCTTTTGAATACTTTTAGGCAATGTACACATATTCAAACTCCTGAGATCTGTGCCTTAATTACTAAAACACCCTCCTGCATCATTAATAATAGAAATAATCAGGACATGAAAACTGATGACTCTGCATAGGGCTCAGATGTTTGTGCTGTAAAAAGGTATCAGATGTCACGATGTCAGAGAGCAAGTAATTTCTGGTGCTAAGTAGCGCCTGTAGTTTGCAGGATACTATGCAAACACGGAGTAATAATGTCTCTAGTAAGTGTGCATGGAAGGTCGGTGTGCTAAGGGCAGACAAGGGAAGCAGAGAGGAAAGCCCCTAAAGGCGGTGTCAGCAGAAATGCTGAGATCCCATCTCCAGTATTCCCAGTTGCTGGTGCTGTGTCCAGACCCCACTTTGCTCTCTAGGACCCGTGGGGCCCTTTTAAAGTTTTATTTAACTTTGGAGTGTTACTCCGTTCTTAGGACTTCAAGTTGAATATATACGTGCATGCTGTATTTATATGAAAATGATATTCAGATTTATTAGAAGCTTTATAGATATAGATCAAAGCAAGCTCAGATGAAAAAAAGGAGCATACAGCCAAAACAAATAGTTTCAGAAATCCACGCTTTTTGAAGAAAGTGACACAGGATACATTTTGTTCGGCAAGATGAAGCTGGTCATCTTTAACTAATGTGAGCTTTGTTAACAGATGTTGCTAGAGAAAACTCTCACTATGTAAAACCACATTTTTCTGGCCTTCAGAGACAGGGCTGACTAGCAGTGAGCCAGAAACTCCTGTGTGGCCTTGGAAAGTCGTTTATGATCTGCTTATGAAAGGTGTTGAAACCCCGCAAGTTCAGCTGAGTCACTTGGAGGATGTTTTCAGACTTAGGTGGTTCTTACTCACCTGTGTGTTGCGCTGCTGTAAATGCTAGAAGTGTATATTGGCTTTGTCTGTTTTATCATTCTATCATGTGGAGCTAACTTTTTCCCTATTTTGTGGGAGTGAATGTGAGAGCTAAATAGTTATTTTTGAGTTGGGGCTCTGATTCTTCAGAGGTTTTAAGCATATGATTCAAAATGTTGCTAAATTGTGCAGACATCTCTGAAATAGTTGCAGTAATTAGATGTAAAACATTATAAGCCTGAGCCAGAAACATTAAAGTCAAAAAGCACTTGACATTGACGTTATTCATATAAGCTCTGCTCCTGCGCTCACTTAAGTACTATATGCTTGTCATATGCACGTATCTTATTATTTGTAAATTTGCCACTACTGGACTGAATTTCTTCAAGGCTGCCTGGTAATATGGAGACTGATTTTCGTCTTTTTTAGTACCTGATGCCTTTGGACACTTTTCCTTGCCTCTCTATACCATCATGCCTAATTCCCAGGTGTTTCTTGATCAAAGATGCTTCTATAAATTATAGTACATGACACATAAACATGTGCACATTATATAATTTAAAAGCATAAGTGGGTTTCCGCAAAAATTTGCTATTTGCCTGTTTCTCACTGGGTATGAGATGTGTATTATACCTACCCCTTAAAATAGAAAATTATTATTTTGAAACTTGTTACTGAACAGTAACATGTATGTGTAAATTTTCTGAATGGCATTTAGTCTACTCAGAAATCTCAGTGACAAAATATTTAGCTTTTTTATCTTGAAGTACAACAACAGTCAGAGAGGGGATTTTGAAGGATCTTTTTCCTATTGGATAGAGAACAATGGTGCAAAATACTAATTTTTTCAGTATTTTCTGCTTTTGACTTCTTTTTGTGCCAGCTGAAGTAGAAATCTAAATTCTTTGTGCTTGCCTTCAGGCTCTTTTTAATACTCTCCCCTTTTTCAGGCATAGGAGGACCTTTGTGTGAATTTTCTTTCATTTAGTTTTTTAGCAGTAAGGGATCTTGGCATTTCTTTGGTTGGGTTTTCTTACTGTTTTTAACGAGCATTGTGGCCATTGTGACACGTTGCAAGCCTACGGTTTAGCTTGCACACCAAATTTTGCCTGCATTCCTGCAGTCATGATTCTTCCAACATTTGACCAGCATGAATAAATCCATCTCCAGCTGCTTCTCATGTAGCACGGTGAGACACCGATCACTGCTTGCTGAAGACCTGAGTTGCTCAGCAAAGGTCATGCAAGAAAACTGCAGAAGAGACTGAAACTGAGTCCAGTTACCCCTGGTTCCCATTTAGTGGTGGAACCATTGTGGCAAATATTTGCTCTGTATGTTTATCTGTAATAGCCAGGTTAAAACCAGGAGAAGATGAGAAAAATTTGCAAGTGATATCACATGTGGAGGGAAATTTTCGTGCCAAGTCTTTAAATGAAGAAGTTTTTTAAAGGTCTGTGTGCTTCAGACAGGACAAATTCTACTTATGCTTCACTGAAAACATTTTGTGATGAAGAAAAATGGGTAATTTGCTATTAACAGAGTATGTTTGTTTCTCGTGAAGAAAACAGACCTGTTTCATTCTTCCTCTAATTATTGCTGTGTTGGGGTTGTACATTCTGATAGTATATGTGTAGTACACCAGAAATGTTTTTCTTATATTAAAACACACAAGTGAAATTCTTGATACTTTTTAACTGGGATTGCTGGATGCAGTAAAACAAATCCATGGTGTGTGTCAGTGACTACTTGCAGTGGTTTATTTCAAAATGTGTACTTTATTGCTGGTAGAAGTACATGCTAAATAAATGCTTTTCTCTGCAGAGTGAAAGGTTGCGTGATCTTGACAAATGTTCGCATGATTTTTTTCCCTTCCTACAGCACTCTTAGTCCAGATGTTGATCCAGTGCTTGCCTTCCAGCGAGAGGGTTTTGGACGCCAGAGCATGTCAGAAAAGCGTACAAAGCAATTTTCAGATGCCAGTCAGTTGGAGTTTGTTAAAACACGAAAATCCAAAAGCATGGATCTAGGTAGTGAGTGACGTTTTTTCAATTATTTTATTTGAACCTGATTTTCATATTGTAAGTATATAGATTTTGTAATTCCGAACGCATCGTTTATGTGCAGTACTGCTGCACATAATGTCTACTGGTGGGGAGTAAAGTATTCTTAATGTGGATGGCCAAGCGACCTGTGTGTTGTTCGTACCACTTGTAAATGTCCATACATATAAATATCGTAGCCCTCTGGATATGTGGTTATACATAAATATAAAAGGTGTTTATTAAAATGGAGGTGAAAAGTGCATTTACCAATCCACGTAGAATAGATGTGTAAAACTGTGCCATGCTGTGGTTCTGGGTAGGCAGGATTATTCTCAGTTCATTATTATAATGCAATTAGTCTTAAAGATCCTTCGTGGTCTCTCATTTTGTAGATGGATTTTGATTAAGATATTAAAGATGCAAGTATTTTTTTGAAGAGTTCATTCAGAATTACAAAAATGGGGCTAGTCTGACATCTGGTTGAGACCTAAGTTTTAATATTTATATCAGAAGCCCTGTAAAGCAGCAGTGCCTAAGACAGGCGATAGACTATAATCATTTTCACTGATAACACAACTGAGAATAAGTAATCGCTAACAGGCCATCTATTTTTTTTGCCATTGAATTTAGATTCTGAAGTGCGGAATCTAGTAACTGTAAACAGTGAGTTTTGGTTGTTTAAACACACAAAATTCCCTACTCGTAATAATAAAAGGTAATACAATTTGCTCCTTTATGATAATTGTGAATATCTCAACTACAATCCCTAATGCACCAACTTCCTCAGGGGACAGTAAGGTTGGTGATATTGACTTGTCTTGACTAGTTGTGATGTGCTAACGTGTAAATAACATATTGTACCTGCCTGTGACGTGAACATGACTGACATTGCATGAAGGTTACTAGTTTGCTGCCATTTCTTCCCAGAATGTTTGCTTAATGTTGCAGTTTATTTGCATGAAGTATGACATTGCTAAGGTCCTCTAACTTGAAAAAAATATATGCAAAACAGAAGGAATGTTGGATGCATGTGGGGCATGGGCACTAACTGGGCTAACCGTTATACATTTACCTTTTAACAGTAGCTGACGAGACTAAGCTCAGTACAATGGATGACCAGAAAACAGGTAAGAATTGACAGTAAGGCTGTTGCTATAGAAACCTTGGTCAAAGCAGCTTACCACAATTACAGAACTGCCAGTCAAATTGCATGAAAACATGAATATTCCAGTACTTGCATGGCTGCTTTCTATTGTTGTGAATAATCAAGTCGTACAGAAAAAGAAAGTCTCTATGGCGATAAGTGTCTAGGGTAGTATATTCAAGCAGGTCACACACGTAACTGTAGGTAGACACCTGTTTCTACACTTTGTACTCATAAATATTCACAGTTGTTTGGATTTTTGTCCTTTCAAACACATCTTGGAAAAATTCCTTCTAGCTTCAAATTCTAATGTTTAGAGAGCTGATGTGGAAGAGTCAAATGTTTGGCTATTACAGTGCTTGGAAAAAAATCTTTTAATTAGAAAACTGCTATCTTTGCCTTAAGAGGTCATCAGATACATGTTGTGCGCTGAGTTGAAGATTACTAGCTCAAGTTGATTTGCCTTTGGAGCTGAAACCCAAGCATCATAACAGAACAAAAGAATATGTAAATACAATCTTTTACACATAGCAGTGATTGTAACTTTTCACACAATGGTAATGAGAAATAACTTTCAATGCATATTTTTATTATTAATTAAAATAATGCACTAACTGCAATTATGAACCTTTATGATTTATTAATATAAGTTAGCTTTTGACCTTTCAAATGCTATTTTAATTAGGCTAGATCCAGAGGAAACCATAACATTACTTAGTTCTAATTAGGAACAATTCACCATTTTAACCTGAAAATATTATTTATTTTAGCACAATTTGGGGAGTAGGGCATTCCATGCAGAATTAATAATTCACAACTGCATCTCTGTTTAACCACATTTCACAACATCAGCAGGAATACTGAAAGGCTGTTAGTAATCAAGTGATAAATTTAAAAATTTTATTAAACCAGCTAAAACTCCTAGCTCTTAAAATGTTGCAGAATATGGCCACAGACTTGCAGCTTTAGAAGTTGGGAATGAGTACACAAAATTAAAATGTATTCATGTTTTGAAGGATTAAAGCCATCGGAGTGTGAATATACGAATTGTGCTCATTGTTATGGTAAGGAAAGTGCTTAGGAGCTGCCTTCACCCCTGAGCACTATTCACAGAAAAAGCATTACAGATCAAACTCAAAATTATTTTAAATTGCTTTTCATTTTCTGATTAGGCTGCTTATTGGAATGGGATGTGATTAGAATGGTGTAAAACCTGTGTGTTTTAGTAAATTATGATACTTAGATTTAAAAGGGCATAGTGGCTTTGGTGATATTAATAGAGAGTGGTATTAATCGAGTGTAGTTTTTTCTCTATGTGTTACACCTGGATTAAATTCCAAAAAAGAGACAAATCAGACAACTTGAGTGAAAGAGCATGACCGTAACCATCTGGAGTAAGCAGTTACATATTTGTATGCAAAAGCTCAGTGGCTGGAAAAAAGGCAAAACACCTTTTACTCTACTTTTGTTTTATTTATCTTGTGTGCTTTTAACCAGGTTTTGTATATAAAACACTGGATTTCTCCCATTACTGAAGATGGATGTGGTTGTTAAACAAACCACTTACTGTAGTTTGGCTTAAAAATCATCTGGTTCTAAGAAAAAAAATGCTTCAAATGTGTGGTGAACTATGTTTGAATGAAATCTAGAAACCAGAAAACTTCAGCATATATTTACTTTAGAAAAAAATAAAAACAAACTCTGTTACAGTAGATGTTGGACTTAATAGTATTGGCTGAAAAGGCGAGCGTACAACTCACCAGCCCTAGTTACTGTAATAGATTTTTAATTGTTTTTCTTTCTATAGTTCACTTGAAGTGCCTAATCCTTGCAGTGTTTACAGTTCATCCTAGAGGTTAGAAGTATATTCAGTAGCAATTGAGCATGGCTCATTTGTTGAGTTCCAGGCATACTATAGTTCTAGTTGGTTATTTTTCTCCATACACGTCACAAAATGAAAAAGAAAGAAAAAAGTCAGAGAAAATTTATTTAAATTACTTATTTTTACACAACGCTTTAAAAATTAACTGTTTTAGTAAATAGAAGTATTTTTGATGTGGTTGCTTGCTGTACTCTTCCTTTGCCCTCTCCAGCCAAAATTTCACACTTTTATTTTATTAATTGAACTGGAAATAGAAGAATTTATCAAATCTAATGGAGCAGATGTGAGTAAATCAATAGACTCACTGCTAATGTCCTTTAAGAAAGTGCTTAGAAAGTACACTTTGTGCCTTTGCAAAACTAGTTTAATCAAATTGAGGGAAGTTTTTGACGTAAGTTGCTGGTAGCATTTAACCTGGAAGTTGATAAAAATAATGTTTCAGAAACAAAAAATATTATTTTAAATCATTTAAAATTGCTGATGAAAAAATGTGTCTTACAGCTTTTAAAAGTAGTCATTGAAGGAAACACTGAAGGAAACATTATATATCCTTTGACATCATGCTTTCTGCCTTTACAAGTTGCCCAAGCTAATGTGTAGCACTGCGTAAATACTTTATATGAGAGAAGTGAAAGCGTAGTGAGTTGTTAAACAGCATCAGCACAAGGGAAGAACAAAGGGCTTGGAGCAGGGAGCAGCACGTAGGCTTGATGTGATCTGTGTGTGCTAAATGTCTCGCTGGATCTGTGTGTGCTGTGGAGTTCCGTGGTCGGGCTCTTCATGCCGTGCGGGGGCAGCTGCACGCAGGCCCGGCATGAGCAGAGGGTGGTTGCATGGCCTGGAGGGCAGGGCTTGGCCGTGGTCCCCAAGGGCTGGGCAGCTGGGGACATGAGTGGTGGTGCATGTGTGGTGGGCAGGGGCTCTGCTTGGCGCGGTGTGAGCGGCCTACAGGACCCTGGAGAGATGGCGGGGGCGCAGGGTGGAGCTGCATGGCCAGCGCAGGGGGCCTGCAGGAGCAGCACTGCTGTGAGACTGGGCTGCACCTGCCTCAAAGGATATTGGTTAAGAAAATTGTTGGAAAGGCGAATTTTGATAAACTTCAAATTTTAGAAACTATAAAAGAGTCTCTTTCATCCCTCAGTCGTATAAAGACGCTTTAGGTAGGTAGATGTGTCTTTTTCTCTATGTTTTTTTTTTTTTTTCCTACTTTAAATTCTGGTGTCAAGATAGAAGTCGTTCAGAGCAGATAACATTTCTGATGATTACCACCAGTGCTGTAAAGGCTGGAAGAAAATGCTGACATCTTTGTATTTAGAAAACAAGGTTTTGATGTGACTCATAAATTTTAAACAGAATCCATTTTAAAGAAAGTTTGCTGTTTCTCATCGGATTATGGGTAAACAACTCACTTTCTGACTGGTGAATTCTAGTAATAAATTCTGAATTCACTCAATTTACAGGGAGGCTTAGCTGTATATTTTGAAAATAGTAGACTTGCTATGAAGTGGCCATAGAAGATAGTGAAGGTATTAAAATATACATAGCTTTATGATCAAAATGCTTAAATTGCTTGCAAAAGGACATTTTCCTTTTTCAAATTCTACAGCTTGTCCACATTTGTGTCCGTGGCCACCCAAGTTCAATAAATATTCCTATCATTTCTGTAAGCCATTATTAGTTTTACAGTACTCAAGGAACATTAAGTCATATCCCATCTAGATTTTCCTTTGGGAAAGCACGACTTGCATAAACATAGTTCTCACAAAGATCTGTACTAGGTGGCAGGAAATGGAACTTTTAAATGTCCTTCATGAACATTAAATGGGCACATAAATGCCTTCTTTATAATTACTGTTTACAAAAAGAGCCACTCGGTAATTAGGAAAAGATATATGAGTATTTCATTTAGAAGGCTGCAAAGCAGAATCCAGAATAAGGAAGTTTACAGTAAGTTGCCATGTAAGAGGGATACCCTTTCCATTTGTATATGAAATTGAATCTGTCAAACAGCTGGTTTATATACAATTGTCCCATTTCCTCTTTTTTTTCCTTCAAAATGTTACATTCATTTTTCCTGTCTCACTGACTGTTTTTAACAAGATGCAATCTTGAAAAGTGAAAAACAAGATAAAAACTAATTTCTTGTATACTGCAGGCATTAGTGGAGAAGTAGTGGATTTTGGAATGTGCTAGAAAGTAGGCGGTTTTATAGGGCAGTCTAAATTGTAGTTCTTTTACTTGGTAAAGAGAACATTGAGTAAAAATACTTGCCTTAGACTTCAGCCCATACTCAGAAGTTTGGCGAACCTGGCCTGCGGTTTGTTTGTGCAGCTGGGAAGCTGCCAACCCCCCTTGTCCCAGCTGGCTGCTCTTGTTCACCCCAGCAGCTGCTCTGGGCCCCCAACCATCCTCGTGACCCTCAGCACTCCAACAAGAATGGGATGTAAGCGAGGGTGGCTTCTTCTAGGAGATGTGAGTTCATCAAGATAAAATTTCTCATTTGCTGAGGTGTGTTTGCTTCTGGCTGAGAGTCCAAACAGCAGGACTTTGGACCGCTGGGGGAACCAAACTACAAGAGTTGTGTAGACCTGTGAAAGAAGATTTTTCTTTTATTTCTGTTTACAAGTTCATCTTGTCAGTAGGGCAGCTGAAAAGAAATACTTTGACAGCTGCTGTTTGAATTTATTTGATCTGAGGGATTTCAGCTTAACTTAATTGCTCAGACTGTTAATAGCTGAACAGAAAATAAAAGTGTTTGCTCTTGCTCCATCTCATACCAAGTTAACAAACAACTTGTCATGCTGCTATTCTGCATCCCTTCTGAGGTCCAGCGACCTTCTTTCTCCCCACCCAATAGTGAACAGTGACAGAAGCTGGTAGTAGTAGGGTAGTAGTAGTCTTTCCCAATGTAAGGTGACTTCACATACCTTCCTTAAGAACAGTGACAGATGCTGCCTCTCCTCTCCTTCCGAATATCTACCAGAATAGGGATCAACTCCAGTACTTTATATTTTTCTGAGATAAATGCTTTAAAAATATTTGTTTTTCCTTTATTGCATTATTCGCACAAGACCTTGCTTACAAATGTATTGTTCATTGGTCTGGTATTCCTGAGGGTTCAGTTCTTGGCTTTGTCTCTGTGCCGGCACGAGTCCTTTTGTATCTGTGCCCATGTGAGAGTTGTGATATCAACTGAGGAGCAACCCACCTCCTGGGACTGCTGTTGTGCCACAGCACCCTTCTCTGTCCTGCTACATTTGGGCAAAAAGTGGATTTTCCATATTCTACGTGAGAGCTCTGGTCTCATAACTTCAGGAAATGTGGCTATGATGATGTCCCACCTCATCTTTCTCGCTAGCCACAAATCCTATGGAAAATCTGGCCAAGACTATACCGCGCTTTTGAATAAAACCACTTCAAATAAATACAGTGTGGGTTTTTTTGTTTGTTTGTTTGTTTTCCCTTGGAAAGATTTCTGCCAGTTTCAAAAAGAATATGAGATCTACTTGTGCAATTGTCAGCTGATTTGCGCTGTGAGTGCTTGTATCTGAAAACGGAGGCTAGGCATTTAGTCCACAAACCTGGGAAGGAAAGTTCAGATGGGGAAAGGTTTTTGCAGAGCGCTGTCTGGGGCTTTCTCGGCACAGCTCCAGCCGTGCTGCAGCCCTAGGAGCTGCCCCTGCCCCAGCTGTGGTGCTGCCCGAACATCAGCCTGGGGACTGCCGGGAATGTGCTGCTTTTCCGGCTGGATAACTGGTATTGCCTGACTAATTGCATCCTTTCCACAGATATTTTTAAGCAACTTCATGAAATCCCAGCAAATCAACTGATGTTTCTCAGAAGCACTTCATTATGAAATTGTTAGCAATTTGGTGCAAGTCTTTAAAACTCGATTAAAAGCAAACGACTTGTTCCTTGAAGCCAGAAGTCAGGCTGCTTTGCAAAGACTGTTACTCTAAACACAATAGGGTTCCTGCCCATAATCCACTCTCTGTTCATCGCTTGCTAGTACAGATGTCATTTTCTGCTGAAAACAAAAATAATTAATAGGGCTTTTTTTTTTTATTCTGTTAGATATGTATCTCTGCTGTTTTTATGAGCTATAATTTTAAAGCCCCGTGATTACTTTATCATTCAAATTGTTAAAATCGTAGTAATGTATTTTGGTCTCTCTTCACTGATTTGAAAACCCAGACATAGCTAACGTTGTCGGTTTTGTTGACTGTGACTTGACGTACTCATTCACTTCTGAGACCAACAAATCTGCAGAGAATTCCCTACAGATTATTAAGAGATGATGTGAATAATGTTAAGTGTGTCCCCAAAGACTATCAGGATGGATATGCATAATCAAGCATGCAGTTCTCAATACTAATTCTAATTACCTTTTTTTTTTTTTTCTTCCCTAAATCACTAAGGTTCCCCAACCAGAGATGTGGGGCCTTCATTAGGTCTGAAGAAATCCAGCTCATTAGAAAGTCTGCAGACAGCCGTAGCTGAGGTGACTCTCAATGGTGACATTCCCTTCCACCGCCCGCGCCCGCGAATTATCCGAGGACGAGGCTGCAATGAAAGCTTCAGAGCTGCCATAGACAAATCATATGATAAACCTGTAGCAGATGATGATGACGAGGGCATGGAAACTTGTAAGTAAACTATTGCTATGCATGAAGAATGCTAACAATGTAGGTTAATTCCTTTAGAAAGTGATTAAAAGTAGTAGAGGATAACTTTAGGATCTTTAAAGAATAGAGCTAACTTCTCTTCATCAGGTTTTTTTCAGGCTTTTTTCCTTCATATGTATTAACAGATTGCAACACTCTGCAGCTTCCTTCCTTTCTAAAATAAGGAAATAAGATTATTAGGAGTGTGTTTACTTGAATTACTACGAAAATTTTCTGTAAGACAGCTAATTAATTTACTAATGTAAATTAGAAAAAAAAATTATGCAGAAAGACAAAAAAACCCACTGAATTCATGTTACAAAAATATGTGCATCTAATTTTGAAAGAGCACATTTGTAGTGTCTGGAGGACAAAAAGAAATCACTGTCCTTTAATTAGAGTAAGGCTGGCAGATTTAATAAAATATAAAGTTAATGATCAGCTATTACCCACCCTAATGGGCATTCATTTACATTTTCAGTTTTTTAACCCGAAGTATGACCCAACATGTGGAGGATGTCATTAACATAAAAGAATCACTTCAAAGCTAACCTTATCATTATTGAACTATGTAAGAATGGGCTGGTAAAATGACAACTTGTATTGAATGAAAATAGTGTGAATGGTAAATTACCTCAATCAGAGGTTGTATTAAAACCATTGAATTTTTAACCTTCATGTTGTACTACTTTCAACTTGTCACACACCAGCAGAATTTTTTTTTTATTCAACCTGCAGCTAGTTAGAAGTTTATGAATGAAGATGATGGTAAGAAGGTTGAATTAGTAAAAAACTTAGCCTGAATACTAATAGAAAAGGCTTGGAAAGAGATTTTTCACTCTCTGCTCTTCTTAATTTTTTTTAGTTTCAGAAAGTATCTTTCATAAGTGTCATTCCCTACTATACTTTTATAAGTTACTTGTGTAATCACTCTTTCATTTTTTTTATTTTTTTTTTTAAATCTGCCTGTTTCTGAAAGTGTTCTGAGACTGAAAGGGAGGTCATTTTGCCAGTCACTTTTCTGAAAGGTAGTTATGGATGGAATTAATTCTACTTTACTTTTCCAGCACCTAGCAATTTCACGCAGCAGTGAGGCTAAATGCTGGTCTGGTGCTGCTGGCTGTCAATCTGTTTCTAGCCAGGACAAGAATAGGCTTGTGAAAATGTGTATGATCGTGGTCATCCCCCCAGACTACATGCCGATGGTCTTTTGGGACATTAGACCATGTTTTTCTAAAAGGCCCTGTTTGCTGTGAGCATGCTGATACTAATACCCTGGTTTGAGGCATCAGATTTCCAAGGCTTATCCAGAAGTTGCAGATGGTTTAACTTCATTTGCTCAAAAATATAGCAATACTATTGTCGTGAAACGCTTTTTAAGTAAATATAGGTTTATGAGAGTACTGTAAGGGGTTTTGAGCTTGTTGATGCAAGGCACAGAGAGCAGCAAGGAAGCATTTGGTGGCCTTTGTATCCTTTGCATGGGAGCAGCAGAAACCAGGCAAAGTAGAAATGCCATGGAATGAGTCTTTGCCCTCATCTCTCTGTGTGGAGGAAGCCATCTAGCCGTGGTGGACCAAGAGCCATCCCGTGTCATGGCACAGCGAGAGGGAGGCTGTTCTCAAATCTTACATGGCAAAGAAGAGTTGAGCAAAGGGTGACCAAGCTATGTCATAGAATCCTAGAATCATTCCAGTTGGAAGAGACCCTCAAGATCATCGAGTCCAACCATAATATATGCATAGAACACATTCAGTTGAGTTGCTTGTGTTTTAGTAGCTTCCACAACAAAACACCTAAGAAGTAACCCAGAAACGTGCAGTGCCGGGTTAGTAGAAGCAGATGAGTAGCAAAGCACATATAGTAAGCTGTTTGGAGAGAATTCAGTCCTCAGGGTCTTCCACTTCTCACGGTGGCTGTGGGACCTTAGGGCTGGCCCAGCCATATGTTGTCTGGGACCAGCACAAAATGGCAGGTCCTCAGGTCTGTCTTTATGACAATGTATCTGTGCTAGAACTGAAAGCAACTTCAGTCTGCTCCATTATATATGGCCGCAGGCTCCAGATAATTTACCAAATGGTGTCTTCAGCTGGACAAAGTCTGGGCACATACGAATATGTAGAAGTTGGTTTAACAATCTGGTCCTAATGTAACTAATGCCTCATTGCTGCCATAATGACAATGCCTAAGTTTTTTTTAATTGTATTTAATTATTCAATAATTGTTTGAAATTAAAATGTGGCTTTCTCTCATTACAAAACCCAAGAAAACATGTTGATGGTCAGTTTGCTGATGCCCTTGAGGTTGTATTCGTTTGTCTTATGTGATTTTTTTCCCGCTTTCTCCACCAGTGTTTCAAGACCACTTCTTTCTTCCAGACAGTGATCCTCTTTGGAGTAGCAAATAATAGCTCTCCAGTAAATTGTGTAGAGGAATTCTTAACATGTCATCACCCCTAATATGAAAGCCATAAAAACACAGGCAGTGCATGTGGGAAAGGAGCAGTTTTCTCTTCTGAATGTATTTCCTGTCCTCGGAACAACGTGTTGTTAAATTACTAAATGTAGGATGAAAGTCGGGCAGCAGTGACCAGATTTGGGACGACATTTTAAAGAGTATTTGAGAATTTGAGATGTTTTAGTGGTTGTAAAGACATAGAATTTGTGGAAAGGCGTGGGAGTCCAGCTTTTACAGGTCATTTTTTTGTGGCTTTTTTTTTCCCCTTCTTCTCTTAATACTTTTAATAGCTCACTGGAAGCAGAATGTTTATCTTTAGTGTCCTGAATGAGAACAAGGCATTTGGACTGGGAGAGATCAACAAAGCTTCCTAATCTTTTGCTGAATCTTAATTGCTAGAATCTAGGGCTGTATTAAATATCACAATAAGAGGCCTAGGAGCTTAGTGGCAAAATAGCTTCACATTAAGTAGCTTTGATTCCTCATGTGCATCTTTTCTATTTTATGGCCTAATTAGGAGAATAGCTTCATAATACCTGTTTATGTATTTCTCCTTAGTACAGTGTCGTTCATGAAATGACACTAGTTTTCAGGTTTAATTGATGTTTAAAGCATACTCCAATTTAATTTTTTGGCTTCAGCATCCTGCATGGGTAGGCAGGAGGTTGCAAGAAAGGAAGGAAATAACAGCACCGAAACAAATGCATTCTGTGTTTTGCAGTAACCTAATGTCATTACTGCAACTTAACAAAAATTAGGAGTTTCATTTGTAGCCTGGGCTTGAATTTTAATTGAGCAGCATTTGCATTTGTTCTAAACGCTAGTAATTAGGTGTATGTTAATTGCAGAATGGCTGTGCTACATAAAAGTGGAACAAGTTTCTTCATGTTGAGTCCTTTTCAGAAAACTGGAAATCTATTTAGTCCGGTAGAGACATCAGCGTTTACTCCAGGAGAACGGGCGTTCTAGTTCACAGGGCTCGGTCTAAGCTATAGAGTTAATCGCAAGCAAACTGTGTATGATAGACAAATATTTATTGCAGCACAAGTGTAGAAAGGAGCCAATATTATCTCCACAGAACATGCAAAATAAATGATAAGAGCAAGCATTGTTATGACAAGTTGTTCAGTAACTCAACATAGCACAGTACACTTAATACGTATTTAGGATTAATTTAATGTATTGTTCTATGAATATGAACAACCATAGGTCAAAATTGATTAATCTTTAAAATTCTAGCAGTGAAGTACCAAGTACACAGTTGACTTCAGAATTTGTCAGAAATGTAATGCATTTTTTTTTTCTAATTATATTCGTTTGCAAGTACAGTCTTTTAAATGTCTAGTTGGTTTTAACTAGAACAGATTGTAGCTATAAATTAACATGCAAAAAATTAGCATCTCTATTCCAAAGTGGTTTTCAACTACTCTTAATAATAAGTAAATATCATCCCAGACATTGATTAAGAAACACTGTGACCAAAAAAAGTACAAGTACAACTAGTACAGAGGCGTGTATAGGACAGGCCTATTAATTTTCTAAAATAGAATTATCTGAATATTAAAACCATGCCTACAGTTGAGAAGCTGTGTAATCTACTTAACTCATAACAGACCTAAAGAGAAGTTAACATGAAATGCCAAGACCTGTCCTTTTTTTTCCTGGTGGCCTATACTTCAGATTATTACTTGAGATTCAAAAAACAGTTATTAATGTTGAGATTTATCTGACATGGTATGTTTTTCTTGAAATGTATTTATTTGATCTTCCAGGGTTGGAGAATATTTATAGAAATCTTGGGCTACTCAGTGAATACGTAGTAAGTCTATTGGACAGGTCTCTGTATTGTAATATTAATGAATAAAGAAGATTTTGCGGGCAGGTATCTGAGAGAGAGAAGGGACTATATTGAATGGCTTTCAGTCAGTGATTTGTAGACTTTTCAGGTTCAGTAAATTACTTGTCAGATGAATGTGAATGATGACTAAGAAAAGCAAGTTTATATTCTACAGTGGTCTATGTATGAGAAATTTCTAAAGAATTGCACACTTCTATTGGCTGTAGAAGAGTCACTGAGGTCTTGAAACAATAATATTAGTAGGAATAATAATAAGTAGTAGTAGTTAACATATGCTAAGCTAAAAAGTGATCTTTTTTCCTTATATAAGCCATGACCTCCCCACCTGAACAACCCAGGCTGCCCCATCTCAACCAAGAATAAAACCAAGAGTAAAAATCATGGTGCATGATGTGTTTTAAACTGCTGTAGGAAATGAAGTGGTGCGACAAAACCATTATGTTACTCGCAGCAAGAAAATGTCTATTAAGACTCGTGTTGAGGTTTAGCAGTCCTTAATGACTTTCATATTTTTATGGGAGTATTACCACGAATTTAGTGACAGGGCATACTGCACTGCTGTTGTTTCTTCTTGCAGATATTTCTAAAGCTCTTCTCAACTGATTCAGATACTGAAACAAAACGAGCCAATTAACATAACTTTGCTAATCCTCTTTATTAATCCATACATTATTCAAGGTACTCATGGAGCATGAATCGTTTTATAGAGTGTTCTGCAAAGGTGAATTCATCGCTCTTAAGAGTGTAATGGTACAAGTGAACACTCCAGGAATCTCCCACGTGAACAGATAGCGATTTTGAAAAAAGAAAAAAAAAAATTCTGTTCGTGCATATATCCTGCTGCAAAATATGTTATGCAATATAACAAAGAGGCTACTCTTGTTGTTTGTTCTTGTCCCACTGATTTTTCTTAATTTGTGCTTTCAGTGGAAGAAGATACAGAGGAGAGCTCAAGATCTGGTAGAGAATCTGTGTCCACAGCAAGTGACCAACCATCCCACTCATTAGAGAGGCAGATGAATGGAAGCCAAGATAAAGGCGACAGAAAAAAGGCTGGAAAGGAAAAGAAGAAAGATCGAGATAAAGAGAAGGATAAAATTAAGGCAAAGAAAGGAATGTTGAAAGGCTTAGGAGACATGTTCAGGTAGGTGCTTTGCAATCGAATGTAAAATGAATTATAAAAAGTTTCATTTTTTAGTTTCTCATTTATATTGTGACTGTTTGCTGAGCCCATATTTTACTATATAAATATATGCACGACATATATAGGCTGATTTCTCAATTTTTGAGCTTATGAGTGTTGTCATGAAAGGGAAGCAGCTCAGAATGGAAGAGAAGGAGACAGCTGGCAGGCTGACGGGGCTGCAATGGAGAAAATGGTTTTACGCAACAAACTGCTTGGTCTTGGAAAGAGTCTTTGGTGATATCTAAGTAGTGCACATATCCTCTGGCAGGTCAAACAATTTTGGGTTTTGTGTTTTTCTTAAACTGTGCTGTTCCTAATACTGTACCCAAAGATTATGTGTTACTCAATTAGTGTTTTTCTTTGCTGTACTATTAAGGCTGTTTGGTATCATGGAGTCGTGATGCGGAAGAGATTAATCAGTTTGAGATTGAAAAACAGCATGCTCCTCTCAAAGAAAACAGCATCTGAATAAGGTTGTGTGTTGTGAGAACCCACAGTCTGGAGAAGGGGCCAGTGAAAGACCTGAATTTTACCAAACACTGAGTTTTTAGAAAGGAGTCATCTCTCCAGCAGACATAAGTGATCTGAAAGGAGCAGACTGCTGAGGGACACCCTGCTGTTCTGGGTGAATGGTGAATCATGACAAACACGTTTGATCACTTGTAGCAAGGGGTGAGAGAGCAAGAAAATCAGTCTTTCTTTTAGCTAGCTAGATTAAATAAATATATTTCCAAGAAAAAACAATATTAAGGCAGTGTTTGTTTTCTTTTGTATATGCAGTGATTCATTATTTAATTCTGAAGTACCCATATTATTTTAAAGATTTGTTAACAATCGTTCTCATCTGAAAACATATAAGTAGGGCTTCAGTTAACTTTCATCCTTTTACCTTTTCATCCTGTAAAACATTAATTGTATCTAGGTTGTAACTGCATAGGTTCTTGAGAATTGTTCTGTGTCTGTGAATTGTATTACCAAATTAGTTAACAGAAAAACTAGATAATTAGAAAATATTAGTTAGAAAATGTGTTTAGAAAACACAAAACAATGTCGGGTTGTTAGACAGCATGTGCCAGAGAATACCAAACGTCAGACAGGAGGAGAGCACTTCAACCTGCTCTCCTGTGAGTCCCATGGGGAAACCCACATCTTCTGGGTGTCTGCCTGCCTAAATTCAAGCCTAGATCTGAGATTTACACTCTGTGCTGATGAAGAGTGGAAGGTTAGAGAAAGGGAATGTTGACTGGTTCCCTGGTTCCCTTCTACAGTCTTTGTCATTTCTCTACAGCAGAAAAGAGGCAAAATTGAGGTAAATTGTACACGCTAAATTCTGTGGACTCTATGTATATAGTCATGGTATATTGGATACCATGACTGCTATCTCGTGGCTTCAGTCAGAAAGTGTTTACAGCACCTAGAAAGTCTGGGCAGCTCCTTGATCCTCAATTTGCTCCTGCATAACGTCCCGGTACCCAGAGGACCAGTGCAGTAGCTGCTTCATCTCGTGCGTTGTGGTACCCAGGCACAGGGCAGACTTGTACATGGTCCCATCCAAAGAGAGGAGACTTTGTGTTCCAGAGAGCTGACTCTGAGCACTTCTCGCAGTGAGAGTGCTTGGTGAGCTGGCTCAGTGTGGGCTTGTCGGCTCCTTTCTGCCCTCTGGCCTGATGTCTGGTGTTCCCCTGCAGCTTTGAAAGCTCTAGAGGGAACCGAGTGTGAAAGTGGAAATTAATACCATTTGTAATCAGGTGCTCCCAGCTAAATAGGAAGTAACCTTGTCTGTATGCTCGATATAACACTTCTGAAATCTTTAATCTGGAAACTACAGTAATTTGACTGATAAGATCTGATGATCGCTTTGTTGTTTGCTCTTCATAACAGTCAACATTTCCTTGAGTTATTTTTTTCCCTCACTACCATTTCTGAGTGAACTTTACCTTTCAATCTCCTCTTAATTAACTTGGGAGAAGTGCTATCCGGACGCAGTTGACTCCTCCTGGATCTGTAAATTAGCTTGCACCTTGTCAGCCCACCCAAGAGAGATGCTCCTGGCAGGCAGGAAAGCTGATTGAAGAAATCAGGCATTATGCCTCATTTCCACTCAGTGCTTGATTTGCTTTGTTGACAGGCTTCTCAATAAAGTTGAGATGGGCTTTATTATGTCTGCAAGATAAGCTACTGCTTCTGCCTATAACATGCTTTGTTTTTCTGTACATCTGACATATATTGTAGATATCAAGTAATCACTGAAAGAAGTTGTGAAATAGAAAATAATGATGACAGTAACATTTAAAATTCAAGCCATGATCAAAGCATAATTGGATGTTTTGGTTCTGTGCAACATCGTGATTTCTTTGTAGTTCCTTTCCTTTTCTTTACTCCTTTTTCACTTTTTTTCTTCCCTTTCAGTGCTCTTATCTTAAAATAATCTTTCTTCATTTGGTTGAATGGGCAAGAACACTTGCAGGATGAAATTACTGTTAACTGACACTTTATTCCAATGTCTGTGTTTAGCCAAGGGGCTTTTTATTGCCTATATGCAAACTGGCAGCTCATAAAGTGGAGTCTATGTGATATATAAAAATAAGTCTCCTTGCCTTCAGTTAAAATCTTAGGATTTGCTACTGGGATCTTCATTAAACTGTACTGTGAGATGGAAACTCCCGCTAGACAACCCTAGGTTACATTATCCTTCAGCATCTAGTCATCATTTCCAAGAAATCCTCAGATGATTCAGGTAGCAGGTTAAAATCATAAGTAAATCTTTCAAGCACTTCCATTGTTTTACCGCTTGTGTCAAACACAGCAAAGAGGGTTGACGTAACCACGAAGGAGAACTGTAAAACGTAGGGCGCAGCCTGCATGGCTCTGCCACACACAACTCCCGGTATTTCCAGAGGACCTTTGCTGACATCGGGCTGTGGACAGTCTGGAAGTTCACCCTTCTCACTGTGAAATAATTCTGAGCATGTGTCTATTTCTTTTTTCAAATGGACATTTCAGGGCAGAACAGAATAATTTATTTAAATGAGTCATTTGGCTGATAAATCTTTCTCTTCGGAGACAAATACAGGGCAAAAGTTAACCTAGAAGAGTGAAAAAAAATATTAGTCTATTGGAGGCAATGCAGATGCTGCAGAGCTTTACTCACACCTGAATATATTTATTTTTACCTGAATAGCTGCATCATTCCTGTCCTTCTTATCCCTGCAGTAGGCGATGCACCCTGTCCGGTGGCTTTAATCCCATAAGCAGGGAGAGGCTGTGCAGTTCCTTCTTCTCTGTTGCTGGCATTTAGGGGGTGCCTGGCTGGACACAGCTTAACAAATAGTTTTTGGAAAGCAGACACCAAGGTTTGCTAGTTTCTATGTTTCACTAAATCTGCTTAAGTAGATGTATGTTTTGACATCGGACCATTATAAAAATCCATGTGCTTCTCCAAGTGCAATCTAAAACACATTTACTCATTTCTGAGCCTGATTTTGTTTATTTGTTTGCTTCTTGATAAAAATCAACCTGAAAAAAACAGGCGGTTGATAAATAAGTCATTGTAGTGCTGCCTTAAGAAAGAGACTCCACAGTTTCAAACAGTTCGTCAGTAATTAGTCCTGGTAGGGATACATTAATTTGTTAGGCTTCTATATTGTGCAGTTCTTTGACATTCCTCTCCTTAGAGAGAAAACTGTATATGCCACATTCTTTTCCCTTCCTTCTGCCACTGTCACGTACAGGGTATTTTCATTTATGAAAGTGGGTGCCCTCAGGGTGTAAGGCAGGGACATCTGAGACTATTCTTATTTGCAGGATTTGGGTGATGATGAAATGACACTCTGCTGTGGTACAGATGGTCACTTAAGATCCCTGTACTTCATTCATGCTTGTTCCTGGTGTACGAGCTTGGATATAGTTTCTAGATGGGTGACTGGTAAGGGTGAACTAGTGACAGGCAAATGAAGTGGTAGCTCCACATCTTTTCCCGGCTTTCTCGAGCCGAATATAATTTTCCTCTATGGTCATCCCTGAACTGTGGTTCTGTAAGACAGTGGCATCACTGTTATTATGCCATTTTTTGAGAGCATTTACCTTGTTTGCAAGGAAGTAGACAGCCATACTTGTACTGGGGAGTTTGTACAGGGGAAATTTCATTGGATAGTTTTATGGTAGAAAAATTATGGCCAGCAAGTGATCAGTCTCGGGAAAGGATATATCTGAGGAATAACATCTTTAGAAACTGAACAACCGAGATGTTGAGACTAAGGAAGGGAAAAAAAGCAGCTTTGGGTTTCAGAAGAGAGGAAAGAAGTAGGGAGGCCATGCTATCTATTCACATCTTGCTGGAAATATTAGAGAGATGATCACTGCCTGATAATAAAAACCTGCTGAAACAAGTAGATATCTATATGATCAGATAACAAAGGATTTGCAAATACAAATAGTGTGTTTGAGTTTACATGGGGAACTGCTGAGGAAAACAAAAAATGGAGGATGTACACGTTGTGTCTTAACCTTGAGTTTAAACAAGAAAATATCTGCATTGGTTTTGGAGGTTGCTTAAAAAATGGTTGGCATATCATTTGAAACAACTGTGGGGAAGTATATGATATGAAATAAATAAATTTTCTGCTGTAGGAATTAATACCTCAGTCCCACATAAACATTACTTTTCAAGGGGGAACACAAGCACTGTGTTTTGAAGTTCGTGGAACAAGATAGTATGCTTAAAATTAATCATGTGCATAGGTGTTTTTAGGCTGTGTATTTCCAGATCTGTCCTGTAATGCTAATGGAAATGTAAAGCTGTAGCGTATGGTAACTGAACTTTAATTCCTCACTTAACTATTGTAGCATACAGGTGGGTAAATCAATGCACTGGGTAGCCGATGCAAATGTAGTATTCCTGGATTACCATTAAAAGCTAATCCTAATTAGATTTAATGACACTTAAAATGATTACTGGGAGCTTTGCAGTGTGGCATCTTCCAGTTCTGTGAGAGGAAATAGATAATTCAGTTTGCAACCTTGTTTAGCTGAAATCAGATATACTGTTGTCTTTCTCCCCGCCTCCCCCAGCTGCTTCCAAGGTGCACTGGACATGTCCAGATTCATAAACATATTATTTGTAGCTTTGAATTACACATTTCAACCACATTAGCCATCTGAGGCCTCTGACTGGGCATTTGGGAGAATAACCTGTATGGATTTCTGTTGCTTGTTACATGACTCCCTTGCATTGCCTACTCTGGTTTTCATTTAAGTTTTTCATCAAAATGTCTGTGAAGAGATGAAAAGCAAATCACAAGGGTTATACCATTGATTTAGTAATTACCTTCTTTCTCTTTCATTTAATAACAACCTTCAGACTTTTAAGCAGGCACATGACAAAAAGGTGTCTGAGTTGTGTAAAATACTGTTGAATTATACCCTAATCAACAGGACTGGCAAATACCTTGAACTCGATAAAATAAAATCTGTGGTCTGATTTTCATCATTCAGTAGCATAGTAGGCAGCAATAATGGCATTTTCCTTGGAATCATGACTAATAGGACTTCATATTGGTAAATTACACTTACTGATATATGGTCTTAATAGAAAACATGGGAAAGAGCTCCAAAGTTGGAATTTTTTTTTCTTTAGAGCTCTGCTCATGGCACAAACACCATAAATCTTGAGCCTTAGAAGATAGAGGAGGAGGTTATTGCTTAAACACCTGTCGGTTGTATCATTTCAAACTTGGAAGCGCATTGCTTGGACACTGCAATGTGCCCAGGTTTGCTAATCCTCCCTCATCTGAGAACATCGCTGACAGCTTGCGGTGCTTGTGCTGAGACTTTCATCAGAAACACTGAGCTGGGTCACTGCTCAGGTAAATGGAATCCGGGGCTATTTGTGCTCTGTTCTTCGCCTGCTACTACTATGAACCAGCTGGCACGACTATCATTAAGTCCACATCTGCTTCCGCTCTTCTGCCACCAGCTAGAAAATGCGTGGCCTGCTGCAATCCCAGATGCGGGCTCTAACCGTGATGCCTTTTCAAGCTTCAGAGGAGTAGCACAGTCCTCGTCCTGGCTGCAGGTTAGACACTGCTAATGGCACCTTCCTTACTGTGCTGCTCTGGGCTACTCTGTCCTGATCCGTTTGCAAAGTTAGGTCCAGCCTGTGGGATGAACAGAATCAGAAAAGCCTTTCAAATGAAATCAGCCATGCAGCAAATTGTCATCTTTGATGCAGACAATTACCCAGGACTCTTAGAAATGTCTTTCAAAGCATTTTCATATTCTTCACTTCCTTCTTTCCAATTAAAAGTAAATAAGGGACTGAAAAAGATAAGCTTGATAGAAAATAGCTTTTCTCTCTTGGAAAGGCGAGCCGTGCTCCTTCATTCTGCTCTGCACTTTTTCGCCTTCCCATTTTCTTCAGCTTGGTGGAATCAGTTGTGTTGAGGAAACGTTGAGTTTCATTGCCTGCAGCCCCAGCCACACCGGCTTTTGACTGAGCTGTCATTGGGGTGGGGGGCAGCGGAATGGCAAATTCGTGCTTCTAAACCGAACAATTTCACATAATCTGTCAGGGATTTAAGGAATGCGGCTTCTTTAAGTGGTTAGTAAACTCTGCAACTTTTAAATGAAACACAGAGAGCGGTGGTATGCGATTGTGCGAGGGAGATTTGAAGTGACAGATTAACATAGTCATATGTGGCTTTCTAGTTTGTCATTCTGACAGAAAGCAGGGCTTTGCTCCATGTATTCTTAACACTGGATTTTCCCAGACTAAGTCTTGAACATGTAAATCTCATGGGGATATATCATATGTGTTGGTTTTGTTTTGTTTTGTTTTTTAATTTGAATGGAATCAGGGCTGTTGTTTGTATCGTCCAGAAGTAAGTGTCAGGATGACCTGTTACTAGAGATGAGTTCATAATGGATAGCAACATATTCTCCCAGTATTCTTCCTTTTCTTGTCAGTGAGTTTAAATAGAGAACCTTTGACACCTACAGCACCGTCTCTGCCTGCAAAGCAAGCGCAGGAGGCAGGCGGGGTGACAGCTGAGCCCTCCGCCATCCCGCCCCGCGCTCTGCGCGCTTCTCTTCCCGGCCTGCTGGATGAATATAGAACACAAGTGTCAAGGATGACACCTACTTTATAATCTCTGCAAAGCAAGCCTTTTCAGAGAATTTGTTGACAGTTCAGAGATTCAAAGTTAATTTCAGTTTTAGCTCCTGTAGAAATAGGATTTTTTCCTTCACCCAATGTGATAATTGAAGACTAACTAGGCAGTATGCTAGTCCCTAAAAAAGTATGGTAAATAAGTACTGTCTTGAGATGTGAAGAAGCCGTTAGATGAAAAGCTCTATCAATGACATTTGTTCCTTTATCTGTTGGAAGTGTTCCTTGGAGATTTAATTTATTACTGATAGCACCTGTACATTGGTATACATTACGGATGCTGTAGATTATGCTTTTAAAGCAGAGTCTTTGAAAATCCTTTTTAAAAACAGGAATAGGAACGTTGTCTTAGAAGAAAATTAATGCAACTTAACATATTTTAATAGAACAAGATGACATCAGCTATTAAGTCATAGTTGCTTGAGGTACTTAAGGTTGGCAGCTGCAGGACAGCTGATCCTTTTCTAGAAGAAAAAGCTCCAACTTATGACTGTGTTTAACTTCTCGGGAGCAACTACCTGTGTTTGCAGTGCGTTGGCACGCTGGTGCCTCCTGTGAGGGTTTCCATGTGTCCTACTGTTGTGCCGAGAAGCAGTCGTTAAAGACCGTATAAAAATATTTCAGTGAAAATGGCAAAATGGGTATAGGCCAGTATGATTTCTGGAAGAGAATGTACCGGAATAGAAATATTCTGTGAGCCCCTGCATTCCCTGAATGCAAGAGGAAGATAGTGGGTATAAGGCATTTAGGGTGCTTATTTAGGCTTCTAAGTTTTTTTTTTTTCAGGTAAAAATAAAAAGAACAAAAGTTTTGTGAAAGAATAAGAGAGAAGAAAAACATAACTCTAATACGGTATGCAAGTAGTATTTCCCCCATTTTGAATCCTTTGATGACTACTTCTGGAGGGGAAAAAAAGATAGAATTAGGAGGAACTGAAGAGATATTGAAAATGTTACGCTCTTAGAGTGATTCAGGCAGGAAGGGATCTCTGCTTGGTTCAACTGGTGCTCACAGCAGTCCAGCTTCAACATTTCATCCACTTGCTGAGTGTCATGCTCAGTTGAGTTTCAAACATCTCCAAGGATGGAGGCTCGGCAGCCTCCTCAGCAGCCTGTTCCAGCTCTTAACCACTCTCCTGGTGAAAAGCATTTGTCCTTGGTAAAAGGAGATAGGAACAAGAGACACTGAATAATCACTGGTACAAAAAAAATCTGATTCAATCGACATGTACTTATCCTTCTCATGAAGCAAAAACATGTGGATGTACAATAGGGTTGTCATTCAAAAAGTTTACATTTAAAAGGTTTTTTTGATTTGTGACTCAGGGAATCAGTCCCTCAGGGACTTACCACCCCCACAGTTCCTTGATGATTTGAGGTATATTTACCTAATTCCAAAATACTAACAAAATTTGTAGTATATCATACACAAAAATGTCTTTTAGAGATTGTGGAGAATGACTTTCATATCAAGGAGCTGTTCTTACCTTACAAGTGCGAACACCTGATTGCAATGCGCTGCAGTAGGTCTGACTCATTATGTCAGTATTTTATGGCACTCAGCTAAGCATGTTTGCAGAGTTGCACTAAACCTTTTTGATGTGCAATAACATTTCAGTAGTTAATGTAGTGTTCCACCGCACATTAACTTTTACTGCTTCTGTGCAAACTTACAATAAGCAGGAGTGCAAGAAAAGGCTGTAGATGTTTGTAAAATAGACCCTGCTGGAATGCATTCATTTAATGAACTAGCTTTACAGCGTATGTTTGGGCTAGCTGATCATGTGATTAACAGTAAATTTTGAAAGGTTTGCTTCTGCAGAAGATAAATTCATAGTTTCTACGAACGTTAACACTTTTTTTCCAGACTTTTGATGTCGGTCTCGCAGCTCGGAGTGCTAAAAGGAAAAAGAACTTAGTATGGTTTCATAGAACTTCTTGGTGGTCTTAACTCTTTTCAACAGATAGCATACTACTGATACAGCTGTTTTAGAGGGTTTGTATTATACATTGAAAGTATGTCAGTACGCTGTATTGGCAGCAAAATTCTCTCTTAAAACTAGTTCTGGTGATATATTAACTTCATAGATCTGGCTTTGTCAATGGAGTCTGCAGACAGTATGTTGTTTGTGCTTGCAATACAAAAAGCTCTGGGACTTTAGCAAGTTGCTTAAGCTTTCAAGAGGAACTGTTTCCTCGTTTTAAGAATGGGAGAGTACCTTGTCCATGCTACTGTCTCCAAGGGCTTTGATGTCCTGTGGTGTTTCCTGTGTTGTAGAAACACAAAATATTTGTATGCTAAAAACATACACTATCTACTGCTTCCAGATGTTGTGGAGTTTAGTTTGAAGGTGGATGGATGACTGAAAATAGATGTAGATTTCTTTTTTTTTCTGCTATGCTGCTGTAGTTAGTACTTAGTAAGAAAATGTCTAATCGAAATTTATGGATTAGCTCTAAAAGTCCTGAAAAAAAGGATTTAATAACAAAAATGCATCTAGAATCTCAGCTGTATCAGCATTTTTGAGTACCACAATAATGAAACTAGTATATTTTTATACCAATTGTAAGTGCTTCTAGCATATTCAACATCAGGTGTGCCAGCAGTATTTAGAATGCAAGCTGAATTGCTATTACACTATTCAACAGCAACAAACCACAAATAAATCTCAAATATTTCACAATGTTATTATAGATGCTATCTTTGTCTTTAACCTGTAGTGGTAAAACCCTGAAATTCGGAGCACAACATGCTGCCACAAGCAGGAGTTTCAGGTATAGTGTTACACCTGAAGTATTTCTTTTTTCTGATGTTGCTGAGCAGGTAATGATTCCAGCAGTGTTATCACCTGTAACTGCTAGGAGTCCTGATATCATCTGTGGAGCTCCAAATACTTTGATAATTGTTCGCCTTTTCTATCTGCCAGAGGAAGAAAACTGCTTGTGTAAGATAAATAAAATGTGAAGAGCCAGTGCTATTTTCATTGTTGTGTGTTTTGTGATTTGTTGTGTTGTTTTGTTTTGCTTTTTAAGATTTATGTTATGCTATATATTCAGAAGAAATAGTAAGATGGCAGTGATAATTGCTGCATACTGTGTGCAGCACTGAGCATGGGCAGAGTTGAACTAGTTTGGAGAAGAACATCTCAGGGGCGGATATCTTTGATGTCAAGATTGGGTTTATTTTATACATCGTCTGCCTGGGTTTCTAAATAAATATAGGCCCAGTCACTTCTTATAGTGCCTGAGCATGTACCAATGAGAACAAAAATGTTGCTGTGCATGGGGCTGGTCCAAGTCTGAGATCTTCTGTGCCTGGAGCTTATTTGTATGGTGGCTGTAATGAAAAACAAAATAAAACAACACCACAACAACAACAACCCACCACCCCACATGTCTTGCCTGCAGTTAGTCCCGTGCACGTCCTGTTTTTTACACCTTTTCAATCTGAAATCAACCTCTGCTCCCAGCTTGGCCCTGAAGTGATCGGCGGTGTAAATCGCAAGTGATGTGGTTATCTGAAGTGCAGTTACAGTGCAGACAGCCCCAGCTCGGGCTGCTGGCAGGTACGGGATGCCGGGTGGCTCTGGGCAACCCCTGCGCCAGCTGCTGCGGGGACTCGCTGCCAAAGTGCCGTCCCAGCCATGACACACCTGAGTCTCGTCGCATCCGCCCCAGAGCTGCTCTGTTCTGGTGCTGCTGCTGCAGTGCGGAGTCTCACTCTTCATTTCCCACCCAGAAGATTCTGCGTATGTAAACTAAATTTTCATGCCGCAGGGCAGAATATCAGCTGATAGAATAGCCAGAGGTATGTGAAGCCAGCGGTGGCATGCTAATATATGCTAATGAGAGGCTCAGCTTGGGATGAGTCTTGTGTCTTAGCCCTGTTTTTGTAGCGAACTTTCAAAATAGTGTACCTGTTATTTTCTGCCCTCTGTTTTTATGACAATGTCGTTTCGAGGCCATTCAATGTAGCTTAATTTACGTGTGCTCTAGAGCACCTTGTTAAATTATCTTATTGGCATTATTTATTTATTTTTTTTCTAATTAAAGTTAATTTTTTAACCCCTAAAGAGTCTTAGGTGGCACTGTGGAACCCAGACTGGGACAGGAGACCGTAAACTGTGACCATGGCCACCAGTGCCCTGGTGTCTGGTGCTGTAGCTTAGCAAGAGGAGTTGCTGGTTGGTGATGCCGGAGTCCTCTGAGAAGCAAATGCAGCTGCACGCTTGTCTGGGTTTTAAGCACATTTTCTTTACACTTGTCCCACTGATCCTACAGGGTTGTCTGTTGTGCTCTGCTGGAAATCGTCTGTGCTTTCCCGACCTCCTCTAAGTGTAAATATGTGAATGAGGCTAACGATATAGAGACGTCACCCATTGCTCAATTTACCCCACAGAGGTTATTTTCTAGGAGATGTGTATCAACAAAGATTTTCAGTAATTGACAGAGAAAGTGCTGACTGACTTATTAACATTTCTGGGTAATGAGATCTGTAGGGAAGTTTTAATCTTTTTGAAGGTTCCAGATGAACTGCCAGTAGTTTGATTAACTTTTTGTGTGTCTGTGTTAACCTTTGCTGATTTTATAAAATGTAATTGCAAGGCTACAAGACTAAGTTGTTGGAATAATGTTACTGCAATTTCTTGGTCTAACTAGCTGCTGTATTACATTTGAGTCCTCGTTTCTCTGCCTGTTGCATGTGCTTAGGAAGTGTCTTTACTGATATTCTTGTAGCTCATGTTTACATAAGGCATGCCATGCTCGTAATATACGGATGCAAAGTTGTAAAATGGAGTTATGAGAACTCTCTGTGTTACTGAGGTGTTTTTTTCCTTTTCTGCCACAAAAGCATTGGCGCAAATTTCCCTTGCAAGTTTCCTTTTGTCTTTTTTTTAAAAACTTTTTCTTGAATGCCAGTAAAATGGGTGGGTTTTATATAATTATAGAATCATAGAATCATTTCAGTTGGAAGAAACCCTCAGGATCATCAAGTCCAACCATAACCTAACGTTGGCACTAAACCATGTCCCTAAGAACCTCATCTAAATGCCTTTTAAACACCTCCAGGGATGGTGACTCCACCACCTCCCTGGGCAGCCTGTTCCAATGCCTGACAACCCTTTCCGTGAAGAATTTTTTTCCTAATATCCAATCTGAACCTCCGCTGGTCCATCTTGAGGCCATTTCCTCTTGTCCCATCACTTGTCACTTGGGAGAAGAGACCAACCCCCTCTATGCTACAACCTCCTTCCAGGCAGTTGCAGACAGTGATAAGGTCTCCCCTCAGCCTCCTTTTCTCAGGCTGAACAGCCCCAGCTCCCTCAGCCGCTCCTCATCAGACTTGTGCTCCAGACCCCTCACCAGCTTTGTCACCTCCTCTGAATTCCCTCCAGCACCTCAATGTCTTTCTTGCCATGAGGGGCCCAAAACTGAACACAGGACTCAAGGTGGGGCCTCACCAGCACCGAGTGCAGTGGCACAATCACTTCTCTAGTCCTGCTGGCCACACTGTTCCCGATACAAGCCAGGATGCTGTTGGCCTTTTTGGCCACCTGGGCACACTGCTGGCTCATGTCCAGCTGGCTGTCAGTCAACACCCCCAGATCTTTTTCTGCCAGGCAGTTTTCCAGCCACTCTTCCCTGAGCCTTATGTTTCATTAGCATTTCTTATAAAGTCTGCCTTTAGACCAGCACCCATTTTCTAAATTGTGCTTCTGTAGGGTGGAAAAAATCATGGTAACCAGATGCAGTATTTGTCTCTGGCCTGGCAAAGTGTTAGATTTAACAAAAGAAGCTAATAGAAATGTTCAAATTGACCCTTCTCATCATTTGGACTTCTTGGAGCTCAATCAATCTCTCATTATTATCAGACTTATTCACGCAGAGGCAGAAGTGCTAGTATTTCTTATAATCAGCCCTTGAGCCAGATGTAATTTGCAATTTTGAAGCATTGTATTTTGAAACAATAATGCATTAAAATGAACAGAACAGGAATTAGAAGTATAGTTGTGGAGCGAACATGTTGAAGAGTAGCCATGGTTTAAACGCTTTCTCTAAGCGCTTTTAGTGGACACTGGTAATTAGAGGCACACAAAGCGGTGTTATTAATACTTAAATTGGTCCACAATTTTTAAACTACTCTGTGGAGTGTGCCGAATGCAATACTAGAACTGTGCCCACCTCGCTGCGAGGCCGCAGGGCCGCAGTTGTTGGGGGGAGCACTGGGCCACGGTCTGGGACCTGCTCAGCACCAGCTGGACGAGAGCTGGTCGGCTGGTCCTGGCGCCCAGTGCACTGATAAGGAGCATTTTACCCCAACCCCCAAAAGAAAAATTGCGTATGCTATAGAAGAATAGCTACATTGCACTTTAGATTCAAAAATAGTCAAACACCTGTTAATACTGGGGTGTTGTTGATGCTTAGAATTTGGCATTTTTAGTTGTTTTTTTTTTTAATCCCTCTGTGTGTGGTATTACGTATTGCAAAGGATGATATGTCTGCTTTTATGTATGTAGTCTGTGAAAGTTGGGTTGACATACTAGAAGCCTTCACTCACTTTTTCAGGAGCCTGCTCTTTACTTTGTGAGACTTTATGTTTTTGCAACTTGTATTTACAGTTTTTCAATCACTGTTTAACATCTTACTGCCCAGTACTGAATTACCTAACAGGGCACTGGAGTCTTGATGGGCAAATTCTGTCTGAGAGGGGGGACAGGAGCATTTGTAAGTACATTAAATGACAGTAATGAAAGGATATGTTGCCTATTAGGATTGCATTATCTATTAAAAGGCTGAATTAGCTTGGCTGTGTCACATGTATGAGCTACTTCCTTCACTGACAAATAGCATACAGTGTATCAGATTTAATCTTGAGGCAAGTAACTTTGTCATCAATAACCACTCTCTTTTTTGAATACATGCACAACAATAAAGAGGTTTTGCCACACAGGCAAACTTTAAAATGCTTAGACTGTGATGAAACTTTCACTAAAATATCATGTACTGCTTCTGTGTTTGCTCCCATCATTGATGATTGCTAACATACTTGTATCTGAGCAGAAGCTCTCTTTTTATTTCTTCAGGGATGCTGCAATCCACAGTTTAACAGGTTTTGGCTGACCACTATGAAAATGAGCTGATTCAGCCATACAACAGAAGAATCTCTTGTGTGTTTGTTGACTTGATGCTGTCTTTCAAATATTGTCACTTTAAAATGATCCCCACTTCCACTGACCTTCTCAGCCTGTTTCTTAACTGCAGTAGTTTGGATTAGTTCTTAGTTTTCGTCTTATTTCCTGTGATAATTTATTTATTAATTTATTTATTTATTAATGCTGTCAATGGCTCCAGATAGCTTTAGGCAATCATGAGTAGCGATACAAGAAGATTATCTTCTGTTTAGAAATTTGCAAACAGATGGTCTCTCTGTAAAAGAAATCTGTTTTTAAAAGTTCTACCATTTTATGATGAAAGTAAATATTACAAATACTTAAGTTGTGAAAAGAGAGTGACTTGGTGTGAATAATATTCTGCCTGTTGTGTCATGCCTTTGAGGAAATGTTATCAAAACTGTTTATGAAAATAATTGAATGAAACCTCATGATGTGTCTCTTGGTTTGGCATCATACCTGTTTTCTATGAAGCTGGGGTACTGGCTCACAAAGACAGGCAGATTAAGCATCAGTGGCTGGAAACAGTTACCGATCCCATATGTTGTTTCCACTTCTTCCCAGGAAGTTGTGGGTATTGCTGGTGATGTTGCACATGAAGAATTGTGATCTGTGTCCTGTCCTCACAGTTGGTTTTGAGTAGCCTTAGTTTGGTGAGATGTACTAGAATCTGCGCCTGAATGGTGCTGAAAAAAATGGTTTTTAATGTTTGGAAGGTGAGGCAGATGATGGTGGTAGGAACGTGCGAATATGTCACAGAAGAGCTTCACATGCTCTACAGTATTCCTGCACAGAGTGGCGACTTCAGAGAGGGCCGGTAATTTGTAGTGAGAACCACTTTGGTTCTACTGGTTTAAATTTTTGTGTTTGTGACCAAGCACGTGCATTTCTCTGTTGCTCAAAGGCAAACTTGATGGCTCTGAAGAGGTCCAGGTGTACCTTTCTAAGAAGTATTCTCCCTTTTCATGAGTTACTTGTGTCCTTTTGTGATGCCCTTTTCTTGTTTGGGGACAACAGAGTTCTCCAGGAACCCTCCTGGCAGGGGTCTTTTTGCTGAACGTTGCGCCAGGGTGGCTGCCTTGTCAGTTTTAACATGGGCAAAGAAACCCATGGGAACGAAAAGTTATGAATGTCCGTTTTGACTATGCCCACAAGCTCCTACATGGAGGTGCCTTGCTCCTGCTGGCTGTACATCAGTGCTTCTGTATCATCCCAGGGCAGCGCGGCTGCCGAGTCACTTAGATGTGATAACTGGCTGTTTCTAGAAATCAATTGCTAATATGTAAATGTTGCACTTACAAGCTTGTTTTTAAAGATAGCACTTGCACAATTTTTTTGTAAGGAAGGCCTGTAAACCCTGAAGTAATCACTAAGCAGGATGATTTTGTTTGTGTGCTGTTGAATGCTTAGGCTTATTAATTTTTATTTTAGGAGCAGAATGTTTTTGCGTGTCACAATAATCTTTTGCAATATAAATCTTATGATTGTGCTGATACAGCAGGGCAAAACCGATTAGAGAAATAATTGCAAAATCCTTTGAGTAGCGTTAGGTTGTGTGTGTGTGCGAATACTGTTAGCTGCTATGGGGAGAAGAGCTTGCCTTGAAGACAGAAAGCACTGATAGAATAGCTCAAGATGCTTACCATTTGTTAATTTTTAATGATGGTCTTTTTTCTATTAAGGAACATAATGCTACTGAACTTCTGTCTCAATCAATTTTTTGTGTTTTTTCATTAATCAACTAATGCATGTTTCTTCTATAGCTCTTTATTCTAATGAAATATGTGGATGATTTGGCAGACGACAATGATCTCATCAGTAACGCATCAGAGTAAAATCCATTTAGCAGATTATATTTATATTATTTTTGTTATATCAAGGATACCGATATATATTCTTCTAAACTGAAACTATTTTTGAGATAAGTTGTGAGCGTGGAATTTCCATTGCTACCACTTGTACATCCTTCTTTCTTCACCTACTCTGTCTTTACCTGTTCTTTATGTCCACATGTGTATTTTGTATACATTTCACATATTTCATGTATATAGCATCCTTTTGTAGCTTGAGCTTGTTCTATAAATGTTGTGCTACGCTGTCTTCCCTGTTGAGTGTCACGTTGTTCAGTTGCTCTGATGCGCCGGCCCGAAGCCCCTGCAGGCACTTGCTAGTCAGAGCCTCCCTGCCGAGTGCCGTCGGCTTTGGATTGGGCCGCCTCCTCGTTGATGGCAGTCATTCAAGCAAGTGAGCTTGAAAGTAAGCCAGCTAGGGACTGACAGAGAGATTTGGGTATGCACTTTAGCTTGATTAGATTATCCAGAGTTCATGGGATTTCATATTTCAGGGTCGAGCTTTGGGCATATAGGTCTGTGTTCTCATCTTTTTATTAATAATAATGTGACAAACTAGTATCACAGGGACTGAGGATGGTCCTTTCCTCTGATGTGACTTGGCAGTTATATTCTAGAGATCATACTTTTTAAAAATGGTCCTCTTACATTTTTTTAATTTCTTCACTAACTGTGGTTGCTATTGTTGGCTGAATTTGAGGATTAAGTCTTTGGCTCTGTGAATATGACTTTGAGCATTTGCACTTATCTTGAAACTTTCTCTAACCCTTAATGTAAAAAGAGAATTAAGAAGCTATAAATTAAGTAGAACCCTGGAGTATCTTGGCAATTAGAGTGAGCAAGATTTCAGCTGCTCACTTTCATCAATTTCTCACACTCTTGGATAGACAGGGTATTTTTAATTTACAACCTGTATTTCAATTAGTCATAGAAGTTTTTTCTTAAAGCTTTTGCTTATGTAGTTACAGAATTAAATTAAACTACTTTTTAGCTATACTTTTCATAACGGAGTTTAGATGAGAGAGCTAGTGAATAAACTAGCTGTTACGGGAGGTAGTATTCCCTTATTTTATAAATATTGTTACTGTTATAAGGAGATTATTCTGTAACCATACAGTATGTGTCCTCCAGGAAGTATTAAGCTATGTCTGTGTTTATGAAGAGAAAGGTAATTCTTTTATTTTGGGGGGTTTGGAGGAAAATGTGCGCTTTCCTTTTGCTCTTAATTTTCCAACACGAGTAATAATGTTCTGTGCTCTGCTTTTAAGAATTCAAAGTGGGGGAAGTGGCAGCCGCAGGTCAGTGTTGGGCTGCTGTGGCTTCTGCTCCTCCCACTCTCTGGTGTAGCTTTAGCATTAGAACTTCTTTTTGTCATTAATCTGTTAACTTTGCGAAGCAGTAGTGTATGCAGTTTGGTGCACATCATGTGGCAGCTTGTGTCCGTGCACTGGTGTCCTGTGCACTGATTTAGGCAGGGCTTTTATAGCTCACAGGCAGATAGTTGGCACTGGATTTAGCAAACGACAGGAGCTTGGGATTAGATTCCCACACTGTCTGAACATCAGTTCCACAGATGTTCCTTTTCTGCACTGTTTTGTTTGTTAATTCCAACAGTAGTTCTTACCTTTGTTTTTTAAACACTGTCCTCCTTTTGACTAATGCAAAGAGCACTGATGGTGTACAGATCCTGTGCAGTGGAGTTCTCATGTCTGCTTCAGATGGCAAGTTGTAATTTCATTTGCATTTTTAAGAAGTGCAACAAGTATCCCAGCAGCCAGTCTCACAGCAGTGAGAATGAGACCATCACAGGTTCAGACAAGAGCCTGAAAATCTCCAGGTGCTTCAGGCACTTGCTCCCCAGCTGCATGCAGCAGAGAGCAGCTCCCGCCTCTGGGAAGTGAGCGGTGAGGGCTGGGGTCACATCACTTGGCAGTGTCCCCAAGGCCGTGTCCTTGCAAAGGTCTGGAGTCTCTCTGACACAGGACAAGTGGCCGGTGACTGTTGTTTTACAAGGGAGATACCGTTAACAATTGCACTTTGGCAGTTTCCAGCCTTAGGTTGTTATCACTAAGTGAGAAGTCACTGCATTGGGGAAGTTATTACGTGGGTGTGCCAGGACATTCCATATATGCTTTATGGAAGAAATAGTATTGGGAGCAGTAAGGTTCTAAAGTTTCCATGGGTCATATGTGGGACAAACATGCTAATTCCATCTCCCTTCCTTTTGAGTACCGGAGCACTAAAGAAGTAAGTGTCACTGGGATGCCAATGGTGAGTTTTGGGGAAGGTGAGCCAGATCTTTTCCCTGGGCTGATGCATTCAAATTAGAGTGTTTTAAATACCAGGAGTAATTCTGGGGACCTGACTTGGCTTCTTTTGACTATCACAACTGCTCGTGGGCCACCGGGGAGCAGCAGGGAAGGGCTTTGCCACTGGCTGTGAAGACAGTGCAGGTGCCTATAGCATGTGCATTTGGTGCTTTGAAAGGATATTGCATAGCCTGTTTGAATTTCAGTGGTCTCAGTACACTTTTTTTTTTTTCCTAAGTGCCCTGTTTTATTTAATATTTATGAACCAGAGTAGGAGACATCTACCTGAGGAAATTAGAAGGACTGGTGATTTTGAATAGCTTGACACCAGTGTAGTCACCAGAGTACATAGCATTATACACTTGAGGGAGTTTTAACAGCTCACTTTAATGGTGTGCCTTACTATTGCTGGATGTTGCTCTTCTGTAATTAAACTTGGCTTGAATATGTATGCTAAATAATTTATAAATGTCTGTTATAAATTTGGTGGAGAGGATGCTGATTTGGGCTGTGGCTTTCATTATGACTATAAATCGTACTTCATGAAGCAAACACTTCTAACAGAAATAAATAACAAGCACACTTATTGTTAGCAAGAGTAATCTCACCAAAACCCTTTGAATGTTATTTGGAGTGGAGAGTGTTGACCTCTCCTACAGAAATAAAAGGTGTGTATGTGTGGGGGTGTGTGTATGTACGTATGTATCCCCGTCATAGTTCTTTTAAACACCTTTCTCAAGTGCTTGGTGGAGCCAGGAAAATGTTTTTCCTTTGTTTGTGTGTTACTTCCACTGCTGAAGCTTAACAGAGATGCTGTTAGACTTGTGTTCTCAGTGGAAAAGAGAAATTTGAACTTGCAAATATTTTTGCCCAGGGGTCTAGCCAAAAGTATGCAGAAGTGTTCAGAGCCAGCATCATCTAGGGCAGCGTATTTCCAAACTGTTCTGCCACTCCCTGACTTATGAGTATCACGGAGATGCTATCTGTGTAGGTGATGCTGTTAAAAACATGAAGCCCCAATCAGGAAGGGAGAGGACAACGTTGATTATTCTGGGTTCGAATGTAGGGACAGTGCAGTTAATGTTGCTGAACTCATTACAGGGAGTGGTGATTATGGCAGATAAACCACTCTGCGGGTCACAAAGTCCAGAGGAAGCAACTTTGCAAGGCCACCGTGGTTTATATTCTGCCAGGCTGCCCACTGCCGGGATGACCACAGAGCTTGTCGGAGACGGGCGCTGGAAAGTCTCCTGTCACAGCTGGGACAAAATGGCCGCCCTTTGAAATGCCTGGGAGAAGACCAGAGATGTCTTCTGGAGACTTTACCAGGATTGTCCCCAAAGGCAGGAGGAGCATTCATTCCCAGATGACTGGAAGAAAACCATGAAAGACAAGAAAAGAAGGGTTGTTGCCACAGCTTGCTCGTGAGCCAAACCCAATCGAACCCTCCTGCTGCTCCGAGCGCAGCCCGTGCGGGAAGCCGACCGCTGCAGCACCAGCGTCCTGTGTTCTGGGCTCGGATCGCTGGATCTGGAAACTCACACCATCGATTTTTGCTAGGTTTGCATTATTTGTTAACGTCAGAAGTACTCTCCCCACAATCGTGTGGCCTGACCAGACATTTACTAGACTTCTTACAAGGATTATTAGAAACTTCCTGTGTACTTTATCTTTTTAAATAAGGTATTGATTTCAATATATTTCTGCTCATACTTGCAATGAACTGATTTATAGTGGTAGAAATTCTGTTTTGCTGCCAAAACCTGATGGCTACTAACTAATTCAATTTTATGGGTTTTGGTTTTGGTTTTTTTCAGACCACTAGTTCTTTTTCAAAAATAAACCAGCTACTCCAGAATTTGGTTCCTTTACTTTGTCTGACATTTTGAATGGGTCAGGGAAGGGCAGGAGACAGAAGCAAACTCAGGCATCCCAGAGATGCTGTGCTACAGTACCACATATGTTGTGTGTCTCTTCGCAGCTCTGCGTGTTGTGTCAGTCAGACCCCTGCCACCCGCCACACGCTCTGTGTATCAGGGTAAAATGGCTCGGTGCCACTGTTTTTCTGCCAAAACTCCTCCCTCGGCAATAGGATTTAGGGCTATTTTAAATTAGCCGTTCTCTTTTGTCTGGTGTACGACATCCAGAACTTCATTTGAATCTCTTGTGTCATCGGTGTAAATGTTTTGTATAATGGTTTTGACTACTCTCTAATAAATGGACATTTTAAAAGATACACGCTGGTGTTTCTAGTCACTGAATTTAAGTATGTCACTTTTACAAATAATATACTATAAAAGCAGAGACTTTATATAGTATTTTGTGGTTCTAAACGCTGTTATGTCCTCTGCCTTTCCCTTTTCAGATGATTATTAATGAACAATTTCAGTTTTCATATGCCTGAATTACTTTGGAAATGAGCAATCTGGGAACTGTTGAGAACAGCCATGCACTCTAAAGTTTGTGTACACACCCCTACACAGTACTTTTGTGTTGTTGCGTTATTAAACAACTGCCCTAAAGAGCCGTAAACATGGTTTCATGGTGTAATAATATCTCTTGAGTGAGTGGCCAGAAATTAGTCTTTCTGCAGGGTTGCTGTGTGGTTCGTACTCAGCCCACACAAAGACTTTGTGCTAGAATCGATGGGAACAAAAGGGAAAAGATTATAAATGCCTGGTGGGCTCTAAATATTTTATCAGTTTGCGTTCATGGGTCAGAAGAAGGTTTTAAGAACTCTGTTTTACCTCAGTGTTCCTGAGCATTCAGACTGTTCCGTTGCACCATTGCTGGACTTGGCACGTTTCAGTACTTTCGTTTCACTTTTGATGTGAACCTGAGTGGGAAGTGCCCCAAGTGCCTGTCTGCTCTTATCTCAGTGTTGATTAAAAGAATAAGTAAAATTATTGCTGCTTTTGGTATGATAAATTATCCCGTGTTTAATAGGTAAGCATTATAAGAGACTGTTTAATAAATGTGTTATCCTTTCTGCCTTAAGTAGAAAATTGCCATCTAAACTTTAGATGTATTTAAGGGCTATATTTAAGTGTGTGTTTAGTTCACTCTATACAAGAGTCATTCATTTCAGAATAGGTCTGAAATATCTAAGAAATACATGCGTTTTTTTTCCTAATAATAACTGAGTATCTCAAATGCCAAACTGTGCTCTCCCTGAAAATCTAAAAGAAAACAGTGGTATGTGCAAATATGGGATAATGTAAAATACTTGAAATGTAGCAGAATAGGGGAAGAGGAGGCATGAGGAAGGCAAACAAAGGGTTGACAGCATCCCGCTCCATCTGGGACAGCCCAGCCAGCTCCATCCCTCAGCCCTCCTCACCCACCTTGTACTGCAACACCCTTGGGGGAAAAGAGTCACGAGTAACAAAGTTCTAAAAAAACCCTTGGTGCTGAAAAAGAATAAATTTCCTTTTTTGGATGGTGCCCACTGTGTGGTGAAACTGGTCTTGCGGGGAGGTGTGCGGAGTGGTACTGCGCATTGGGCAGTTGTCACATACACGTCTCCTGTGTATGCGAAAGCCTTCACTTGATGTAAATTTGAGTTGTGTTCTTTGGCAGTGAGAGCGTTGAGTAAATTCTAAAACATTGTTTGACTGTGTATTTAAGAACAGTGAATGCAAAATCCTGGGGGAAAAAAAAAAAAAGGAATGTGGTCCTATTATTTTTTGTTGTTGTTTTGGTCTGTTCTTTAGTGAGGAATTCTATAAACTTTTAAGAGGAGTGAAATAAAAATAATAATAAAAAAAAAACTATTAAAAAAAGAAGGCAGCCTGAAAATATTAAAAACCGAGATTCTGAGGTGTTTGCACTTTCTCTTCGTGGTTTCCAAGCAGCCATTCTTGGAGGACTCTCTCTGTCGTAGGAAAAGGAAAATACAGTTTTGTTCATTTCACAAGTTAGATTCTTTTTTTGTGTGTTATTAACAGGTTTGGCAAACATCGCAAAGATGACAAGAGTGAGAAAACTGGTAAAATAAAAGTGCAGGAAGCTCTTACTTCAGAAGAGGAGAGAATACGAATGAAGCAAGAACAGGAGAGGTAGACTTCAGTATTTGCTTAAACCTTGATAGAGAGAGTTTGTTTTTTAAACTAAATAACTGAAGTTCAATTTTCACTGATGAAATTTCCCAAATGTTGATATGTTTATACACTTTACATAACGAGACAAAGCTGGATTTATTCTGGACGTTAGTATCTTTGGCTGCGTTAAGCATCTTTTATAGACCCAGAGCTCCTTTCCTTATTGAGGGGACTGAAGTAATAAAATGAAATGTTTTCTCTATATATTCTATAAATGATTTTATTGACATTTTCAGAAAACAAATATTTATATAGAATGACATATGTTTTGTATTTTTCTTCAAAGTCTGGCCTATCTATTTTTTTCATTGATATATTTAGAAATGACCTTAAAATTATACTTACCAGTATATTTGTCACTGGAGTTCAGCCTATTTATGTGTTATGCAGTCTGTTTATGGAATGATATGTATATTAAACTGCTAATTTTAAAAATCAGTGGTGAGTACCTCTATTTTTCCTTGTCAACTTCCCTTAACATAAAGAAAGTATGTAATATATATGTCATGTGCTCTTCTCAATATTTCAAATCTGCTTTTCATCCTGTCTCTTGTAGTCCTAGATATCTGGGGCCTGGACTCTGATATCTCTTACATCAATTTAGTCAAAATCTTGGAAAGCTTAGGGATAAATTAACTAGTATTTGGGGTGCGCATGGAGAGAATACCTCTTGAAATAGACATCTCTTCAGTAAGGAGACGAACTTAAAAGGATTACAAAGTTTGAATGCTGAATGGTAAATAGATTCAGACACATTTAGCAGTGAAAGTGAACTACGAATTGGAATGATTTATCTAAAAATCATGCTATAGCTCAGCCATAAATTGAGGATTGATGCAGGAACCATGGAGGGAAATTTTGTTGTCCTTGTGTAGAAGCTATGACTGGTTAGCCCTAATGATCCCTTCAACCATCTTCTCTATGCAACTTGGTCTTCTGTGAGAACAGAAGTTTATAAACGATGGCTTCGCCACTAACAGCTCACTGCAGTAGCAGAGCCGCAGTAACTCGTGCGTAGTCTCCTCAATTAAACCCGAAATGGTTTGCTTTGAGTTCTTTTAGGGTCGAGTGATTTATGTTAGAGTTAAGGCAGGCTAGGAGTGTACATTTATTAGTTAATGAAGACCAGCAGTAACTTGTTAAGCTGCAGAAACTTCGTGATCATCTGTTTGGATTACGTTGTGGGAAATGTTTTACTCTTTAACAGATATACTGGCATAAATGGATGTAAAAATTTATTCACGTCTTTCTCCATTTATTCTGACAGAAGAGGGTGGCTGGATCACAGTGCTTCATTATTTTTTTCTTCTCTGTTTTTTATTTTCTCTTTTTTAACGAAAGTGAAGCAGAGTCATTACATTTATTCCTGTTTTTAAGAGTAACGTGCTTTCAGATTAAATGGTAAAGGGGGATCCTGGAACTGAAGGACGTTAAGTGACTTTGAGTATGAGGGGTTTGTGCAGTTCAGCTTCCCTTTGCGTGTAGGCAGGGCGGCCACTTTGGGGATAAACTCACGGCAGGGCTGCAGGGATGGTGAAAGTTGCCTCTGTCGCTCCAGCCAGCTCAGGGCAGGGGGAAGCTTGGCCACGTGTGCCCAGCACTGATCCCTGGCTTCATACGCACTGCTGAACCCCAAATTGCCCAGCATGGAGGGTTTCTTAGTAGCCTTAGGTCCCCAGAATATCTGCTGTATGCATTTATTCAAAGAAGAAAGGCTTGAGGTTTGAGTTAGTAATGTTTTCTCTCTCTTTGTTCTCTCTCTGTGTCTTTCTGTGTCTCTGTCTCTCTCAGTAAGAATGGTGAGAGCACAGACTGTCCATGTGGTGATGTAAGAGAGGTTGCAATAGTCACGCTGGGTACCAAGGTAGAATTATGAAATTATTTGTGTAGCCCCCAATGCATGGGGCAAATTCCTTATCCCTGTCCGTCAAGTTATGCTAACCAATTTGAATCTTTCCTGGAATCTCACTCCTTGTGTGTCGTAAAAACAATTTTATGTGTTCACTGAAACTGCAGAAAATGCATGCGCCAGAACCTCGTAACAGCTTGATGTTATCATAACACGGGTCCTCTTCCTCCTGTTACTCTCTTTCCCTAACAGTGTATTTGCTTTCCTTTGTGTTATGTCTATAAGAGAATGCGAGTTCTTTGGGGTAGTGGCATGTACAACTAATAAAAGACAATAAAATAGCAACCAAATGTGTGAGGTGCTTCCTTCTGTTTCTGAAAAATTCAGACATTGATTTGGTCCATAGAGACTAAATATTTTTGCAGTTAGATTGCACAGCGTTTCCTTTTGATCCTGTAAAATAATGATGTTAGATACATGCTCTTAATGAAGAGAACTCTTGCAAATTAACTGAACAATCCCTCAAAATGCTTACTAGGAGACAGAGTAAAATATTACTGTCAGTGGTGGTTCATAATGGCTGCTATTTTAACTTTGTTTTCTGTGGGTTTTTTTCTCCTTGATGTTTTTAGCAGTACTATTCACTTACTCAATTTTACTTGGTATTTGGTACTATATACCTCTATAATGATGCAATACTTTGGGGAAATAGGTTGGATTTAATGAATTTACTATGTGTGAGAGGCTAGGAGCAAAAATCCTTAGGGGGTCAGAGAACAAGTGTATCATCCATTAAAAAATCAATCATGCCCACGAATTTATGGAATTCTTATGCCTTGACTTGGTAATTTTAATAGTATTGTGCTTACAGTAGTATTTTCTTTAAAATCTGAAAAGTAGTGTTCATATTGATTATAAGACAAATAAGCAAATTAATGTTCTTCAATTTACCGTGATTAAAATGAATGAAATTGTCTTTTATAAACATATTACTACTAATAATTTCTTATTAAGGAGCATATCTCTTAAGCTATATATGGTACATGTTTACTGACAATCTTAAAGTAATTTTGATCAGAAAATGAAATTATCTAGTTGAAAATACAAGCAGCTTTCAGTGAAATAGAATACTGGAGTGATTAGGAGTGTCATCTGAGGAGACCCACCATTCTTACCAAAATTGCTGTAAAATGCTTGCTATTTGTAAATTCTCCAAATGTTGGATTAACAGTTCATCCAGGGCCATAAGACATTGTCCCCGTGTCACCATTCTTTAATACTGGTTTAATCCAGGAAAATAAGTCTGCTTGCATTAATCTTACCTATCTGCCAAGCACTGATGTGAAAATCCAGATGTGCCCTGGTGTGCTGTTAGAAAGGCTGCTTCTCCCAGCAATGGCACCAATCAAAGCCTTAAGGCAAAACTAAGCAATAGGTTTTCTGAACTTGGCCTCGTGTCTCCTAAGAAACAGACTATACTTAAGTCAAATAAGACCTGAATTCAATTAGCTGTTCCTGTGCGAGACCACAGCTGTTTATATATATGCTAAAGTGAACCCCCTCTTTGCCATGCTGTCATCCCGTCCATCATTGGGTTACTAAAAGTGGGTACCACTGAGATGCTACATTCACTTGGATACACTGAGAAAACAGCCCTGGGCCCTTCTTGCTTTTGTTATAGAAGGTCTTTTATCAATTCCAGAGTCTCTCGATGCACCTGAGGTTGGCCCATCTTCCTAAGAGTAATATCTGGGATTTTGCAGGTTGGAGATGAATGGAATAACTTAAGCTTTCCGAGATATTCAAACTGCTTATAATCTTATGCTGGCATTGCTATGTAGGATAGAGTTAAAACCAGATTTTGAAACTTTTGTCAATGACCCAGAGGAATCAGTGTTCCAACCTGGTTAGTTTTCATATGAATGGTCACCTTCTGCTGTGCTACTGGATCGGAGCCTTTGGAAGCCCACAGACATTTCCACTTTAGAAACTCTCTACATCTGGTCCTTGAGGGTCCCCCAGGATAGGGTTTTCTTGATATGGAGCCAGTGTGTTCATTGGTATCCTGCAACCTGATTGCCATGAAATGTTTTCTGACTTCTTCAAGACTCTGTAGTCTCTTTCTTAGGAGATATGAAGACAGAAATCTTCAGAAAACATTGTACTTTTGTCTGTTTTTATTGGTAGCCTTTGCTGGAGAGAGACATTCTTCTAACAGCAGGTTCTAATACCTTTGTCTCTCCCTCTTTCACCCTTGGATTTTTCCTTGGATTTCTTTCTTTATTGTNGCTCTGCAGCTCTGTGTTTATGACAGAATTAATCTTCATCAAATCAAAAACTCGTGCAGTTCTTGACACCCACCTGGCCCCTGTCTTCAGCCTTGGGCTGACTTCCTCTGGCAAACCAAGTGCTCCCCAACCCAAACAGCTTTATTCTGTACTTGGGTAGTAGGTAACAGAAGAATGAAATAAACTTAACTCTTTGGGAAGTTTTCAATAAATTCAGCTGTGTCCAGAGGGGTTCACCACTAAATAATGCTTAACAGGTGAAAGTTGCAATTCTAATGTAATCTTGTGATTCAGAGTAAGTGATCCCAGCTATGGACAAATAGACCTTATGCATTAATCCACCTCTAGAGGCACTTCCTCCTCTTGAAAGAAGGGTCTACAGGATAGTTTCTCTCTTTGGTTAATACACTGACTTAAGAGCTTTATTAATGTTCTATAAATCTCTGTAAAAGTATTAATCTTAGCACTATATTCTTCTTCAACTTCCACTGAAATGGGTGCACAATGGGGTGGTTAAACACCTGCGTTGTGAAGATCAGTCTTGAGGAGATGAGGAGAAAACTTCTGGAAGAGAATTTAAGAGCTGTTCTGGTGGAAGCGCTATGACAGAGGCTCCAGAAGTGCTGGGAGGATGACGGAGCATTCCCATGGGGGCTTTCGGAGCCAGGGGCTTCCTTTGCTCTGAAAAAGCAGCCATATGATTCCAATCTCTGCTATACTTGTTGGAAGAAGATTAACACACAGCAAAGCAATGCTGTGCTTTGTACGTACATGTGTATAGTTATCATCTGGAAAAGAGACCTGCTGCTTTGCTCATTTCCCCCCTTTCTGTGTCAGAAAACATAACCTTTTGTTCCTTTAGGCTACAAAGGGAATTACATTTACATAATTCCACTGTTATTTTTATCCATGTCTGCGCAAATGTCACCAGTGCTGGCATCGGTCATGTGGTGGGGCCGGGAGGGGGAGCTCCCGGCACGGCTGTGCCTGTCAACTGGGGGAAAACTGCTTGTCATGGGGACTGGGGAGAAGCTTTCAGTGGTTGTAGGTAGGAGGCGATGCTGCTGTAGCTGCCAGAATATGGCAGGAAGAGTGGGAGAGGTGACCGAGGACCTTGGTCGTGCAGAGATGCCGTCTGGGGGAGGTGGATCAGGCATTTGTCTCCGTATTGGCAGATTTGCTGTTACTTTTGGAGATCAATCAATAGGCTGACAGGATCTTTTGTGTGAATGTAAACAAGGCTTCAATTTCAGTGGGTGTTGTTCTCGTAATGATTTTTCCTAAATTTAGAGTGAAACATAACTGTATGTTCATTAGTAGTTAAAATAACATTGATATCTTTTTCCTGAAGGATTTGGTCATTCCATAAAATGCTTCCTGTATTATATGTTTCCTAAGGGTATAAGAGTCTTTATCTCCAGCATGTAATAAACTTCTCTTCATCTTTCTCTAGTGCCATTAAAGCCACAAGCCCTTTGTTGTAAAAGTATACTAATGAATAGAAATGTTACAACAAGAACAGAAGTCTTGTGTTTTCCCTTCATCATGCATCATCCATTTTAATTAGACGAAAGGGTAGTGAGTACTGTGACAAGAGTCTGGAATTAAAATCATTAATTGATGTCAAGCTGACGAGAGACTGCTAACATGAATTTACTGACAGCAGGAAAGAAATTAACCTTATTACTTTATTTAGTACATTGGGACTATTTATTATATTTTCCTATGCAAGTTCAGTGTGTTCCATTTATAATGATAAAGACAAATAATTAATAAAACCTACATGAAGTTTTATTATATCCTATCAATGAAGTATACATGAAAACCACATGAATAACGTACAAAAAACAAACCCACCACATCCTTCTAATCAATGTAACTCAAAGCCATTACAGCAATAGTTTTGGTATTTTGAATGACTAAAACATGCAATGCTCTCCAGCCAAGTAGAATTGCAAAAGTGATCTGATTTAAAACCATGCCTTAGTTTCTTAATGTCAGTGTTGCAAAAAATGAAACATATTTTCTCCAGCAGTGACATTGATTGGAATAACTGTCTGTTTTGATCATCGTTGGAAGGTCAGCCTAACAAAAATGAGTTTTAATGTTAAGCATCTTTATTCTTTAGATGAAAGAGTAGAACAGTGTCTTACAGAATGACAACAGCATCCTATAGATAATTTGTGACCCAAAGGTCATAATAAAAGAATAGAGGGGAGGTCATCCTGTAGTAAAGGCCATCTGGAACTGCTAAAATATCAAATGGGGTAGGGGGCTGAACAGCAGGACACTCTTGGTGTCTGTCCAGATTTCCCAGAGAGACCATAATATTTTTATTGGAAAACCCCAACTTTTTCCCCTTAAGCAAAATATTTTCATCAAGCAGTTTCATCTTGCTTTTAAGAAAAAAGACAACATAACAGTGATAGGGAGAGGATTTTTGTTTCTTATGTAGCCTAAGTGTTATCTGTGTCTTTAAAATAACACAGAAATTCAGCTTCAGTTTTGATGTTGCTGGGTTTTGGTGCCACTTAACAGCTTTCACAGGAACTATTACCACTAAATCCATTATTAATGTAAACGTTCATAATGTAAATATTTTCTAAAGTGACTTGTGTAAAGTCTTTCCTGATAAAACTTCCACTGCCTTGCTGGCACATAAGAGGAGAGAAAAAATTCCTCCGTGAATCAGAAAATCAGAGCAATGTGTTTCTCATTCTCACTTATTTTGAGATGGGGTCTGCTTGTCAAGGGATATTCCACTTTCACTGAGATTTGTAGCATTGTTTTTGGCAGTGGTTTTTTACATAATGGATGAGGGTGCAGGACGTGGAAACAAATCAATGGCAGTAATTTTTGTAAGAGAATACAGAAATGAAGCATGAAAATACTGAGCTTTGGAAAAACATTTCAGACGAGTTCCACTTCATAAAAATACTGGCTTTGGAAGATACATAAATTGAAGCTTTTGTGCAGTGATAGCTGCTGGGGTAGATTTTTAGACAAAGGTCCTCACATTCTCTAGCTACATATTGTAAATATAGAGATTTTATGACATCATGCTGAAAGTATATTTTCTGTTATTCCTCTAGAATGATTCAAGTCCATATACAGGACAAGGTCTGGCCAAATCCCTTGCCATGTATTTAAAAATATCATTTACCTGGTCCTTATAATATTCTGAGTTACAAATTTGGTTAGGGTGTCTTGCATATCAGATGAGTTCAGCATTCTTAGAAATTTAGTAAGAGTACTAATATGTTGTATTTCACTTTTGAATACCGAGAACTTTAGTATAAGACAGCAGCATGTTCTCTCATGTCCCGTAAACTATGATGATATGTGTAGAATTGCTGTAGCAAATACTCACTTGAGAGTCAAGAAGGCTGTACCATAATTACTGACTTACTGAGCTTATTGTTGCTGAGTCGAACAGAACTGAAAACCCATCAGATCCTCCAGACTGCACTGCAGGAGTCTAACAGAAACATAAAGCACAAAAAATGCTCTTTTTTTCTAATTCTTAGACACAGCAGTATTTGACTAGCTAGAAAGACACCTAATGATATATTCATGACAGGCAGATAGATCCCCTTCCACACCACAGCTGGAACTTTTATTTTGTAACCAGTTACTAGAACAAACCTTCCAATGGGTTATAAGAAGCCTGGCTCTGTTTCTGGCCATGCTGTAGATTTATGCCATCATTCAGTATGGTGACCCAGCAAGGTTTTAGAAGTGAATCCTGAGGGATGTTGTGGGTGCTAATTTGTGGGTCCTGAGCAAAGACATTGATTTATAAACTATATTCTCTACTAGTAGGTTTTTTTCTTTTCCTTTCAACCTCCGCGTATGAGATTCACATAATCTGTTGCTTTCTTGCGAGTTTTTTCATTGTACTTTTTGTCACTTCAGACTGTTTCATTTTCCAACTTCAGGATTAGGCTACTTTATACCCAGCACTCTAGAAACACAGAATAATGGACCTGAAATAGAGCTAGCGGCAGAATTTCATATCCACTTTTGTTACTAGACTTCAGCTAGAGGAACGTAGATGCTGGATGGGCTCAGCTCAGCTGACTGATGACAGTATTGTAGCTGGACCTCCAGCTACTGCCTACAATATCTGGGAATGACTGATTTGATATATGATATGATATATGGTACCATTTAATGTACGGTATGCCTGTGTCATTTGTTTCTTGCACATACGGGAACAGCTGCTCCTTACACATCTAATTGCAAAATTCAGATGTCACCCACCAGTGCTGCTTTCTGGCATTGTTCTCCAGCTGGAAAAAAAAAGAAAAAATTAGGGGAAGAAATGGTCCAAGAAAGTCTGTGTGAGAGAGGAAACCAGTACTCTTAAAGGGAGGAGGTATGGAAGCAGGAGCTCTCCCAAGTTGTGCTTCAGCAACAGCTGAAGCTCATTATATTCTTCCTTTCTACTTCAGTCCAGCAAGATAGCTAAATAGCAGATTAGAGCTAAATTAATCTAATGATCATGGATCTGTTGTCATAGGTGTAAATATCAGCTTTTCTGGCCGGCTTTGTAATGCAAACTTAAAACTAAATTCCATTTTACTCACAGACAGCAATGATGTTCTTTGATGTAACATGGTTCCCAGCAGGATAACAGTCCCAGTTGCTCATCTGGGTGATCTTACACTGCTGGGGTCACTGACCCTTGAAGCAGACATGAAAATAAGGATAGGAAATTTCAGTCATGGTAGTGTTTGTTTTGGAGGCAGGAGGACCTATACTGCCTGTGTACCTGATACATTCCGCTTTGGTTGAAACAAATCCTTAAAAAACAAGCAGATACACCTTCCACCTCCAGATACTGTGGACTGTTAACACCAAAGCAGTCTAAAGGCTCTGTTCAAATATAAGTTAGGTCGTAATTTACATTTTTAAAAAATAAAAATAAGAAGGGATTTTTACTTGTTTACTCCAAGATCCAAGAAAGCAGATACTCTTTTGGGGGGATATATCTTCACTTTGGAAAGGCAAAGGATGTATCAAGAAGGTCAGGGGACAAGGAAAGATAGGGGTGAAATACATGAGAGATCTCACCAGGTTAGGGGAAATTATTCTAATGTCTCCTTTAGTTTCATCAGTGTCAAATTGCTATTTGCACTTTACCTGCTTATGCGTGTAATATTTACTATCTCTCCTGCATTTTTTCATCGCTTTACATCTTCATTTGTATTTTGCTGCCTTCTTTAATAGCCTTTTTTTATAAAGTCCTTATAAAAATGAGCATGTTGTTCTCTTCTTAATGTATTAGGGCACTTCTGGTAATCACCTTATCACCTTTATTCCTCCTCCCCCCCTTTTTTTTTTCAACTACAGCCCTCCTGGGTTGTAGCTCATTAAAGGTTTTTGAAATTCTCATGCATCTTTTCTGCATGTGGAGGGGGTAACTTCAGAGAGACAGACAGTAAGTGCTATCACATAGTCTAATTGGCAGATAGGCTGTGATTGTTGAAGGAGAATGAAAATTAAGACCATCTGATTGTACAGATGCATGTCTTTAATTTTGAGGTGTTGGACGGCTCTTCTTTTTTTTTTTTTTTTTTTAGATATAGTCCCTGTTGTGTTTCTCTGTTGTTGTAGAACCAATGTGTAGGAAATATATGTATGTAAAATTTCTATGTAGATGCAGAATTATAGATGTGGAAGAGAGATCATGTCACTTTTCCAAGGTAGGATCTCCTGTGCATGCCAGTCTCACAAGATGTTTCATCCAATTTTTTTCCAGTTTGTAATGACATAAAATCTACAACTTCCATGCCAATCTTTTCCACTACCTTTTCATGAGAAAGTTCCCCTGCCCACAGTATCTAGTCTCAGTCATTCTTGCTGCAGTTTTAATACCTAGTACTTGAACTAGGGGTAGAAAATATTATGTTCCTTCATATGTATCTAGAGACTGTTGTTATGTTCCCACTCTCCTTTTCTTTTTCCCAAGAGCTTGATATTGCTGATTAATGAGTATCTGTCATATAGTAGATCTTCCAGATCCTTTCCTGAAAAAGCAACTCACAGATTTTTTTCCCTACTTTTAATTGGTATGCTTAATCATTTCATCTATGTAAATTACCTTCCAGTTGCTGTTATTGACATTAATTCTATTTTTGAAGTCTTCTCTGTCTATTTTTCAAGAACATTTGAAATGCTAATCCTTTCCTCCAGAGTTCCATCATTTGGGTTTTCTGCAGATTCAATAGCATCCTAACTAATAATGAAAAATCTGAGTAAATTCAGAGAGAGATCCATGTAGAAAATGTCTCTATCCACCTGTCTCACATGACTGTGAATTGCTGAGAGCTACTCTCTAGATCAGGGGTGTCAAACTACTCCTACTCCTGTAAATGTAGTTACATTTCTACAGTCCTAAAATTACATTCAGCCCTTTGAAGGCAATCGTGAGGCCGATGTGGCCCCTGTTGAAAGTGAGTTTGACATCCCTGTTCTAGATACTCTCTAGGAGCTGCCTGGTTTAACCTATTGCAATCATCCCGTAGCTGTTTTTCTTAGGCTGAGGTGCGCTATTTGTCCCCTGTTCACAAGGCTGTTTACCGTGTTGTAGAACGAAATCTAGCTGACTTGACCACATCTGTTCTGGATAAATCTATGGGGGCTACTGCTCATCTCATTATCTTCTCTATACTTACTAATAGTTTGTTTCAAAGGGGACTGAAGTTGAACTGCTGTGTCTGTAGTTCTCCTCCTCTGAGGGATATTTGACTTCTTCTAGTCTTTCAATACTTCAGCTGTCCTCAACAGGATCTCCTGGTTGCTGAAAAAGGTCTGAGACTGCCTCAGACAGTTGTGTGCATTGGATGAAGTTCAGCTTAACCAGTTTCTAGCTACTTCCTTTGCTGTTTAGCTTTTTCTGTTGGTGGCAGTATCAATTGTGCTGGCCACCTGCTTGCAATCAACCATTTTAGTGAAGACAGATGCAAAGAAAAGAAACCATTAAGCCTTAGGTCTCCTCAGCATCATCTGTCAATATCGTTCCCTCAATACTGAGCAGGGGAGCAACCTTTTCTTTGCTCTTCCTCTTACTGCTAATGCAATTACTCAATGATTTATTGTTATCTTTAAAGCTTCCTGCTACTTTTGTTTCACATTGTGCCTTGGCCTTTCTGGTTTTGTCCCTATGTGCTTGTGCTTATCCATAGCAAACTGACCACGTTTTGTTTGTGTTTCTTCTTGTGTCTGAGATCTGAGGACAGTCATATTTCAGCCAGCTGGCCACACAGGAGACAAGGCAGAACTGTTAATTTTTTTTTCCTTTTATGACTTGAGAAAGTTTCATCTCCACCCTTTCAATTTTAAAATTATATTTTTATAGCAGCATTTCTTGCTTTTTTTTATATATGCAAAAGTTTTGAATGAAATGCAGGCACAAATGAGGAAGAGGAGGTGTCTTTCTTGTTTCCAAGCTACTGCTGTTGCTGCCCATGGTTACCCCCTGGCCACAGTGTTCCTTTAGAATTACTTTCCCAGGGAAGCAGATGGCTTTGCTGAGGTGGTTATAACTGTGATAACTGACTAGCTCTAATCATGATAAGAAAAGCTAAGTGTCATATGCTGGTTCAGAGGGAAATCACAATAATGCCTATAATCAAGGTACCCTCATTAGAAGAGTAGTTGTCAGAAAAATTCTGCTTGGATCCAGACAAAGGTCAAAGAAAAATACAGGAGAGGACAAACTCCCATATTGACTTGATTGGCAAAAATTAGAAAAAGGGCTGTTAAAGCCCTGAAGGCAGTTGAGGAAAGGGGAAGGAGGAACAGCAAGACCTGGCTTAGTAGCCAGCACACTGTGCCTGCAAGGTATTTTTCACTAGCAAAGGAGGAGGGGACAGATCTGACAAGATTTGGCTACTGGCCAACACACCTCCTGACCTCTTTATTAGAAACGATATCTGGCAAAAATTGGACCGAGTGTGTTCATCCCGTCTGACTAACTTAAACAAGCTGACTGGCTTTATAAACGTGTCGTCTTTTCTCTCTGTTTTCAATCCATCATCCCGATGCGTGCCCATCTGATGGCAGAAGAACTGAGAACTGGCAGCGGTGAATGGCTTGTCATTTAGCTTCTGTCCTTACACAATGCTGTTTCTATCCTTAATAAACATTGTCAGCCATCTCACATATGTGGAATTGCAAGCGTTCAATACTGATTTTGTAAATGAGTGAGCCTCGGTGGAAAAGGCGAGGTTGTGGATTATCGCTTGGGCGATGGCTGAATCCTGGCAGCAGCAGGAGGATTAATTGAATTGACCAAGCAATTGCACACCAGGAGCAGCAGCCAACTTTGTTTCTGCTCTTAGGGGAGGACATTGCTGCCATTGCAATGGCAAATGTGATGTACTAGCCATGAATATCCTTCCCATGCTGTGTTCATCAATTACGATAAGTAGGTGATTTTTTGCAAGGATCTAAATCACTAATACGAAAAAATCCTGCAAAGGAGACTGAAGCTCCCAAGGGGTTGGAAATATATTTATAATTTTACTCTTAGCACTACATGAAACTAGGGTTGGTTTATTTTCTTTTACCAACTTTGCTTATTCACTTTTATTCACGACAGCTCTGCCAGGAGCATGGATCCAAGTTTTCTGTTGCTGGAAGAAGTTAAATTTTAGTTCAGACAGAAGTGCTGTAAACATTTGGCTCAGGGTGGGATTGGGCTCTCACACTAATATGCTTATTTAGTACCCACATACGAGCTCCCTGACTAAATGCCCTTTGTGGTCAAGGGAGGGGTACTCGACACAGTTGGTAGAGCCTGGAGAAGGGTTTGGCTTCACGTTAAACTGGCCACGTTACAGATGTTCAGCTGAACTGCTCTCTAGAACCTGCAGGCAGCTGCCTTGATGTGACTGAATCTTGACCAGCTCTTCTGTGCGTCCAAAACATACGTTGACACCTAAATTTAGGTGTCTAGGATGGTAGTTACCTTCATCTGAAAGCTAAATCTCACTCACAGAGTTTTGAAGAAGGAACAAGGTGGCTGCTGTTTGCTGGGGACAGCAGCGCATCAGCTTTTCCCTTCTTTTTGCAACCAGCATTTCACGTGCAGAAATCGCTATACAATGGGTATGTCTATCATTACTGGATTAGCTTGCAAATAAAAGCTCTTCTAACAATTATAGGAAGTTCTGCGGCTAACAATATTGTCATTTGAAGCAGTTATCATTAGCTTTTGAACTGAATAGCACACAAATGCATGAGGATAGTTTATACTTTACCGAACATTGTAATTTGAGTCTCAAAAGCACGACAGTGTGTTGTTGACATTTTCAGTATTAACACTTCAGCAAGAAGGGTTTAGAAACTTCTTGCAATAGCTTTTGTATTTTTAAAAGTTTAGTTTCATTCGAACACTGCAAAATTGATTAGCAGTTTTTGCAAAATTCTTTGAAGATGAAAAGAGTTATGCAAATTCTAAGCATTATTTTTATTGTTAAACCCACACAAAATCCGTAGGAAAGCCGTAAATCCTCAAAATTACGCGATCTGAAATTTCAGACATATGCATTTTTATTGTGCCATATTGTGAAGGAACACAATCCAGTGAAGACAGCTTAATACACATATCAGCATTGTGAAACCAAAGCACCGTGGTCAAACACTTCTCCAGATATAGGATTTCAATAGCGGGAGCATTGCTGATTAGGGCTAAAGTATGGAGCAAATTCCACGTTCTCATCTTTGCTGCACAGTGTGTTTACGTAATAATTTTCATCTTTCCCACAATAGTCCGCACTGGCATTTCCTGTATATATACTGCATGCGGTATACGCTAATGAATTGTTCAGACCATACCATGTGTATGCACACACATGCACAAGGAGGGCTGTCAACATTAAAAAAAGTCGCATTAAGTTCAGGTTTTTATATGAAAATATATACAGAGTTAAAAACTATTATAGTTGCAATATTAAGCTGATAGCTGTTATTATTTTCAAGAATATGTCTATATATTTTTCCATGGTAATTTGCTTCCTTTAAGTTTAAATGCAATGTGCCCTGGAGAAGGCAACACCAAAGCTGTATTTTAAATAATATTCAAAAATATGTTAAGTAATTAGAATACCTATGCTTTTGTCACGTGAAAGTGATAGGGCTTACACTGTGGTTTAAACTTAAAGCACAGAAAATTAATTAAAAGGGAAAGAAAGGAATGTTCTGGGTGTCAGTATAGTTGGACATCTTAGTTTCACTTTAGCATTATCCTTTGTTAAATGTTGCTTACTGCAAAAGGTTACTGCCTGCTTCGGTTATAATTAACAGGGAGATTTATAATGCATTTAGACTCTGATTTTTAGTACTATGTATGTGTACTAACTCTTTGTATTAGCAAGTGTAGAAAATATTCTAAAAGTTTTCCTGGTGGATATGAACATAATTACTTGCACAACACTTCAGCAATCAGTTCTCTCCCACTTGAACTGGAATAAGTGTCCCTCCTTGAACCATGCATGGGAAAATCTTAACGTTCTTGCTGCACATGATGGTGTGTCCAACCCTATTAAGTAGCTGATAAGCAGATACATTAGAAAGTTGGTTCACATGAAACGGGGGGCACTCATGTCTGCACCTGTGGAGAATGATGGTGATACTCACGGTCAAAAGTTAGATAAGTTCACCGGCATCTCTCATAGCAGTCAGTGTAACACTGAGGCAAATATCACCAGTTACCACCAGGTAATTCTGTTTTATAAACACTTCAGAAAACAATGTTTTCTTCGGACTGAATTACTCAATGCCACATTATTGCTGTACTGCCAGATTTCATACACTGAAATTTTGGTCATCTAAAATACATGGATTTTTTTTTTTTTACTCAAATTGGTGTCAGCCAATGTTCCAGTATGTGATGATATGTTGTCCATTGAAATGAAAACTAAATCTACCAATGTCTAGGAAATTTCTGATTTCCTTTGCTTCTCTTATTCAGAAGGCACATGTCTATAGACAATTACTCCACAGCGTAGTTAATGCAGGACTACAAACTGAAAGTGAAACCTGCAGAGAAAGGAATCAACAACCACAGGTCATTTTCAGGCCTTTTTCCTTCTGCATAGATACCTTTCAAGGGTGATTAAGGTTGTAACATTCCTGAATTACAACTTTGGAGCATAGAACAATTTGAAACATATATTGGTTTTAATTTTAAAAACAGGCATGCAGAAACACCGTTTAGATTTGAAATGGGTTTTGGATTTAGATCTGAGTCCTTCTTCACCGTAAATTAAAAGAAAACACAATTCTAGTTTGATGTTGCTGAAACTGTAGAACATGATGTCAGCTGAATAGTGTTACAGTTTTCATGTCAATTTTTCCCTATCAAAATAAAAAGCAACATGTAAAGAAAATAATTTACTATTTGCAAAATTCCAAAATTAAAAATTTATGTTGGTCTAAGTTAAATTTTCTCGGATTTCTTCTATTTGCCTTTGTTTTTCTGTATTTTTGTTTGGTTGGTTGTTGTTTGTTTGTTGTTGGGTGTTTTTGTTTGGTTTTGTTTACTTTTTTTGTATTATTGTTTTTTCACAGTGAATATGAATGAGAGTTGTGGTGCACAAGTCAGTGGTAGTAGACGTAAAAAGAGGAATTATGCTCAGGTATAACTTGGGGCATGTAAATGAACCACTGAACCATCAGTGTTCATGGCACTGGCTGTTGAAGGGAGTTCATCCAATCACTTGTATCCCAAATCAGTATCCTTGGTCAATATTTGTAGAATTTGGGGGGAAGTAGGTCTGTCTATCCATTCCATCCTCCTTTTCTTGTCTTTTTTTAAGGCAATCTTTGTTAGCATAGAAAGAACGATTAGCTTGGGATTCAATCTGATGAAGACACTTAAACTGAGATGTCCACATACCAGCTCAGGGCTGGATTCATAGGCTTAAACAGGGACGTCTTGTGTCATTTGAGATATCCCAGTCCCTGAGATGTCAGCACGGGGCTGGCAGATATGACAAGGACCTGCAGAAGACCTTGTGCAGCAGCTGAAGGTCCAGCAGGGTTACCTGGGGGTGTCAGGTGGCCGTAGCCGCTTATGTTTAAGTAACTGAATGAAGGCTGGTTCTCCAAGCTCCCAAAGAAGTCCTAAACAACAGTATCAAAAGGGTCTATAGAGCAACTCCTTTCATGCTGGGACACACCAACTAGTGCTACAGCTGTGTGACTCTGGGGTCTGCTGACTGACGGCTCCCTGGACTGCAAAGGGAACCTAGCGTGACCTGACCTAAATTCTGGTGTCTTTATCTGCAGCCTGAATCCCATCTTTTGTGGATCCCTTTTTCTTTTTGCAAAGACTAATCTTGAATGAGGCTAAGTTTAAAATTTGCAAAAATGCCAAAGTTACCTAGCTTTGAGGCGTTTCTATTTTCTAAAGAAACAAGGGTTACTTTAAAGGAGACAGCAGCTTTGAGTAGGCTGCTCTTGTTAAAAGTCGGCGAACAAGCTGTCTATGGAAATGGCACGTAACAGAGGTGCACAGAGCGGCAGTCTGAATGGATGGTTGCTGTCACACCGTGTAGCTGTGGCTGTATTAGATGAAAAAGGAGCACATTTTACTAATGGAAGGGAGGAGGCAGCTGAGTGCTTCATTTTGCAACGATGACAGAGCATTAAATTGGTCTGGAGAGACAATGTGGGGGGTTTGGTTTTTTTTTCAGTTTGCAGTGCATGTTTGTGTGATACATCAAATTTTCTAAAATGCCAAAGAAACTTTGAATCCCAGATCAGATTTTAGTAATAGCTTTGTGTGCTTTTGAAAATATGACCTGTGCTCAATTTGTGTTTGTCAGATTCCTAAATGTCATCTGTTTTTATCTGTCACTTTTTATCATACAACTAAGCAAGTGCACCTAGATAAAAAACCCCAGTACAGCACCACCTTTCATTTGTAACTTTAGCATAAGGCACATGTTGTTACTTTTGAGATACCAGATTGTTTGCTTACCTTTTAAACAGAACACACACATTTTACATGATTCATAGAAGAATCTACTTCTGCTGTTTACTGCATGCATACATACGTATTCATACGTGTGTGTCCTATCCTGAAAAAATGTTTAAATTCTAAAAGAAGTATGATTTTTGTAGTATTGGGCCAAGAAAGTACATTAAAATTCCTCTCTAAATACAGGCAGTAGAACCATTAAACCTGTTAGGTTTTAAGGGAGTATAACCTAACACAATATAAACGGTGTCAGGCCATTCTTGGGTTAGCTAAGAGCGCAGTCATCCTAAGATACATGAAACAACAGGTAAACTCTGTTTACCAACAGCTATGGAAATAATAATGAAAGAAAAGACAATGGATAGTCAGACTTTTTCCTTAAATAACAGTGTTGATTGTAGCGTTGCTTCAATCTAGGCTTCAAATATCCAAGGAAATCCTGAGACTGTGACAAACAAACTGGAAACACTTCATTGGTTTTGGTTAAGTTGGGCTACCTAAAGTGTCTGCTAGCTGCTGCTTTCAAATGATTGGGGGGGGGAAATTAGTTTCAGCCTTCTTTTAATTTTTCAGAATTCAAGCAAAAACTCGAGAATTTCGGGAGAGACAAGCTCGTGAGCGTGACTATGCAGAGATACAGGATTTTAACCGGACGTTCGGCTGTGATGCGGACCCAATGTACGCTGGGATCGTTTCCTATGACTCTTCAAATAGCGGCACGATAACCCTGAACACCCGACCACAAAGCCCGAGGGAAGGGCAGACAGTGGAAGCCTTGTACGCCCAAGTGAAGAAGCCACGGAATTCAAAGTCTTCACCTGTAGACAGGTAGGCACCAGACATCAATCAATGCGCTCTTTCAAATCCGCCCTTGTAATGCTTTTGTCATGGGAGACAATTGTGCATCAATTGGAAAGTCAGAACTGCATTTTTAATAATGGCTTTTTAAAAGCCTTTACGTAGAAAAGTATTGAGCTCACACAGATCAAACTGTAACAGTATGGGATGGGAAAGTTACTTGCTGCAGAGCAACTGCTTTTCTTCTCATTCTTCTGGTGGTTTGGAATTTTGGAGTCACTGTTTGGTATCACTTAAACTAAATTCAAACTTCTAATGTCAGAATACATTTCCAACCTGTTCACACCAGTTATAAAATCTCAGGAACATTCTTGTTGTTAAAGCAAAAGCAGGTTAAATCTAACCTGGATTCTAGTCCTACAGTAGGCCTGATCTTCAGTCTAACAGGCTGAGCTTTTTAATTAAATATAGGCCAAATGAGTAAACTCCAAGCTTGACTCATGAGTTACTTTCTCTTCTCAGGCTGTAGCTTATGATTTACACTTTTCCTGTGGTTACATTATCTGAACTGTGTCGTGCTTAGTTTTATGCTGAAATTGGGCAAAATTCCGGTTTCTGTTGATGGAGTTTTGAGTTCATTTGAAAATCTGAAGCTAAAACAGGCATGCAAACTAACATAAAGCAGAAATAACCAAAGGCAAAATTCACAGCTTTTTTGTACTTTAACAATGAAAATACATCTGTTTTCTTGGCTTACATCTATGATCGTGTAGTTCTGTATTTTCTCAGCTTTACAAAAACTAGCACAAAAATTCTAGTGCAGGAGGTATCGTTAACTCATTCGCAGTTTATTAATTTAGCTCATAGTAAAACCACTTGTTATTTTGTTTTCTACCCCTTTCTTTCCAGAAGAAAAATACTGGACTTTCAGGTTACAGTATTTGAGATCTGTATAGCTCTACTTGAGGACTGGCTTTCATCTTGCATATTCTGTTCTAGGTGGTAATGGAGTAATTTGTGTTTGGTCTGAAGGAAAGCAGTCGTGTACAGTTCAGTTAGTTGTCTCAAAGTCTTTTTAATTGAGGACTGAGACTGGTATATTTAAGCCTTTGCTAGATCATTTTGAGAAGTTCCTTTCCATAATATTGATAAAAATATATCCTCTTAACATGACAGAAAAGGAAATTTCAGAGGCATTGTCAAATGTATAAATTTTTACTAAAAGTCAGTAACTCAATGACCTTTTTATTTTCTCAATTGCACTGTTCTGCTGTATTGCACTGTGTAAAAAGGTCTACTTTTCATATGAAATAAACATAATTTGTATATTGTGGATATGTACATTATTTCAGTGAAGGAAGGTGAATAATTTTAAAATATGACAGCTTCATCTGTGCCCTTGAAATTCTGTATTCTGTAGCCTGATATTGGCTGGTGCTGGTATGCCCAGGTGCCTGACATTTCAGCACTTTTGTGCCTTTGGAAATCAAGATAGCTTGGTTGGATATGGCTGCCACGTGGTGACTCTCACGGCTGTTTTTGTTAGACCAAAGGCAGTGTTTCATGCCTGAGCTGAATGGCATCAGTGTCACATCAACAAAAAAAAAGTTCTTTGATGCAAACCTGGCACAGTGAAATATAAGACCTGCGTGACCTCGCTAACTCTGTGCGATTGCTGATAAAAGAGCCGGGAGAGAGTGAGTGAAACTGAAGATAATGGAGTACGGGTGGAATGTGATGTTAATCGTAAGGGTAGGACTGAAGAGCTGTGTGGTGGTTTTGCACATTCAGCCTGCTCCTGGAGCACCGAGGGCCCCGTCTCTCACAGCTGGATCATGCTGTGACAAAAGGAAGGACCCGGCGCACACCATGGGCTTGAGCAGAGGGAGAAAATGCAAAGCGGGGACTAGAGAGGCAACCCCCAGTCCAGTGGTAGAGGGAAGACATTTTCACCAAAAAGCACCTGGAAAGAAATAGGCAGATGGAAAAAAAAAATATTATTATTTGCTACAAATGTCTTCTGAAGTACCTGTTTGGGGATCTGAGGCATGCAGGTGTCTATCGTGTGGTGTTTTCTTCTCTCCCTCCTCATACCCTTATTAGCAGCCAAAACGCAGAGCTGGTGAATCCCACCCAGCTCTGGGAGATGTTTTGGGGAACATCGCAGCAACTTGCACAATCTCATGCTCAACTTTAACTCTCCCAGAGGTCGGGTCTACATGTTGGGCCCACGGCTGAGAGAGCGCGGTGCCTGCTTTGGGCACGGAGGAGATACAGCAGCTGTGAGGGAGCAGCTTTCAGTCTTCCCAGGCTGGTGTGAGGGACACCTGGGAGCTTGACCCTGCGTAATAATGTTCAGCAGGACAGCCTGGATCATGGCTGAGCTGTCTTCCCAAGGCTGCTCTGTGCTTTATAGGCTTTATCTAAGCTGCATTAATTATCACCTGAGCATCATTTTAGGAAATAGTTGTGGCCTTGTGGTCCTGAGGTGTTTTTTACCCAAGTTGTTTTTTACCTGAGTTGTCTCCCTCTCTGTAAGATACCTGGCTCCTCACCCCATGCGCATTGCAACTTGTTCCTTTCTGTCCCTTTCTAGCAGTGAGACCTTCCCCCTTCACTTGGCATCTCCTGTGATGCCCCTTTTCACACCAAGCATCCAAGTGCCTCTTCACGAGGCTCTTCTCCAGGGACCTCTCTTCCCTGCAGTCTGGTTTATCCTAATTTCACTACGAGAAATTTGAGGAGAAAAAATTGGTTGCCGTTCTGCATCCTTAAAATATTGCCTACATTAGGGTTCACCTGTGGTGAGCGTTATTTTCACTGTGTTTTACCCCTTTGCCTTGCCATTCTTTCCTTTCCTCTGGACATTACATAGGTTACTTAAATGGAAGCAGTCACTTCCAAGCTTTGTGGATGGGAAGGGAAATCCCTCACAGCACGTTACCCTCATGCTGAACTGCCAGGAGCTGGTAATGGCCAGGCTGTCTCTAATCTTTAGCACATTCATATTAAAAGCAGCATTGTTTATATGGGAAACGTTATGTCTATTACAGTTTGGCGGTTAGTGCCAAACAAAATTTGACATTTAAATATGTCCAAAAGGTTATTTAAAAGTCTCTTACAAGGAAACCTATAAAAAAATGTCCCATAATAGTTTGCATACCATTGCTGAACACTTATGACAAATTTTTCCTTAACTTGCAAGAGAATTACTGCGCCTGTGTGTGAGGCCTTGTCAGGGTTTGTTTTTCTTTAATATTCCTTCAGCTTCTCTCTTATTTTCATCAACACATGCCACCAACTGATGTAAGTTTAACCGTGTCATGGCATATGAATGATGACAAAGTGGAAGACAAGTATGTAAGCTGTTCACCAGAATAATGGACAATTTTATTTTTTGCACTATTGTAGTGCTTCAGCAAATGATACTGTCAAGTTGTGAAGCAGAGGTCCCGCAAGTTATTTTATAACATAACTTGAAACCAGTGTTAAAAACAGGCCTGTTTCTTCATTGTCCTTCTTGGATGTATTTTATATCTTCATGTGTTCAAAGCACTGCAGCGGTAGACAGATAGATAGTAAAAAACAGTAAGAAGAACATGGTTATTTTTCAGAAAGTTTGGCTGTCCGTTTCTCTAAATTAGAAAGTGGATTGCACAATGCCAAAATATAGCAAAGGAGATTGAGATGTTGACTTACTCCTCAGAGACTTGCACGTCTGTATGTGTGTAAGTGACATTATTTTACCCATTTTACCAACAATGACGTTAAAAAAACCCCTATCAATGGTAAATTTTACTGAAAAGTATCCTACAGGGCTTTAAACTCTTAAAATTGCTTTAATGCAGATTTATGTTGCATCGAAGTTAAATCACTGATGAATATTTGTGGGATTTGGGGGGAGGGTTGTTCTTTGATTGTTCAGTTGGGTTTTTCAGAGGTAGTTATTATCTGTTAAACATGTAGTTGAAATAGGGGAGGTTCTTTTTTTGGGGGCTTCTTACATAATCTGTGCATATGAGTAGCTCCTGTGGATCTTGAAACACTTTAAATTCCAGTTATACTAGTGATGGCAAGTCTCTCCAGTAGCACTAAAAAAAAGTTGTTTTGATCCTAGAGAATTAAAGCAGATCCTCTGTCTTAACAGAGGAGGAGTTTATTGCTCAGAAGAAATGAAGCTCTAGCAATAAATAAATAAAATATTTCGGGAGTGACTGCTGATCAGTATAGCTGCATGTACATCAGCTGCCCTTGTGACATTGGCTCCATGCTCTGCATTGAGAGCTTACAGAAAGAGGCTGCCTTATGTTAGGCATTTACGGAGCAAAATCGGGGTGGACCCTGTATGTTTATCTATGTTTATTCTACAGTTCAGGAAAGAAGTGTCTCGAGAACTGTGTTCTTGTGGATAAAGCTTTTAGCTTAGCTGGAAACTGTCTCTACTATGTTTTGCATCATACAGAAGAGAAGCTGCACTGCTGATCAATAGTGTTTTTCATGTAGATGACAATGATGCTATACAATGGGGTTTTACAGTGATCACCTGACATCCATAGTTGAGCAGTATGTAGAAAGACAACTCCTAATGGACGTTTACTGGCTGTCACTCTGTAATCATTTCCCACCAAGAGTGCATTGTCCTGAAATATAATTGAAATAAAATAGGCACTGTGCTGCTGTAAATCTAAATAGCTTGAAAATAGTAGGCTAGACACCCCTAGCTCGCTGAGGACATTTTAATGGAAACATAAATACCATAATCATATGCTTTTTGCATGCATTTTGCCATTAAAAAGAAAAAATGTTCATTTTAAAAGGTAGACCTTTATGAACTGGTTTCTTTTCTATCAGAAGTGGAATCAAGTTGTGTAAAAGGAATATCTGGGAACTGAAAATAACCCCACTTGCTTTAACTGTCATCTGTTCAGTGTGAAGAGGCAAGATGTTGTTTTTAAGGTCAAGACATATACTTAGCTTGCTGCTTTTCCAAAAATAAAGGGAGAGCATTTTATGTAGATACTAACTTTTATTTGCTCAGTACTATCTATGCTTAAATTGGCATGAGAGTAATGAATCCCAGAAACTGGAAAGAAACACTCTAATGTAATATAGGAATATGTAAAAAGTGAAATAAGCAGATCCTGTCTTTCCAGTATGTCTAAAATAACTTTTAGCAATAGCAGAATGGGTCACGAAAGCTATGAAATACTATATTGCCAAGCCTGAATAAATATTTGTTAAAAAAACAAGGCGCTTGTGCAGCTATATTAAACTTCTTTATTAGTAGTGTCAGTCACAGGAGTGTTCTTAAGTCTGTGGGATTATTTATGCACAGGGATCTGTGCTGGCTGCCAGGCCCACCAGAGATGGAGATAGGAGTTATTACTCAGGGTGATGCATCCTGTAAATGTGAGGATATTTCTTGTTTCTTAAATGAAGAGATTTTTTGTCAGTTCTGGAAGCTGACTGGAACAGCGCTTTCACAAAGGGAAAGGCCATGGCACTGCAAACCATCTCACCAACGACATTTAAAACCTGCAGAGCTGTGCAGAAGCCTAACAAGCTAGGTTGAATAAGATTATGAGTAAATTCTTCCCTCCTACCTCTGTTTACTTCTGTTCGCTGATGTGGAAGTGTTTTCCTATGCCTGGATCCCTTGTTCCTCACTGTTTATCACCCTCTGCTGTCAGAGCTGTATGGATGACGTGCTACCAGGGGAAGGTACCACTCGTATGGATAAATATGCTGGAAATCCTTGATTAGGTTGCAAGCAATTCAGAGCAGAAATGTGTTTGTTATCTGGGCTCCCTTAAATAGTAACATTTCAGAAATTAATAGTAATAGGTTTTAAATCCTTATCTTCCCATGAGTATCACCCTTTTGTGGCATAATGAAGCTTCATTCCTATGAGAATCTGACTTTTGGAAAAACTTTTCCGGCCCCAAAAAATGTGCATATGCCATTATGTGATAATCAAACAGACTTTCCAAGACAACTCAGTGGAGAGCAGTGGGTTAATGAACTATTTGCAGTTCCCTATGTATAAAACTGCAAACAATACTTGGAAGTCGTTGTGGTATTTTTCCTCCTCCATCTGTGATAACCCAGACAAGGATTAGTTAGAGCCTCTGTGAGACTCTTCATGGGGTTTAATTTCACTTTAGCACTAACACATTGGGTTTTTTTGTTCCTCTACCCTTCATCCTATAAGCCAGTAATCCTTGCCCCCAGGACTGCCTAAAAATTAGCTTCGTCTCCCATAGACCTGCGTATTTAGAACCCAATAGACACTATTAACATTGGCATTTTATTATCTTAGGTTGGTTGTTTTCTTTTGTTCTTCCATCTTGATAGAATATAAGACAAGTTTTAATATAAATTCATGAGGATTTATGTAGGCTCCCTATTGTGAAAGTATGCAATTGCACTCCCTGTTTGGGTGACCACTTTGGTGGAATAAATGGCAGACTTACAGTGAACTCTATTCAGGTCTCCCATTTTAATTACTTGAAAGTGCTGGTTTCTTTCTGAATAGATACCGAGCACTGATACTGCTGTGAGAACCACATCTTTCTCCATTTACCAAAGCTGCAGCCTCACTCATACCCCGGTGGTTTTGCTTCCTCTCTCCTCCGCTCAGCTTGCCATGTAATCTGAAGTGTGACAGCTATTTGTTTGTTTTTACAAAAGCTGCCTGGGTTAGTACCTCTACAAATGGCTGCAGTGGGAAAATGCACAGAAAGATAAGCAAGAGATGAACTTCCCACTCCGGGTTACGGAGCGAGGGGGTGAAGTGGGGCCCAGCCAAACGTGCCCTTAGTGCCCCCGTTCCAAGCGACTGCTAAAGAGCCACCTTTGCTGGAAATTAGCAGTATCCATTTAGGTTTCTGATCTTCCTGTGATCTTTAAGTGCTGCTGCTTCTTATAATGAGAGACCGTACTTACAAAGGGTAGATCAAAACCTGACACTTTTCATCCATTTGAGGGTATAATATATATTAAGATTTTGAATACATTGTAACTGAATTATGTATAATATTTTTCATTGGTAGATTAGTTCAATTTGCACATGGATATAGATCAGTTGAGCATTTGTTGCTTGAAGAAAAAAAAGAACAACCTTTACATTTTTTCAGATGGTAGGAGGCAGCATTTAATTAAAAAGGAAAAACAAACCAAACCAAATGAACTTAAATTACATATCCTATTATGAAAAAAAAAACAACATGTAAAAACTAGAAAAGTCAATATCTCAGGCTTTGAATATTTATTGTATGGCTTGAGACTGCAGACCAAAATCCAGCTCTGTGTGTGTAACATGCACATCTTCATTTCCCACTAATGCCATCGATACAATTTGAAGTTCTTAATCCTGAGAAAATTATGGGGAAAATTTGAGTACACAAAGCTAAAAAAGCAAAGGTTCTCCCATTCATTAAATGAAGTGCTTTGATCCTACCAGTGTAAACTGTTAAAATCTGTTCTTTGCTAGTCTTGCTAACCAAAATTTGGATTGCAAACTGATGTCATGCAGCACTTGAACACCATCATTTAATCAGTTTAATTTGTTGCTGTTGAATGTGGTCCTTTCTAAATAGAACACAAATTTACGATTCTTCTATCTTTTATGTCCCTCCAGTCAACCCATCTGTTCCTGTTTGGTGAAGGATTCAGGCTTCTCCTCTCCAAGCATTTGAAGAGCTGGGCTTTTGCATTTTAGAGCTGTCTGATTATAGGAGAGGGGTACCCAGGCAGAGCTTGGAGGGAGTGCTGTGTGCTTACCAAATCCTCTCTCTCTGCTTGCTAACACTAAATACACAATCTAAAGTTAGATCTTTAAATGAGTGTAGATTAATGGATGAAAAGTAAATTTTGTTAATTTATGTTCTTCTAATGTTGGGAGTTTTTGGAGAGGTTTTTGTTTTATTCTTTTTTATGAATGGTACCTCCACAGACGAGACAAACTATATTTAACTGTTATAGGTTGTTTATCCTTATGGACAGTCTTGTTTGTTTCTGTGACTTAAAAAGCATCATGCTTATGGTCGAAGTCGTTTGTCACTGGCGGAAGTGGTGGAGTCTAATTGTGGGGAGGAATCCTGCAGTTAATTTTAGGGATGAAAATAACATCACTACATGTATGTTGAGAGTTGGTGGTTGATTCCTTTTAACATCTTGTAAACTCATTGAATGAGTGCTTATGAAACATACCACATTGGAAACTCTGGAAATTGAGAAATTGCTGAAAGATCTCATTTCAGTTTGGTTTTGGTTGGGAAACTGAATACCAATGCTTTTCCACTCTTCGCTCAGAAAACAGTGTATGTTACTGGAGCATTATACTTCGTAGCATATTGTTAAAGAATTGGTTTATAAGGTGTTTGAAATCTTGTTCCTTAAGGCTCAAACTATATGATGTGAGATATTAAAAGGTTTCTTGCATGACCTATTTTATATGATTATGTATTTCTGAAAAATGTTGTTCTAAAGTCAGACTCATTTAAATGGATTTTTTTTCATTCCTTAACATACTAGTGACATTTAAATGGCTTTTCAATCTGATGCATTCGTAGAAATCTTTCTTACATGATAGATATATGAAATCTTATTACAGTAAATAGATCGCATATTTGTAATGGATAGGTAATTTCATCTGCCTGGAGTTTAGATGGTGATATCACACGTAAGACTTAACTTATGGAGAAAAAGCAAAGGAGCAGATTTGGCTTAATTTTATTTTTTGTGTGTAGTTTTGTAGCAATAACGCATGGCATGCCTGAGTTGCATCACATTCTGTCATGAAATGTCTTCTGTGTGCAACAATTCACTCTCAATTATAGCCTTCCCTCATTCCTAGGTTTCCCATTAAAAGGAAACACTGTAAGAACTGGGATGAAAAGAGAACCCAAAATTACTAGTACCAGCATTTAAAAAGCAGTTAAAATCCATACGACTTCAAGGGATATGGGAACTAGTGTCCCTCAGACTTCTCATTTCCACTTATCTTTGGGAAGGAAATTTATTTGCGGAAGGCTGCAGTACCTGCACTAACAGGCCTCCAAGGTGGAAGGAGTAACTGTCCTACAAGCACTCTGCCCTGGGAAACAAAGGAGACAGAAAATAGTAGCATCATTCTTTATTTCCTGAGACATAGTTCATGGCTCATTAATAGTTATAGTATATGTTCCTGGGTATGGTATGCTGCAGAGGAAACAAACAGAAGCTGCCTGTCATTAATTTTTTTTTTTTTGTATTAGTAGATATAGTCTAAAAAAAAAGAGAGAGAAAAAGGAAAAAGAAAGAGAAAGTTCAGCTATGTTTTATTTTGTACATAATCTTAAACTGCTCTGTGTCTGCTTGCTTAAGATAAACTCTATGCATATTTGCTAAAATGTTGTCAAATTAACCCACCGTTTCTAAGGATTGCTAAATGCCCATCAAGGAATGGAGGGATGCATTGAAGCTATTTTAATTAGCAAAGTGTGATTTAAAGGTTGCTAAAATCAAAAAGAGCTTATTCATTTTTCATCAATAATCATTTTCCTTAATATTTCATCAAAACCTGCTGATTCGAAGACCACCTTCTGGGCTTTGATTCATTATGACTGCAGACATAATTTAATTTTTCCCCCTTTCCTCATTCTGTGATATGCTCTTTCATCTTTGAGACATTGTTAAGATGTTTCTAACATTCACAGATTGCTAATTGATCCAACTTTTTTAAAACTGTACTTAAGATAGAGACTTCTGTGGAAGCAATTTTCTATGCATTTGCCTTTACTCATGTTTTTTCAATCTTTGTATCTGATAAAGTAAGAATTCTCAAACAGGCATATTAAAAATTGAAGACATGTATGGTTTTATATATGGCAAGCAAGGCAAAACATTAGAGGGATGATGGGGGAAATTAAGAGAGTTGGTACAGTCAGTAAAATTGCACAGTCACTAAGTTAGGCATTTATAGTTCATCTAAAACTACCTTGAAATTAAAACAGTGCTGTAAGTAATAATTTTTTATCTAAATCTTTGGGGGATCATGAAGAAAAGCAATTATGGGAATTTATGCAAAGGCATTTTGTGAAAGGGTATACAATTAAAAGAAATTGCTGCTTTCACTTTAGTAAGGCTGTTCATCTAAGTTTTGTCTACATTATCATACTGTGGTAATTTCTAGTCCCAAAATGTATTTGTGTTACTATTTTAAGTTGAGATTCATAACCTGTTTCTTCTTGGAAGTTCTCCCTATGGAGCAGTATTCAGGAAACTTTGCATTCAGGCACGGTGTTAAAACAACAAATGGTTGGTTACTCGGCATCAGCGGAACGTGGTGGGTTGAAGCAGCCCAAGTGCTGCAGGCTGTGCCCTGAGCCTTTTCTGGGGGTGGCTGGAGCACACTCACAGTTGTTCTTTTTCTCTGCTCGTCTCTCACTTGGTGGACGCAGTCAATGTCGGTTCTGTGCACACACTGTGATTTAGGGCCGGGCCATCTTTTTCTTTTCTTTTTGTAGCTGTATTCCTCAATCCAGTCTAATTAGAATGTCAAAAAATGTCCTCTACATCTTGCTTAGATGGTCAGAGCTGGGCTGTTGTTTTTTCTCTTAAGCCACATTGAACAATTCACACAGACTGAGTTTCATTATCTTCCATTAGTTGCACTGTTCTGATGTAGTTAAAGTTGCTGCAGCTTAAGATGTCAGAATTTAACAGGAAAATAGGTAAAACTGAGATAGCATTCAGTGTCAGGAGTAATCCTATATTATTGAAGTTCATGCTTATGTATTTAATATTCCTTCTCAGACTCGGATGCTTCCACCATATATGTACCATGTTATATTTGAATCTGTATCCATGTTCAGCAGAGCACTTACACACGTGCAGAATCAGATGTAGGTACATGAATGCCGCAGTAAAATTTTATGTGTTCCTGTTTATATCTGTCTATAAGTACTAGTATAAAAAAAAATCTTCTCTAAAAATTCCTTTGCTCCAGAGGAAGTGACCTCCAGAGCTCATCTGAGCAGCTCATCATCAACCAGTTCATTGCATGCTAAAGCAACATTGTTGGTCAAGAAACCAGTTTCTGGCATAGCGCTATTTGTAGTTACTTTTGCTTTCTCTGAGAGACTGCAAATAATAAGATGTAGACATTAACACCTCATTAATACATTTAACTTTCCATTTACCTACAGCTTTATTTAGCATGACTGTAGATAAGGGTAGCAGCAAACAATTATTGGAGCTTAAGGAACATTTTAAAAATAAGTACCGAGGCCTCATATTTATTCTGAAACTTTTTGTTTTACTTTCAGGGAATACTGTTTAGTTTAATTGTCTTGATTTTTCACTCGGAGCAGTTTTGATCAGGTCAGGTTGCTCAGGGCTGCAATTGTATCCTGAATATCTCTGAGGATGGAGATTTCATCCAGCTCCCTGGGTACCTGTTCCAGTATTTGGCCAGCTTCCTACTATCTGAAAAAAAGAAAAAAAGAACTCCATTTCCTTTCATCCTGTTGCTGTGCAACTCTGAGAAGAGTCTGGCATGTAGGTTAAAAAAAAATAATAACATTAATTGCTTTCTATAAGATTTGGAATCTGAAACAGACAGATTCAAATTTTTCAGGCATCAAAATAAATTTTTAAAACAATAAGGATTACTTCACAAAGTAATATTTAATTGTTAACATTGAACTTTTCCAGAATGACAGACAAAGTGGGGTTTTTTTGTTAAATCACCTGTGTATTTCCGTACTTCAGAAATACACGGCTTGTTTCTCACAAATTATTTTGAATACATATGTTGTCTTTTTTCTCCCCTACACTATTCAAAGCTTGAATAAAAAGTTTCTAGACAAAGTGTAACTATTCCTCTTGACATACAAGAAGCTGGCTTTTCTTCTTAATTTCACAGGTTTTGTATTGTGTACACAACATTCAGCCTCACCAAAAACAGGGCATCTGAAAGTACTTTTAAAAAGCAACTCGGAGTTGTGTGTGATGTTGGACTGCGTATGCTCCTTAGTTCTTGCTTTTCAGTGGGTCTCATTCTGCTGGTGGAAGACTGTGTTGCTCTCCTGCACAGGCAGAATTGCTGCCACGTGGGACCTGCTGCTGGGACAGCCCCTCTTCTTCTGCTACAGGATCTTCGGCATTTCTCTTTTAGTACTGAGGTTTTGCAGCTCATCTGCACGATTTCCTGGGCAAAAAAGAGATCGTAACTCCCAGAGAAATTATACTGTGTTGGCAGGGAATTATGAAACAAAGGATTCCAAGTAGTTTTCAAAGCCCTGCTCACGTATATTCATTCATGAGCTAAAAGTTGCAGATGGTGAGTTCTGTGGCATTGCAGGAGCCTCAGGAGATGTGGATGCTGCCCATGGAGCTGAAGGGCTGCACCGGAGGAGAGGGAGGAGGAAAATGAAGCAACTCCCCTGCGGAGATCAGGAGCGCTGCAGGACGGGGATCGGGGAGAGGAAGCTGCTTGCTGTGACCCGGGAAGCCAGCCATCCTCTCACCTTCAAAAGAAAAGAAAAGAAAATCAACCGTGGTCCTTGTAAGCACAGATGAGGCATAGGATGGTCTATACAGGGTTGTCTTTCATCTAGATAGTATATTTGTGAGGATCTTAAAGAGCTTCAGAACCTTTAACGGGGTCTTGTAGTCAATATAACGACCATTTCACTCCACAGCTGATCCCCTCACCATTCCCTGCAGTGACAAGCAACCACTTGCGCAGTGAAACGCTGCTGCTCTTTAATTGCATATAAATCAGGGCTGGGGAGTAGAGACAAGTCAGGAGAGTCTGGAAGGAGAATTTAAGTGAAAAAGGTAATTACTTGAGCTGGAACATGGCCAGGGCACCAAGGTTAACACCTGTACGCTTGTGAGGAGTGCCTGGTGATATTCTTCCAGAAACTATTTTCTACTGAGTTATAGAAAAGACCTTGTTAGTCACTTGGTCTGACTCCCTTCTTGCACTGCATTGATTCCTGCTGTGGTTCATTCCATCACTCGTGTAGCGCACATTCAGTCACTTTGAAATGGGGTTTGTCCATGAGCTTTATGTGGAGAGATAGCCTACTCTCTTTTATAGCTCTTGGTTGAGAAGACAATCACCTGGTATTTAACCCAAATATTCACTTTATCACCTCCACGTTCTCCTGAATGTACTAGAACCTAGGCCAGAAAGACGTAAAGTGTCTGAAATTTCCAGTATCTATCTCAGGGTGTCCCCTGAGATCCTAAGAAAAGAGGAAAAAAATTATTTTGATGTGCATTCCTCAGTCACAAAACTGGGTAAATTAGCTGCTGCCAAGACCTCTGTTTAGACTGATGCAAAGACAAAAGCTAGATCAGATATCGCCACATCACACCACAGAAGAGAAAAAACTTTTATCACCTTCCTTTCCTTCTCTGTTTAGAGACAAATGCAGCATCTCTTCTTTTGTGAGCTTAGTTTAGCCATATTTTTCATATTTCACCCTCTTAGTTCATTACTCCATCTTCAGTCAGTTTATGTTCTCTGTGCACAATTTTAAGCAACTCAACAGTTACATCCTCCAGCTTTCTGCCTCAGCTACTCAAGCCTACTCTTTACTGAGGAGATATGGAGAGCAGAGCTGCATTCTCCCTGCAGTCATACAAGAACTCTGAAAAGTATTTTTCAATTTATTTCTCAGTAAGATATTTATCTCATCTTAAAATCCTCTATACTTTCATCTGAAGATGGCTAGCTCTTGAATACCTATCTCTCTAGTAGTAGGAGAAATACGTTTTGTTTTGTCCTTGACCTTATTTTTGATGGATGTTTTTCACTTGTAAGAAACCTACAGCATTTCATAGGGTTGTGCACAGTCTGTCTTAATGTCCTATTACGCCTGTCTGTGTTACCTGAGCAGCTATTCAGAGGAGGACATTGTGTCTGTTTTCCCATGTGAGACTAAAGGTGGACATCTAGAAGGAAATCTTCCTTTGCTACAGGTTGTCTCAGTAGCTGTGGTTGCAACATTTGTATTCCTTACAGGTGGGCACGGGAAAGGACTTCTGCACATTCAGCGGTTGGTTACAAAATCTCTACACATTTAAGCTAGACAGTTTAAGATCTGATTTTTATTTTTTGTTGCTATTACTTTTTTTGATAGCATAGTGATCATAATATTTCACTGACGTTTATTATAAAAGATAATGATATTGTGCTGTTAGAGGAAGGTATTGAAACCTGTGTGTGATTTTAAAATTTGCTGTGTACCCAGACTGGCAAATTGTGCTGGCATACAAGAAATAAAAGGAGCTAAGAGAAGTTTAAAAACATGAGAGTAGAGTAAGGCAGTTTTATAGAGTAAATAAGTAAGATAATAGGAAGGGTGGCATGAGGGAAGTGGTTGATGTGAGAGGAACATGTCAAAATAGGAGGAAATGGAAGTCAGAAGCACCAGGCTGAGGACGAAAGAGTGAGAATGAGGTTGTGTGTCCGAGGCAAAAAGAGCTCCCAGACTGGGACTTGGAGAGGACAAGGAATGGAGACAAAGGTAGTTATAGCGGGAAAAGAAAGGTAATTACATTTCAGCAGTCCTTAATCTAAGGACTTAATCTAAGATCCTTGGCCATGGTATAATTCACACACAATTCATCAGAATTCCACTGTAATAATTTTTTTCTCCTGGATGAGCTTTCCTCCAGGATCTACCTCCGGCCTCTGAGCTCATTCGTTCCCTCCCTGCAACTTCAGTAGTGCTCTAAATACAAAGACGAAGATTTGACTGCTGCACCCCATCATCTAAATTCAGCTGCTCTTTCCTTTTGTATCAAATCAGAACAATTTAAAGAGGCATGAAACAGCAGGAGCTGCAATGTAGGTGTTTACTTTCTTGCTGCTTGGTCACATTACTATCTTGCTGTATCTGCAAGGGTGCTGCAAATTAGATTAAAAAAATTAATGATGAGAAACAAAGGGGTGAGCAAAGAGAACAAAAGAAAAGTGAAGAGAGCGTGGAAGAAGTTTATTGCATGCAAGTCATCCAATTAGCCCTCAGAGCCCAAATCCCTTGTCTAATTGCCTAAGTTGATCCTTCAGGACTGAACGGATTAAATGAAATAGCAGGGCTGGTGGAAAGCAGCCTATGGGAGGCATTTTGTGAACAGGCTTGCATGAACAGCAGAATAGAGTTTCTATTTACTTCTGTTTGTCTGGGCCTTTTGTTATCAAAAGAGTAACAAAGAATGAAAAATATGAGGGCTTTTGATTAGAAAATAGTCTCTTTGGCTCAGAATTGATGCACTGGGGGGTGCTGGAAAACCTATCCCGATGCTTTTTAGGCTGTGCTAGTCTGTGTGCTATATCTCTTTGCGGGATCATAAACTCTCGCTTTACACTATATTAAGTCCATTTGGAAAACTGAGTGAAAAGAAAAACTTCTTTAAAATGTCTCACTGCAAAATCACTAGACACTGGAGAATGTCAGGATTCAGCTGGCGTTTAAATGAGAGCAAGCTGCAGCCCGCATCGTTGTCTCACAGCAATCGTGTGTGCCAAACTCACCGCAGAGGAAAGACGACTGTCAAGCTTAATGTACCTTAAAGGACTTCTGTTTAATACGTTCCTCTGCATACTCACCAGATAAGGAAGAGTCCCGTCTAATAGTCTAGTATCTCATCCTGTCATGCAAAATATCTCCTGCAATTATCCCCTTCCAGACAACATCAACCTTCCCAACATTAGAGGTCAGGAAGGGAAAGAAAACAAGAATCTCCCATAAAAGTGGGAAAAGCAGAAGAAATCAATCTTCTCCCAGTCTGGTTTCCTGTTGGACAAAACCTTCAATTTTACCCAGTACATTGCTCTGTGACAGAAGATTTTCAGGACATAAACAAATCCTCAAGCAGTGATGCTATCTTTTATTTATATAATGCCATAGACTGTGGTGCAGCACTTGCTGGAGTTTATAATAAGATCAGGTCGTCTCCCATAAAGATCTTGTAGTTGTTGTGTGAAATGTTAAGATGTACGACAGCAATAGAAGGAAAAGAGGCTACAGAAATGTTAGGTGGTTCATTTGGATGTCCTGAGGTGACATCCAGCTAAGAAATTAATTTCCTGAGAGAAACCTGCAGCAGAATGGAAACATTATTTGAATTGGAAGGAGCTTAGCAGGGAGGACAGAAAGAGAAATGCTTTCTAAGCAGTCCTAAACCTGACTTATGCCTACTTATGCCTTCCCTACTTATACCTCAAATTTCAGTTAAGAATAATAGTTTTTAAAACTCCTACTCAGTTATTTCATCAAAACCTTGTTCCAAGCCTGCTCTGTGGTGAACACTGAAATGATTCATGCAGTCAGACCTTTCTGACTGAATAATTGATACATTTTGACAGGCTGAATGTACAATGGAGTACATTTGCTTCTCAACACATATATGGTGATTAACGTAGCTAGGTTTTACGTGTGCTCATCAAGAGGAGAAAATGCCCCAAAGAGAATATTATTTGATGGTTCGATGAACTGAACTTTGATACTGCACTAAGACTGTTGATAGAATTAAGACAGTCGCGGTGGTTTATGGATCTAACTGTCAAATTAGAAAATTTCACTGAGTTAGAGGGAAAACTTGGTGAAATACAGAGAATTCAAAGAAATGTCGTTGATGGGTTTAGATCCAAAATTCCTCTTTTTAAATGCTAGTCTTAGCTCATGGAGGATGAATGGATAACTCTGAAATACTCTGATTTAATATGGTTCCATCGGACCTAAGTCTGTCGGGATGTGTCCTAGCCAAAGCCACAGAGGCTCCATGAAAAATAATTCAAAGCTTTAAAAAGGAGCTTATTCTTGCTTAAATTAGAAAGCCAAGCTATCTATATAGTCGAAGGAAAGAACTAGTATCCTCAGGAGGGCAATTCAGGGCATCGAAGTGAGATAGCTTTAGGCAGAGTTGTAAATGCTCCCTACCCATACATATTAATCCTGCCCTGAGGTCATTTAGTTACCAAGTTGATACAAACTCATTAAGTCCGAAGTCAGCCAAGCTCCCCCTCTATGCATGGTGTGAATGGAAGTCCATTCATGAAGGCCTGGCCATCCATAGCTCCCCAGGGATTGTCTCTTCTCTCTTATGATGTTGTATACCCCTGATGTCATAGCGAATGAGCATCACTTTTGCATCTACATTTACAGTCTCAGAATGAGGTGTGGAAATGCTGTGATTCTCATAAAATGGAGGCACTGAGGAGGATGTTCACACACAGTATGGGTATTAAGAGAGAGAGAGATCCATATATAGTGCATAGATAGAGATATCTCCTCAGGGTAGATCAAAGCAATCTAGGAACATGCCTTTCTCTAATGTCTATGCAAGAAATCCCGTTTTTATAATGTACACACTGAAAATTAGACATGAATATCCCGTGAAAGGTAAATGAAGTACCTAAAAGTGAATGTTTGGTGCAACTTTGGATGTCCTAAAGCATGTAAACCCAGCCTGTAACTCTGACCAAGAAAGATGTGGGGTTGCTGTAGGTCTTTGTAATATCTGCCATTCCTGTGGAAAAAAATCTTTGGGTAACTAAAACAAGACTTAGATTTCCATTTTCAGGCATCTAAGCTGCTGATACTCACCAAGTGACTTAGCTCCAATTACAGTAGTCTGCAGTGGAAAGTTAAACCTGATTCATCTGCATGCAAGATCAGGATTAAAACCACAGGTTGCCTGTCCTTTCCTGTTGGTTAGATTTTTCTCTGTCCTCATTACTGTGCATAAGAAGGAAAAGTATTACTGCTGAATATGACAGTGTCTGGACAGCTACTGTGTACTCTCAAGTACTCAAATTCACTTAAATGTTACAACCTTTAAGTACGTGTAAATGCTAGATGTTTATACGTCAAATAAGTACTATCTAAAGGATTTTAGGGCATTTTAATCATCATGTATTTTGACCTTTCATTTGCCTCTCTTCGTTATGTGGAAATGGAACTTAGATTCATAACTACCCTCATAAGCTGTTTTCTGGGGCGGGAATATATGCAAGAAGAGAAGCAGTGTAGATTCAACTCATTGAATCTAGCCAGTTTTAGAATTTTTCTGGGCTTGTATTCTTCTGGAGGCTAAAAAATATTTAACTACTGACTGTTTCACTAAATTCAAAGCCTACTTATTATTTTAAGGTGAATTAAATGCATAAATGTCTGTTATATGTTACCAGCTACTTCTTTTTGATGGCCATTTAAATATCACAGAGGCATAGGTCTGATTACCAAATTGGTAATAAACTGGTTTTTGTTTCGTTTTTAGGAAAGATATTGTTTCCGTATTGCACTATAAATGTTGATACGCTTTTCTGAAAATAATGCCTTAAGTGTTGAATAATGTCTATTATTCTCTAGCTTTTGAGTAAACTCTGCTGTGCAGTCTCTACCTACTCAAACTGGAGTTTGAAAAATGAAATGTTGTTTACAGACATGTCCTCAGAAATTCCAGTTGCATATGGCAGCCCTGATTTATGGCTGAATCTCTGAATGGCTGCTAGAGAAGAATTTTCCTTTCAAGGGCAAAATAGCTATTTTATGCAGTTGTCTCCTATTAATGTCCCATTAATGCCATTTACTCAAGCAAGAGGAGAACTTGTTTTGTAAAGTATTTAGAGAATCTGTAAGACAATAAGAATTTTTGCTTTATGAAGACAATATAGTATATGAAAGATTGGGGGAGACATTGTTCAGATAATAATTTTAAACAACATATAAGACATCTCAGCAATTGTAATATTCCTAAAGAAGTCATGGCATAATGTAGTCGATCCCTTAAAATGCAATAAGAGATTATTTTAAGATTTGTAATGGAAATTTTCTCACTTGATTATTATAATAGGCTCTATAAGTAACACATTTTAAATATTTTATGCTGGCAATGCCAGCATAACAAAGGATTTAGCATGAGAGAGATGCAAATAGACTTTGTTTTACTTCATATGCAATAATTATTAATGAAAAATTGGTTCGTAAATGATTTTCAGAAGGGTGCATACCTTTTTAAGAGCTGTTCCTTGCTACTATCAATCTCTGAGAACCATCCTGGTATGACGTAATAGGTTTCTCAAAAGAAGAGAATAATCTTTTCTCCCTATTACTAGTGCATGGGACAAAATTATTAGATTTAGATTGTGAGTAAAAAGAAAAAGGGGAGGGGGAATTTTTGCCTAGTGATAAGGAGGATGAAGCACTGGAAGCAGGTTGCCTGTAGAGGTTATGAGTTTCTCCAACATCGGAAACCTTTATGGTCAGGTGAGGCTGGCATAACCAGGTATAGCTGATTCTCCTCAGAGCAGACGACTTTCTGGTCCCTTCTAACTCTACTCTTCAGCCAGGCAAAACCATTTCAATTCATTAAGCATTTTTGTGTTGACTGTTACACAGTTGACTATATAGTCTCCCTGATGGAAAGATACTGATTTGACTTTTCATGGGTTTTTTTTTTTTTTGGTTGGTTGGTTGGTTTTGTTTTGTTTTGTAAGCACATTATTATTTTTCTGCTAGTCATGTAGGATTAGGTGATTTTTTTAAGGAATATTCATCCCAGTAAAACATTTTTATTTTGTCATGATAACATATTTACTTACCAAGTTTCAGAAAATATTTTGCTAGGGACAAGAGGAAAGGAAAAGAAAAGGAGAGCTGTTAGAGGTGATAGCATTTATTGCAAGGACGTTTTGTGCTAAATAGCTCAAAATGGAGTAAATTATCTTGACCTTAACATAAACTCAATATGTTATAGGAAGTCGCAACTTCAGAGCTAATGCTCTGGAAATTCAAAAAAAAGTAACTTTGCCAGAGAGGCAAATGTTTAGTTCTTGTACGTCTGAAAAATAAGAGCTGTAACTATTATGTTTAAACTACTGTTATAATAAATATTTTAAAATAAGTATATTGCTTTGGGTTCTTTAAGAAACACCTCATTATTACTGCGGTGGTCTTCAGGGTGCTTTTAATCAGAAAATCATGTAAATTGTTAGACTGGTTGGCAGCTAATAGACTTCAAGCTTTGGATGAATTATTTTGTGCTCATACAAGTAATAGGCATATTAAATCTGAGCATTTCATCATCAAATCTCTAATACAAGTGAAATACATTGAATAGTGATACTTAGCGCTTGGAAAGTGCTTTGCTGCTCTGAAGCGTTGCACAGACAGTTGTTACTGAAGCCTTGTGAGAGCTAAGTTGTTGTCTCTGCATAAAGACAAAATATCAACCCAGCTGAAGAAGTCTGTAATGCAAATTGCATTGAGCAGAAGTGTATATCAGAGAGGTTTCTTTATGTGTGTATACTCTTCCCTGAACATTTGCTGTTGGTCGCTGTTAGGAGATATAGAGCAGATGGACCTTTTCTGTGATCCAGTCAAACTGGTTTTTGTTTCTTTTAAGGTAGAAAAATTAAATCAGAACAAAAAGGAAAAAAAGCATAAATAAGATGCCTATAGTTTTGTGAACTTAATTGCATACGCATTTTACTGGCTTCTTGAATCCACTTGCAGGCACTTTACAAAGCAAGTAGAAATCATCCAATTAGATGTGAACATATACTGAGCAAGTCACCTGAGGTCTGCTTATAGAAAATCAAAGCCTAATTAATATAGTTGAAGGGGTCTATGGTGTGATTTACCTCATCCTAAAGATAATGTCTAGGCAGGTCAGCTGAATATGTCCTGATAGTCTTCTTTATGGTAGTTGACTAAGATGAATAGCACAGATACAGATATCTTTATTTTGTTAGGTGAATTGCACTCTCTGTCTGGCTCCAGATACTCATGAAGTTGCCATTTAAATCTGTGACAATATGCCTTTCACTGACAGTAGTGAAGAACAGTGCCCTAAAACTGTATGTAGTTATCATGCAAGTACCTGAGGAGACATTATTGCGGCCTTTCAATACTTAAAAGGGACCTATAAGAAAGATGGGAGAGACTTTTTAGCAGAATCTGTTGCGATAGGACAGGGAGTAATGGTTTTAAACTAAAGGACAGGAGATTCAGGCTATACAGGCTATACATGAGGAAGAAATTTTACAGTGAGGGCGGTAAAATACTATAACAGGTTGCCAGAGAGGTGGTGGATGTGCCATCCCTGGAAATGTTCAAGGCCAGGCTGGACAGGGCTCTGAGCAATCTGATCTGGTTGAAGATGTCCCTGCTTATTGCACGAGGGTTGGACTAGACGACCTCTGAAGGTCCCTTCCAACCCAAGCTATTCTATGATTCTGCGACACCAAATTTTATTTTGGAGGGTGGTGTATGGGTGGGTTTGGTTTCTTATTACCATCTCCACCACTAATGAAGACAGGTGGTAGGAGAGGAGTTGGGTTTGGGGGTGGCTCTAGGGACTAACACTTCCAGCAGCCATAGTGAAAGTTACCACCACTCACAGGCTGTCTACTATTTTTTAGCACCTCACCTACTACTTAGTATAGCGCAGTTTAGGGCTGTGGTTGGGAATGCGAATTATGAGACTTGTGTACTAAATTTGTCTGGCTAAGTATTGTTTGCCACGATTTTCTGACTGCTCTGTGTTAAACTTATTTAGCCTTATTTTCAGCTGCTTGCACTCCTTTAGTATGTGCTATCCTGCATCAGAGAAAAGTTCTAGAATCAAACGTGAAAAACAGGGCACTCAGAAATATAAACCACATTTGAATCTTTTTTTCCCTAAATTGGCTGTTGGAATGTTGTGCGTAGGCTGCGTGGGGAGCCCGGTGCTGTTCAGCGCCCCACGTGCAAAGGGCAGCGTTGAGCTGGGTGTGTTGCTGTTCCTGCTGCCAGATTGCACTGAAAGATCAGGCCTTATGTCACCTACATATTTTGTAAGAGAACATAAGTGGTTTGTGCTGGTTTAGATTAAACTACATTCCATCAGTGCTCTAGATTTTATTATCACTAAGAGAAACATTCGATTCATGTGCCTTTTAATCTCTCCTTTTCCTCCTCTTCTATTCAAGACTGAGAACAAATGTTAAATGAAATTATTTTAAACCCATATATTTGAGACAAATTGAACTTATTCTTTCTTGTCCTAGGGTGCCTGAAGTTGTCTGTTTTGGCAATTATCAACACCCTGGCTTCTGATGGACTTTATTTAGCACTTTTCTGTTTCATTATCGTAAACTAAATTAGAATTGTGGATTTAGCATGTATTTTCTCTCTTCTTATGCAGACCTTCTGAGAAATGTAAGTGTCGTGTTTTTAAGTATTCAGATTTTTAGTCTTCAACCTAAAATTTGTCTTTAGAACACAGTTACAAGAAACATTTGCTTATGGAACTCCACAATGTCTCTTCAATAAAAGGCAGCCTATACTGTAATTACTTTCTCTCAATATCTATCTATTAGATTTCTTGTGTATTTATTTTCTGCTTAGGAATCGTTTTAGCATTCACTTTGTTTTTGTTTTTGTTTTTTAAATAACACATCTATCAGCAGGCAGTGTTATTTTTCTTTTTATTTCATGAGCTTTGCACATCCACCTACTTCCTTTTTGCCATGATGAATTTCCTTTGTAGTTGATTATAGTGATTTTCTGGTTTGACATCCCTCAGGCTCTGCCTGCTAAATCAATATCATCTTTCAGTGAATGTTGTTGTTGTGATGAGCTTTTTCCCCCATTTAAAGAATACTTTAGAATAAACCCAAGTGAAGATTTTTTATGATGTGTCAATTTACTTGTTTTTCATATGCCTGTTTCTCAGTCAAATCTAAATCAATTGTTGTCTAAAGGTTTCTCATTTTCTACTCTTATAAATTACCATGGTCCAATTTTTTTGTTTCCCAGGCTGGCATTTATCTTTGTTGTGTAGCTGTCCACATTTTGAAGTATACAAATACCACAGACCTCTGACGTTCCTTCATTAAATGTATTTGAGGTGTTGACCAGCTTACAAAACTCATCAATTCCCTCTTAAGACACAAAATGTATCTCAAGTTCTGTGGAAAGACAGGGGAAAAAAAACGTTCATTTGCTTACTCATCTGGGAAACTACAATCTGTTGCCAAAGTCAGTTATCATGAACTTTGATTAGAAATCAGCAAAGACAGCTGCTGATAAACATAGTGAGAAAAATTGTATCCCGTTAGAGAAGAGTTCTTTTGATTTTGGAAGAGCAGAGGGACATCACCAAGGGAATATGAATATGCATTTCTTTTAATATGTAGATGGCTATGGATATAGATATTCTAGCTTGCAGTGTTTGTTGTTGTTGTTGTTGTTATTACAGTGTCACTATTTCTCTCAAGACTTCTTTGCGACCTGAGGGTTCTTTTTTTCTTTAAATTTAATTTTTTGTCTTGCATCCATATGTGTAGACTTTTAGTATATTAAATTTTGTAAAATGTGCCCGTGAACATGTTCGACTTTAGCTGCATGATCGCCAGTTTGCTGTTATAAAGTCTTCCCAAGAGAAGGAAGGGGGAATTCTGTACTGTTTTAGAAGTGTGTAGTTACTTGCTACACTTCAGAGTGGTTTTGTCCTTGCCATTCCATTTATCTGGTGGCTTCCCCTTCTCAAAATAAACCTTCAACAACAAACCATTAATTTAGAATTTCAGAAACTGTCCTGAAAAACCTCATTATTCTATGAAACTTCTTGACTGCAGCAGTTTTGGAGGTTCCCTTGATTATGCAGTTTTTCCAACCTGCTGAAGGATTTTGTACACACAGATATCAGTGTTGTTGAGAAAGTGAACCTGAGGACATCACCACTGATATTAATATCTCTGCATAGAACCAGCTCCCATTCACAGAGCTCTAATGCTTTGCTTCTGTAAACAACTGAGCTGGTGTGGTGTTTCACAGCCATCAAAAAAAGAGGAATGTTTCATTGCCCTGCCGGATTCCTCCACTTCTGACAGTCTGACCTTCTCCCAGTGCCAGCTTAGGCATCACAGGGCCTTTTGCTGAGCCAGGTCTGCTCGCTGATGCACAGAAAACTTTCTACCCAAGTTAATTTTCTGCTGAGCTAGTGGTATCACTAGCCTCATGAAGAGCTTGGTGATTACCAGAGCTGGAGTTTGGTGACCATGGTGTTAGGTTATGAGCACGGAGTAGGGAGAGCGAAGAAGTGACCATGGAAAGGGCATGACCGGGTAATTCTGCACACTTGGATTGCATCACCCTTTTTTTGTGAACCGGCAGCCAAATGTGAATTTGTGTCATACTGTGTTTTTCACACTTAAACCTAGAATGATATAGAGAGCTTCAAAGTTGGGAATCAGACCTGGCTTCTTTCTAGGGTGTGTTGTGTGCGATGTTAATAGCCAGCCATTAAGTAAAATACAGGGTGATACTTTTTCAAATCCTGTGAATTTCTCTTATATTAAGGATTTTATAGGTTATCAACAGGATTTTCATTCTCTCTCATTACTTTAATTGACAAAATAGCCATTCTATAAGGCTTGCTTCAGCATTTCAATTTAAGAACTCCATACTTAACGGCAACATTTTCCAATTTAGACACTTAAATTTCGTCTGCCATCCATTTTCTGTAATCCAGTAAGATTTCTTTCCAGTGACATAATATCCATGATTTTGACACATGTATTGGGGATTTTCTGCAATGAATTAACCCATTTTGATTTTGATGCCTAAGAGGAGGTCTCTGCATTCAAAAATGTTGACCATACAGTATGCAAATATTGTTAGACCACGGTTAATAGACATGGACATGTGTTCATGCTAGGAAGCAACATCAGGTGTTTTTAGCATTTGTGAAAGTGGATGACCTGAAAAGATAATATGAAAATGGCACAAGAAGAAATACTGTAGTAACTAATCACAAATCTTCTTCCAATATTACAAGCACCTGATACAGTGTGATAGCAGTAAAATGAAAATATGAGGATCAGCTTTGACAGAATGACTAGAAGAAAGCTGTGAGAAAGATAAAAGGGTTTCTTGGTACTCTAGACCAAGAAGGGCAGCCCAAACAATGTCAGTGAGCCCAATGGGAGAAGATATAGAGAAGCTTTTGAGCTCCTGAGTTGCTCAGGTAGACCAAATGCTTTTAGCTCTTCAGCTGGCTTCTGCTCAGGATTGGCTATGTCCATGGTGTAGATGCACAAAAACAATACTAGGTGGATGTAGCTGACATGTTTTTCTTATATTGTAATCGCTCAGTATCATTTACTGTTCTGTTTGAAGCGACGTTTAGAGCAGAGCAACAATAGCTCAAATTCCATTTTTAATTTGAAAGCAATGGCATTAAGTTACCTGGCAAGCATTCAGTGGCCAGAATCTTGACACTTACAATAGTTTAATTTATAGGATTAGACAGATGTCTTTTTCACCTCTGGTGGCTGAAACAACTAAGCATATTCCTTGCATTAACAGGAAAATACTGACTAGAGACACTGTTTAAGTACCTCAGTCTCTTTCATGTTATCATTTAGTTTTGTAGTTGGGAGATTATGATCCACTTTATAAAGAAATATTTTTTCAAAAATTGTAATGATTTCTTGTAAAATTTTATTTCTATTCAAATTAGTTTGTGCTTTGCCTTGCAATGTGGTTGACAAGAGCAAACAGAAAATATATTTCTTGTATGGTAGTGAACACAGGGGTATATGGCATGCTGCAACACAGCCATGAATGCAATGCCAATGTATTTTGAAGGTGAGTCATAGTGTTTCAGCTACAACTGTCAGTCAGGGGGTCCATCACTCCAGATAATAAGTTCGTCAAAAAATACCAAGAGCTTTTGGAGATGAAAAGATGATGAGAAATGGAGCAGTGTATGTACCATGCTGGATCCCCACGTCTGCTACTTTAACTTCCCTATGTTCAGGGAATGCTCAGTGAGAGCTGAATTAGCCTTTTTTTGAATGCCTTTTCCCAGACATTACCACTGTTTGATCTTTGATTTAACATGCATATTGGAGAATCACCACGTAGGTCAGGCCCTGCTGTGCTGGATGTAACTGTATAGCAAATAACTAATCTTGACCCCTTGCTGCCTATAGTTACAGTTCAGATGCTGCCGATAGTTGAGACAAACAGATGCAAGAGTAGAAGCAGAATAGGAGAGGTAGAAAAATATCAGATAGTTACAATTCTTAGCAAAGTTCACTTAACAGAAGATTATAACAGCGTATATAAATAGGGATTATATGTATTTTGTAATTATGGGGTGTGATTATGTGATGCATTTTGTTCCTTACAAGGACATATTAGGCATTAGATAATTACACAGCAGTGATACCAAATCTGACATTAAAATTAATGCCTTAAGATTTATACCCTTTTTTTTTTAAAAAAAAGACCTTAAACAGTAAGGCCTTCAGGTATGCACAGTGTTTACTGACTTGTTAGGCATTAACATGTTACTGTGACCCTTCCTGAGTCTGTTCATTTTAAAAGCTTAACCCTTTAAAATATTCTGTTCAGCTCATTACTGTACGAAGCTGTGACACTTAAACAAAACAAAGATAACATTCTGATATGAACAACGGATCACCAAAATGCTTGCTTTCATCCTCGCTTCCAACCATCTGTTTCAAAAAGTCACAGGAAGCCAGTCTGTAATCTGTGGTTAAGAGTTTAAAATCACATGCATTTTTTGTGACACATACGTGTAGAGCGTTGTAATAGTTTGTATTAGCTCTAGAGGTCGGGTAATTTGACCTTGACATCTGTTAGATATACCCAATCCTATCACACACACAGACAAACTGAGGTTTTTTTCTTTTGAAGCTCACATGTGTATGATTTCATTTCCCTTAAAACTACCTTCCTCTGGTGTACTATGTATTTTACCTGCTGTTTTTTTTAACCATTCATATATATTTTAGTGTTACTTTCCTATGTGATAGTACTGTTCCATATAATGTATTTACTTATTCTTTTCTTTTTGAATAATTTTGGTCTTGATATTTTCACACTGATTCATTAATACCTTCAGCATGTAGTCTTCAAACCTAGAGTGATACTCTACCTGATAGCTTCTAGATGGAGGTTGATCAGATCTCATGCAAAAATTTATCATGAAATCCTGAAGTATGCAGCAAGAAGAAAATTGTTATATAAAACTAGGCCGCAATACCTATATTTTAAAAAAAAAAAAAAAGTGAGAGGCTTGTATTAGTTTCTGTAACAGATGAATGCATCAGTGTTCTCCATAGCATCATCGCCAGAGTAACTTTAACCAACCTAGCATTAAATGCCTCAAATAATGGAATATCCATTCTCATCCTGGGAAAAGTTTTCCATACTAAAACACAGGTGAACCACCTGGTTTTTTTTTGCTGAAGGCAACTGTATCCAGCTTATTTTATAAATCAGCGTAAATACCTGCAAAGCTGCACCAATCCCAGTAAAGTTATTTGGGTGTTCAGTAGTTAGACATTCTGTTCAGTTTAGTCTTTTACTATTTGGGGAGCATTCTCTTCAATTTAATTTATAGAGACAGAGGAAAAGGAAAAGATGTCCCTAAGTACCCTAGGCATATTCCAGGCAGTCTGAAGACAGCGTCTTGACCCTGGGGAATGTTCACTTAAAATCTCTATTTTTAAACTGTTCCTTTAGCCACTTCCATTTTGAGAATACTTGGTTCCTCTGATTTAGGTGTTCATGTAAATTTGATTGATGGACTTCCCTGACCCAGAAATCATTGGGTAGTTGTTGGCTTTCTTATATACAATCATAAATAAAATAAATACATTAAATCTTAGGACAAATCTAAGAGATTTCAAGAAACAAATACATTAAAAGTAAAAAACTGATTCAACAGTACTGTGATTTATATATCACCAGTGGGAGGTGACATGTTTAATAGTGTGTAGAAGCATAAGGCTCTTATTGTCAGTGGTAGTATTTGAAGTGTGTTTTTCCTTTCTAAATTTGCAATCCATAGCTATAGCAACAAATAAATATAGCAGTCACATTTACAACACAGTTATTGTGTTTTTCATTTGCTATAAAAGGTATATTTTAAAATAATTCTCAGAAGATAGATTATAGCAGTTTTACGTTAGGGCTATCTTCCTAATAGGTCCTCAGAGTGAGAATGTGCAGCTTTTGCTGTTTACTAAAATGAAACACTAAGTTTTCTAGACCTGGCATCAATGCTATGAATTGCATTAGGAATTAGATTTTCAAAGTATGCATGTGATTGTATTTGAAAATACTCTGTCCTTTTTTATATCAATTATCTCAGGAATTCCATGGTTAACTGCAGTTTACCACAGTTATAAAGTAGGAGCTCCTATTTATTGTCAAGTACTATTTTTATGTTTGAACAAAACACCTATTGTTTTGCTTTGCTTATCAACAAGCACTACTGTTTTCAGCTAAGGTTACGTTCAATAATTAGGTTTTCTAGGGCCAAGAAGTCAACTATATCTTTAATGAGTTCAGTGACATCACTGGGGCTGCTTATGCTCCCTGGCAATAGTCTGCTTTGTGTGAGCAGATCACATTAGCTTTAAGAGGAGTAGCACAGATGCCAAGGTCAGGGCATTGGTAAGTAAGAGATCTTTGAGTAAAATAAAGACCTAAAACTAAAACTATCCAAGGCAAGGGAACAATGAACTGCTGTTTAGCAATATGGTAGCAGCTTTCTAAAGAAGTGATTTTTTTTTTTTTTTCATGTTTAAATGTTTCTTATGTATCCTTTCCTTGTGAAAGTTGGGTGAGGAGCAAAGAGGATCCTGAAGATCTGGGCAAAAAGAAAAAAATATGCCGATGCCTTGGCAGCACTGTCCTTTCTGCCAGAGTTTATGTTTGAGCACTCTAAACATGGTGGCACCTTTAAAAGTGGCTCCTGTAAGCAGCTGGAAATTTGCAGGAAGAGAATTGAGGGTAGATTTTTTTTTTTTAAAATACTGGTTGGGAAGGCCTACTTTTTGCAGTTGATCTGTGGTTTGGCATTGATATACAGAAGTATAATACAAAAAGACGGTTGCTTTATCTGTGCTCAGAAGGTGAAATCAGTGAATTCTCACCCATTCCTACTTAAAAGTATTCCTTTGAATTGTCTGCAGAGGAAAACTAGGACCTGCTTCTTGCCTTGAGTCAGACAGGAGACTGGGAGAAGGACAGAATAAGTACAAAGAAAACAGAAAGGAAGGCAGTGAAACAAGCCACTTACTGAAGAGTGTAGGAGCCAGTAATGGATGCTACAGCAGGTAGAGAAGATGGGAGAAAATGGTGACGTAAAATAATTTGAACTGGAAATAGCCTTCAACCAAAATCGTAGGGAGTAATACACAGACATTTGTGTGAGATTTAAGAATTGCGCATCCCATGAGGCTGAGTAACATTCATCCATGTGTTGTGTACTGTTCGAAATGTTAATTTTTTTTCATGCCACTTGCCAGCTTGCTCTCATAGATTCAAAATGCAGCCTCTACTGGTTGTGTTAGAACTAGCTGACGAATAAACATGCCCAATTACTGAAATATGTCAGACTAAAAAGATTCCATACGTAGAATGAGTGGAAGGGAAAGATTGCTTTTCCCTCAAGAGGACTGGCAACAGTAACAGTATAAAGTTAACTAGGGGCATGTGTTCCAAGTGATTTGGAAACTTCAATCGTCATATCACATTTTCATGTGATGGCTTATCTCATTGCTAGGGCAAGGTACCTTTACTGCTGGGATGTAGAGTTATGAACACTTAAACCCACAGCAAGACCTACCAGCTTGGAAGCTCCTTAATGACTAATGCCTGAAAAACAAGGTGCCTGAACTGGAGAGGATGCTTTGTGTTTAATTTAGGATTCCTCAGGTGCCCTGAGCTCTGCTTCTCTGTGTGACCAACACCGAGCTAATCCAAGTAGCTTGACATTTCTCTGCCTACTCCCATCTGTGTGCGCGGAACACAGCGAGCGGGTACTGACTCAGCTGGAGGCCTCGCACAATGTGTCGTGGTGGCTGCTGAAACAAAGAGGAGCCAAACTCATCATCTGACACCAGAATGGGTACAGCAGCTTTTAGCAAATGAAAGGCAGGAATTCACTTCTCACCGTTTTGTGCCGCGTTTCTCCTTTGTCACAACTGTGCCACTGTAGAGCAAAAAATTCCCTGAGACAGAGGAAGAGACTATGAATCTTTCTCTGAAGGTTAGGGCATCTTGCTGAGGATTCCCAGCTGTTTGTGCCCTTGTCTTTATTCTGTTCAGTGACTCTTTTAATGCATTTTGTATAAACGGATCTTCAAACCATTTAAACTATATATTTTATTACATAAGTCCCAATTTTACAAAACAACAGGGTGGCAGAACTGAAATGATTTCTCCTGTCATGTAATGTCAGATGCTGCTGCCTTGTATATTTAGAGAAACAGCTGCTTTCTAAGGAATGGGTTGGAGGACTGAGGAGGAAAATGTTTTCCTCTAAGCAGCTTTATAGGAGCTACTTTGTTGTGATTGATTGTGAGAGTCTAAGTGTCTGAACACCAAAACAAAGGCAGGAAGAAAAAGGTGGGGGAAAAGGAAGACAAACTGAGATCCGAGAAAACAAATTGTTCAATAAATACAAGCCACAAGAACTCCTTCAATCTGTATGCGGCTTGCTCAGGTTTCCATGAGAAAATCTTGCCAAATCGCTTTCCAGTTGGAAATGGCAATACAGATTTTAATGCTGCAGGGAAAAGTGAGAGTGCTAGATCAAATACAGCACAAACGCTGACAGGTTGCTGTCTTCTATCTCAGAGTTTTGATTGTTCCAGTCGCTGTCTTCAGCCACTGCTCCCGGGTTAGTCCCCTGTGTCCATCACAGAAGCTCGTGCCCTCCCGTGCAAAGTTTGCCATCAGTGCTTTCCACATGCAATGAAACCAATACCTTAAATCCAAAAAAAGGAAAACAAGCATCTTCAAGACCTTCTCCTCATGAAGCAGCCTCCCTTGGTTAGCATTATTGACCCAAATATGGGATCTCAGGTAGTCACTTCAGTCATTCCCCATGAGCTCCAGAGATGTTTCCTGAAGCTTGCCATGCATGAAGGTTTTCCTGCTTGGCATCCTTTCCAGCCAGCCAGAGCTGTCCATGCTCTGTCACTGACCTGGCTCCTGAGGAAAGCGGAACACATCGTGTGCCATAGGATTAGGAAGGACCTATTTCTGTGCTTTTGGCTCTTGACATAGTATCCCAAATACTCACTTTAGGACCATAATGATCGGCTTACAGGACACCTTGTTGATGCTGTTGTATTCAAATAATATGTCAATAGGATAAACAAGGAGCTGGCCCAGCAGACAGTGCTGCTATTTAATGAGAGCTCAGTGCTTCTCTGTGATTTTGTATCTCCGTAATGAACGTGTTATCAGACATTGATATGTTATCAGATGTTAAATAGTGTGACATTAGCACCATAAGCTCTCTTCAGGGCCTGCTCATGACTCAGGCTGATGTTTTAACTCCAATCCAGGAATTCCACTGCTGGAGAAACAAACCTCTTACTGCTGTGGCATATGTGCAGTATCTTTGTGCCAACCTAGCAGACCGTAAATGTGCAGCAGCTACGAAATCCAATGAAAACTGAAATGCAGCAGTTTGCTTGGTTTATTCTGTTTTGGAGTATCAGGAGCTCAGATCTTGAAAACTCAGTGATGGATCATCCTGTACTCTGCTGCTGAAAAGCAGCATTAGGAAAGTTGTTGTTTGCCAACTTTCAGAAATATGCTGTCAAATAAACCTGTATTTTAGATAAGATAAGCATTGCATTAAAAACCTCACAAAAATGTAAATTAGTATTTGGCTTGCTTTTAGATAGAGTCCATTGCTTAAAGATATATCTTTTCCCTTGGAAATATTCACTACAGGTTTCTACCAGACCCCTTGATCACGGTTTACCCTGTCTTCCCTTTATGTTTCCAACCACTCAGATAGTGTGGGCCCTCTGGTGAATGATCTGATGCTGAGTTTGATGGATAATCTCAGCAAACCTGTACAAGTTTGAGCTGGGAGAAGTTCAAATTTGTCCAGAATAGTTCTGTGTCACGACACTTTATGCCTGCATAGAATGCACCAAATGCAGTTATGCAATGGAGGAGGATATCAAAGATGTTTTGAAAGTTGCAAATGGGTTTTATGAGTGAGAATCATCCTTTTTTGTTGCTTCCGAAGATGAAAGTGCTCAATTTTCGCACACATGAGAAAAAAAGACTGTCAGATGTTTTAAATGTAGAAACTGCATAATGTGGCTTCTTGTCATATCTGTAGTTCCCTTGTGGATGAAAATTTTAATCAGCTGGTTTTGTACTTTAAAGATTTTTCATTTGATTTACAACTTGTAGGGGTGGAGTAGCAGTAAGCAATCAGGGAGAATGCCATGAAGAGGACAAAAGGAAGGTGAAAGACAGCGTTAATAATTTAGTTTCAATAACCTTAAAAGGTTTACCAGTCACTTTTAACCTTGTATCAGCAAAGAGAAAAGCTCAAAAAGCAAGCTACTGCGGTGAATCATAAAAACATTTCTTTTAATTTGTTATTCATTTATCTAAGTCCAGATAGAAAGTAACACATGCATTTGTTAAACAAATAGGTCGAAACCAGAACTGCCCATCAATTTGACTTGGTCTTTTTGGAAGGACTGCCTGCAGTTCCTCCTGGGTCAGTAAAGTCATGAAGTTACGGTGATTGTAGCTGTGAAAACGTAGAAGTGTTTTTAGTGTTTCAGACTGGCCTAAGCAACATTTTAAGCATGCAAGAGGTTTTTCAGAGTGCTTAAGCAGGTTAGGCATCTAAATGTTATTGATCCCAGTGAGAATTAGATACTAACTCAAAGCCTCACACACTTCAAAAAACTGGGAAGGACCCATGTTCAGGTTTCTTGTCGGCTGCCTCGCAGGGTCTGAATCTCTGTCTGGTCTCATAAGTGAGGGTAACACAAAAAGTGACATCTTCAAGATGGTGGTGTGGGAGTTTTAAAAAAGGAGTCTGTTTGGTTTTGGGGTTTTTTTTTAGGAAGGATCAGGACGTCATAAAAATTCATGTGGCATTTGTGTACATAGCTCTTCAGCTGAACAGTTGTGCTTCCATATTTTGAACATGTACATTTTAAATTTTGCCACAAATGAGCTACATGTGTTTCAGTTTTTGGCATAGTACTTTGAAATCATCTTTGTAACTCCGTCTTGATGGTATTAGGCAATTTGTACAACACTGTTGAAAGGGAAAGCGCTCCTAACTAAAGGAATTAAATCCCTGAAATCTGAGGTAGGGAACGTAAACTTTGTGTTCTGTTACAATCCAGTTTCATAAAAATGGTCTAACACTTAAGTATTCAGATGCCTGGGCTATGTCATGAACTATGGAATGTTTTTGTGTGCATATGCCGAATATGGCATGATAATAATATTTTGTCAGTTCTAAGGTTCTCCATAATTTTTATACAACAAACCTTAAATACCTATTTGTATATCTTTTGTGCAACTATTCTCTATATCACCAAGTTTTAAAACCTTAGAGCATTAATTACTCCCTCAAAACTGCAAGATGTGCTCTCTTTTTTTAAGTATACTTGTTACCATTTGACAGAAAGATTCTTCTGTACTTGCTTTTGTTTTGCAATTTTGTGTTAGAGTTGGAAAGATTTGAGCTCCTAGTATACTTTTATGTTACAGTTCAGAGGGAGTAATCATTTATTTGCATTGCAGAAATGATTAATGACTTCACTTGTAGGTATAAGACAGATGCATGTGAAAGTAGAGTATCTCCTCTGAAGAGATTACTTCCTTATTTATATTGAGAAGCATCATGTAAGTGTGGAAAATAGTAAGGAGCATGCGCATGTTGATTATATCATTTTCACTGTTGTCCAATCTGATGATTGTAAAGAATCAGTTGTTTTTTAAAATATATGAGCTGGTAAAATTGATTATTTCCAGCTTGTGGCATTGTTGATTGGCTAATTACTGTTTACCAGTATAGCAGAGCTGTTTCTCTGAGGAACTGAATGAAAAGTGAGGGCAGAAAATTCACAGTTTAATCCAGAGAATGGGAAGGTTGCATTAAAACGAAGTTGAAATTACAGGCACTGAAACCTCCTCAAATGAAGATTTCCATGAGTGGCTCACCAGGCTTAGAAATGTTTTCATGTTCTTAACTGCTCTTTGGCGTGAGTATTTTTCTGAGATGGGGAAGTATCCTTGTTCTGGTAGTGGTTTATGAGGGATTAAAGTAAGGTCTTTCTGATTTGTTTGCATTTTAATGAGAATGTAATTTCTTAGTCTTACATCCATGTAAAGCTCCCATACTGTCAGATTTGTAGGGATATACATGAGTTTTAAAGGAATGGTGGTTAATTAACATTTGGAATATACTATGTCTTTGAAAATGTGGACAGGGGGTGGGACAAGTCTGAAACCAAAATAGACTGGCATGCCGTAAGTTTCTATTTGAAGTGAACTAATTGAACTAAATTAGGGCTTTTTTCTGTCTCCTCTGATTTTTATTATTTTTACTAAATTGCTCCTTATTAGAAATGGCTGTAGTTGAGTCCATGAATTGTTGACAAAAGAATCTCTTCAGCTCTGCCTTTGATTATTCGTGGTATGCTGTTGATCTTTGCAATAATGTTCTATAGTTTCAGCTTTTAGAGCAAAGAGTAAAAGTTTTATAAACAGAAAGAATGGCAGTTTGAAGAGATTGTAGGATAGCTATACAAACTCTTTCAATTTGAGTCTTTGTCCAAGAGAGTTTTGTTCATAGTAAATGAACAAATAAGACCACAGATGTCAAGTTGAATTTTTAAAAATTTTACTCCAGGGAGCATCTGTGGATACTTTTTTTGCAAAATGACATAATCTGACATATGCGGCGTGTTGTAAGACTTTCAGTAGTAAGCAACTTGCTTGTTAAGTAATGCACAAGTATCTAAATTATAATCATGTCTTTGGTATTGCTGATCTTGGCCTCAGCTCTGTTGTTCCTGGAATCTTTAATAAATTTATTTCCAAGGCACTAACTCATGGGAGCAGTCCCACAATTTCAAGCTGAAGGTTTGAAGTGAGCTTTTGTAACATTTTATTTATGGAGGTCATTTATTGACTTTTCTGTAATGCTCAGCACTGTAGTGTCTGAACACCTCATGGACAGTAGTGCATCAAGCATCTCAGCACTCCAGTGCAGTTAGGGAAGTTTTATTTTATCGATCAAGAGTTGAGCCATTTAAAAACTGGCCGGCACAAGTTCACCAGCACTTTGTGGCAGAGTTGAAGAAAGAACCCATGTCATCTAATTCCCACTCCCGCACCTTGAGCAAAAGACCATCTTTCCTCTCTCAACAAGTTTGCACTGTTTTCCAGTGACAAATAGACTGTCAAAGTAGTTTAAAGGTCTGTCATGGTTGGAAGCCATCAACTGTGATTCCATAGTTAACCAGGGACTTATATTTCCCCTTCACTGGCAACGTCCACTGCCCCTTGAATCGCCTGGCACTGTGAAACCTCCAGGGATGCACCATGACTTTTTCATAGTTCAGACAAAATTGAAAACTCTGAGCATTTTGGGACATGGAACAGGCACCAGCGAACTGTGAATTATATATATCTGTATGTCTCTATTTTTGCTGTGAAATCCTTGAAAATGCTGTGACAGGCTCATGGCTGGAGGGGGTTCGTGGGACACTGTGGAGCCCAGCCCATGTCACAGCTGTGACAGGAGGCTTCCCCATGGCCAGCTCTGACATTTGGGGCAAAGCTCTGCGTTTCTGGGTTTTGGTTTGCCTTTTTTTTTCATCATCCTTCAAAAGGCAATGTAGGTGTGTTTCAGATGCAGTAGGGAAATGAGACGAATAACGTCATCAGTTTAATTTCTTCCCTCTTGCTTTCTGAAGGAAAGCCTATGTCAGGGTATCTTATTACCTGACTTTAATTTATTGTCAGAGATTTTATTATACCAGCCTAGATACCGAAGTTACTTGCAAAGAAAAATGTAATTTTCATGAATGTAAAAAAAAAAAAAAAAAGAAGAGAAAAACAAAAAAGAGGAGGGAGCAATGTAATTGCCAAAAAAAGAAGAGTTTCCATGTGGGAATATCATCAACTTGGGGGAGGGGATGTTGGGAAAAGTATTCTGATCTTCAAAGTTTATTTGAGTTTGGTACATCTGTACAAATGCAATTTACCTTTAAGCGTAATTGGCTGTCATGTTAAGCTCCCCGTCCACGTTGAGGAAATCACCATTATAGCTTTCATATGGGAAGGAATTCAGGAGTGCCTTGTTTACGTTGCTGCCATTTATAAAACATTTAAAGCAGCTATTCTGCTGAATAAACATTCTAGACCCCGAAGGATAAGTGTATCGCTTAAACTTCTTAAGACTAAACTTTCCAAACCATTTCCTGCCAGAGGGACCTAGCAGTAAAATTGCAAACTCTGTGCTCCAAGATGAGATAGGCAGAATTAGATTAAGCAGCTTACTGTTGACATGTCTATTGATCTGGGTTCAGCGCCGTTTCCTGTCTCTGCGAGCAGTCAGATTGCTGTATACAATAACACAGTGGCCTGGTTTATGTGAAATTGGGGGACTCCGAGCATCAATTACTCCAGGAAGGCAGTGGCACTGGGAGATAAGGTTAAGCCGCTCACAGTGGTTAAGACTGCTGAAACCCAAGCAACATATTTGCTGTCTAAATTGCTGCTTATAAATTTGACAGCATTCCATTTATGTTGTTGATTTTTTTCTTCCCCTCTCCAAAGAGAGATCATCCTGTATTATTCTCTGCAGGTAGCAGTTCGGTTCTCATTATAAACATGCATTGTTCGTTAGTCTTCCCTTCCTATCAGCCCTTTGTTGAAAGTTCCTAAGCATCACCTGGATATTTGAATAGAAAATAGTTAGACAGGAGGGAGAAAAGCATGAAATGTTACAGAAACTACCCATAATAAAGTAATGAAATTTTCATGGTCATATTGATTCTGGTACTGAATTGAAGGAATTATTTCATTTTTTTTTTCCTTGCTGTCTGGGAACATGGCGTTGAATAACAGTAGCAAAAAGGGAAGAAATCCGGTATCCTTGAATTTCTCATTTAGTCTTCTGTTTTCTTCATAAGCAGTTCTCTCTTTTGCCGTATTACTTTTTTTTATCTTTCTCAGAGACTGTTAACGGAATCAGTTGAAAGCAAAATGGTGCTTTTCACATTTAAAGAAGCCTGGAGAGAATTGTTTCAGGGGTCTACTTGTGATGAACTCAACCTCCTCTCTTTTTTGTCTGGAAGAGGGTCGCGCAGAAGAGTTTTTCTCCAGAGGGTACCTTTTAAGCCACTTTACAGGTGGCTATCTCAGTTTTATGCCACATGCATTGCCATTGTCTTAAATTCAACCTTCAAAAAGAAATTCAGTATTCCCACAGAAGTATTAGCAATGTTGAGTCAGTTCTCGCATGGCAATGGGAGATCTGTGCTGTGAAACTGATGAAAGGAAATATTTTAATAGTGACATTTGAGTTCGTTTATCATGACATTTTAGGGACTTGGTGGTACATATTTTTATCTTTGAACAATCTCTCAGCAGTCTACTGCTGTTAAAGTGGGGGAGGGCACACTTTCCACACAGAGCACAATGATTTAAAAGTCCAAAATGATACAGCAGCCGGCTGTGATGAACAGAAGTAGGAGTTCTAACTGGTATGCGGCAAAAATGAAATTAAGTCTCCTTTTATTAATTTAATTTTTAAATAGCTTGACATGCTGTAATTAGCATTGCCCTGTGCTTAAATTACAACAACATCTGAGCTTCTGGCTCATACCTTGGTGCTATAACTGAATATAGGAATATTGCAAAGCTAACAGGACATATTTCATATATGTTTTAGCATTTCACTGGCATGGTTTTGTGTTATTTTAATGAGCTACTGATTGATGTTATTGTTAGCTTTTTTATGAGGGGCACTGAAGTGTTACCAGCAGGTGGGTACTAATAAACACTTTATATTGCTTAAGATTTTAACTATCAATATAAAAGTTATTCCAAATATTGAACCCATGAAGTCCAACGTCACTGAGATTTATAATTCCATCCTCATCTGATGCTATTGTGTAGGTACATGTGTGATCTTTACGGGGAGTATCCACTTTCAGAGGCTGCACTCCCTCATCACAATAGGATTCTGTCATTTAGTGATTTAAATTACATCCTTTTATTTTGTTAACTCCTTTAATAAGTGTTTTGAACTGCCACCTTCTGCTCTTTCTTTCTTGCACCTTCTCCCTCCTGCAGAGTTTCCTTGCAGGGTTGCTAATTCTTCAGGGTTTTCCTGACACCTTCCTGTCCATCAGTCCTGTGCAGTTAATCAAGGGAGCCAGTGAGCACGGGGGGGTTAGCCTGGAGCGGAGTTAATCGAGTTTGCTTTGGCTTAATTGTGCCTATTGTTATAGGGGAAATAAGCACACAGTGCACGAGGCTGCTGATTGCTTGAGAGGCTCAGCTTGCCATACGATGTACAATATGGTGTACAACCCCGGAGTGGCTTCTAGTCGTCCAGAAAGAGTTCTAATATTTTTAGCCTAGAAAGACACAGAATAGGTAGCTTTAAAGTAGATAACCTTTTACCCAGGGAAGAAAAATAAAGAGCAAATGAATGATACCCAAAGAGTAGATATTGTGTTGGATGCCTAAATTGTATTAGAAGTAAATCAGTTGCAGCACATCTATATTTAACCATCAGCGCTCTCTAGCATATCTGTGCATCCTCTGGAGCAGCGATATAGTAAGAAAGGACTATAGAAAAGTGATGGGGAGCTGCACAAATTGGTGTTTAAAGGCATGAAACCCCATGTGTTTTTAAGGACCAGCACAACTTTATCGTAGAGTACCACTGATTGTAATTTGGCTCTTTTTCCACAAAAGTTCAGAAAAGTGTATACAACATTTAAATTATAAATTCCCACTGAAAGTGAATTCATGTTACATGCAGAATAGTTCTATTATTTTTTACTTTGATTAAAAAACAAGCTAAGAATGAGGAGATTCAGACAAAATAAATATTTTGGTTGTTGACTTATATATACTTGACAACAGACCTCGCTCTAGCTCTGCCAGTTGAGTCTTGGATTATGTCGATGTTACAAAATGATCTCTAACAAAGTAAAACAATAAGACATATCAAACCTTTAAAATCCAGCCAAAAGCAGTATAAAACCCACATAAATTAGAAAAGAATAGAAATGGTTCTGCAGATGCTGTCAGATGAGCTGTTACCCGAAAGAGTATGAACAGAAAATTACCACTTCAGCCATATAGACCACATGGTTATGCCACATTTTTTTCATAGTCTCTAAGTTACCCTCTGTTAGTGTAAGATCCAGAACCCAAAATGTCTTCAGCTGTACATGAAGTACCTGTAATAGTGTGATAAATGTCTCACATACGCTGGTAGTTGATGCACTTTCTCTTTTCATATCAGAAGTATCTACATTGGTATCATTGCAAGATAATGGTAAGGAAAAAAAAATCCCATGAGATTATTATTTTCCATTATTTAAGACTGTTTTCCTAGCTAAATATGAAGGGAATTAAATCTTTTTGAGGTTTTCCAGATGAAAAACTCCCAAGTGGTGTAAGAACTCTTGGTATTTGAAAGAAGGTGTTGTAAAAAGGTAAACAGTACTTTAGTAAATCTCTGAATTTTGTCAAATTTGTTCTAAAATGAGTTTAGAATTTCCTCAATAATGAAAATAAGCACCTCTGAAATGATTTATATTTACTTCTTGTTGATTTCATGTGACCACAGCTTTAAACTGAAATAAAACCATTATCTTTCTCCTCAGTTAGGATATATCACTGTTTCATTATATATAAGACTTCAAATTTAGTGCCATTTTCTGAGTCTTATATGAAAAAATTATCTTATTTAATCTATTTGTTTTGAAACCTGTAGCTGATTTGTTTCCTAAGAGGAGAGTTTGCTGTGTTGAAAGCACGTGGAAGAATAGCACAAATGACAGTCCTGTTCGTGGCTTTGTGCTTGGAGCTGTCATGATGGAGTGATTTACAATTTCACTTCTTCATTGATAAACCTTTATCTGTACACTTTTTTATGACTGCAGGGGTTTGCACTTTGCCACAGAAGAGCAGCACTAAGTTCACTGCAACCTATTTCCCTAATTCCTCCATAACGCACCGTGACCTTTCCCAGAATGGTGTTTCTTTGTAGCAAGGTGAAGAGGAAGAAAAATAAGAGTTTGACCTTTCCAACTAATTGAGCAATGTTTTCTTTCAGAGGTAGTGTTACCTTTTTAATGCAGTTGTTAAAGACATAATTTTTTATTCCTTTGTTCTATTGATTTCTCCAGTACCCAGGAACTTACCATGACTGCAGTCTAAAGCATATAGCGTAGAGGTTATAGAGTTATATTCAGTCTGTGATCACATCACTGTGCTTGCAAGTAATACCACTGGTAATGTTTATTAAAGTACAGTAATAACCGTTATAGTAATTGTTTATTAATTTGTTCTCTTAAATGTATTTTAACATTTTCGTCTTCAAATGATGACCTACAGGAGGAGTTTTTCAAACCGTATATTAAGAATGAACAAAACTTTTCTTTGCGGGTAATTATTTTTATTCTTAAAAGTTAATTAAAATTCTATGAATAAAAATGAGGCAAGCTGTACGAAAACTTTTCGGTTCTTGTGTTTTAATGAGGAAGGCTTATTTTTGTAAAATGTTCTCAGGAAGATCTGTGAGTTGGATTGCACAAGTATTTATAAAGTGAGACTCAATGAGGAAATAAAATAGCTTTACATTTACTGATTCCTCACCCAAGCCATATGTTTTAACATGCACGGGGTTTGTTTTGCTATTTCAGGGTGGAGAAAAAGCAAATATTCTCATATATACGCACAGCAGATTCTAAATTCGTCTCTTTCCGAACATAAATTTGCTGTCTTCCAAGTAGGAACGGAAGGTTCCCTGTGATGTGGCAGAAGCCGCAGCGCATAAGGCACCGTCATACGCTGGAGAGACAGACATTCTCAATACGTCAGACTTCTCCATGCTCAATTGGAAAAGCTATTAAGCAGTGACTGCAGGGCAGTGTTTTTACTTTTTCCATGTCTTGGCTTGTTTATGTTAAATCAGACTGCAGGAGGTCCGTTGTGTTTCTCTGGCAGTTATTGCAAGGCTTGCTGTGGCAAAGTCTATTTATGACACTTTCTGTATCCTAGGTGCAGTGAATCTTGGCAGACAATCTGGAGAATTTCCCATCTTTGTACGTGCAGAATATAATATCTCAGTAGTGTGTGACTGTGGTGACTCACTGTGAAGGTCCTAAGTTCAACTACCACAGTAGCCAAAAAATCTAGACACACTTTAAATGCTGGCATGACATTTGAAGTACTTGCTTGACCACTGGACGTAAAATATTAATTTGAAACTCCTCCTGTTTTGGCTAGACTGTATTCAAATCGAAGATAAAATCCAAGAGCAGCATTTCAGAGGTGTAGGATGATGGCTTCTGGCCAGCATTTTTTTACCAATGCGATGGTCATGTCTATTAAGAGGAAATAATTTTACATGTGTGCATTTTGGCACTACAGCTATTCTCACTGATGTATGCACTGTCAATCATGCGATTATCCTACACAAATAACATATTGGTGATTACAGAGATCTAGGATTCTGTTATGGTTCTACATGAGCATAAACATGTTGTCAAAAATCATTTATCCATATACTAAATGTCGTTGTTTATTCCATTATTAAGTCTCACTTTAAAACTGGTGACCAACTTTTATTCATCCAAAAGTGTATCTTTCTTAAAAAAAAAAAAAGGAGACTATTACAACTTTTGGGGAACCTATTTCATATTGACTTACAGAATCTTAGTTTCTAAGAACAAATGCAGTTTATTTACAAAGTGAATAAAGTTAAGTGACAGTAAATGGTTGAGCTATGCTGAACAACTTTCTTGTTGGGGGTTTTAGAGTCTTCTGCTTGTTTTCTTTTAGAAATCTGTATTTTGTGGTTAGGCAGGGGGAAATTAGTCAGTGTACTTGTAAAACAGACCCGGTTGGGGCCTCAGGACCCTATAATCTAAGTTGAGAATTATGATTCGCAATTATGGCCATCAAAACGCCAGTGGTTGTATCACTGCTGCGTGAATAATAAGACTTCTGTGGCGGTTTTGGTGTCTTGGCTTTATGCTGGGCTTCTAATGTGGTTTGATAAATGTGTAGAGCTAGAGGATCCATGGGATAATTGGCGCAACCCCACCAGATCTCTGGGAGGTTGCCCAGAGCATCTGCCCATAAGGTATGGCCCTCGAGCTAAGAGCTCCAGCTCTGGCAAGACCATGGACTTCTTTGCCATCTTGCCATTAGCTTCAGCACAATGACAGAGTACATGGGTCCGCTTGGTTGCTCTGTGGAGGCTGTAGCAGCATGGAATAACCTTTTCCTGGCATCTATCTTCTTTCTGGGCCATATCGTGTTTCCAAATTCTCATGCAGTTTCACGTGTCTGTCATTGGCATGGAAGAGTTGACAGCTGCTGCATGGTGGCAAGGCAAATGTATTCTTGCCTCCTTGCAGTTCTCCTACTTGTGACTCACATAGTTTATCTAAAGGAGAATAAAAGGACTTTAAGGACAAATAATTTCTTTTGGCACTTTGGGAGGCTTTTCTTTCTCATGGTGAGAACCATCAGAATAGTGTGGTAAGGGACATACTAAGAATGATACCTGTGGAAAACCATAATTAACATATGAATCTGAAAGTGGTAAGAGAAGACAAAAGAAGCGAAAGAGAGCTCAGTGTTGTACATCCCAGCTGCTGACTCTGCCGGTGACTTCAGTAATTAATGCCTATCATGTCAGAAATGCAAACAGCATGTGGATGGGGTTTGTTTCCATTGTAAAGAGATAGCATACTTACTTAGTTTCATGAGGCCTCTAGGCTGTTGTTGACAAAATGTGCTTACACCGCAACGTTAGTTTGCGGGTTACGGCGTGGGCTAAGGAAGTTTTCAAGCACTGATCCCTAGACTCAAATTACTTTTAACATTTTCTTTAATGATACAGATGCAATAGTTTTGCTTAATTACACTTTGCTGTCTCAAGCAATCTTTCCCTTGAGTCACTGAAAGTTTTATTACAACACCTTAATCTGATTATGAAAATTAATGGACTTGTACTATCTTTTAATTTGCAAGAGCAAAATCTGCTTTTTTTAAAATTTCAACCAGATTAAAAGTGTATAGTAGAGGAGAGTTGTGAATTTGAAAGTCTAAAGTCTTGCAGTGTGAGGTGCTATACTATAAAGACAATAAATTAAAAAGCAATGTGTTACTGACCTGATGCAAATCATCACAAAATTATTTTTCAAAATACTTAGCAGTTGAAAATATTGAAGTAAAATTTAGGAAATACATATCTTTAATCCCACAGGAACTTGGAGGATGTATAGAGAAGCACACACATAAGAAAAAGGGTGAAAAAAACCCAAAGAAAGAAAAAAAACGAAAGTATTTAAAAAAATAAAATAAAATAAAATAAAATAAAATAAAATAAAATAAAATAAAATAAAATAAAAATCTTGAAAGCCTGAAAACACACATTTTGCTTTGTGCCACTAGTATGTTTTGGCGTAGTTGAAGCAGAACGTATAAATTGTGTCTTCCCTTTTACCAGTAAGTCAGGGCAGCCCTGGATTTAGGACACTGGGCTGCACCCACGGTGACCCTGGTTGTCGCCTCCATTGCACACACTCTGCAGAGCAGGGGGTGTCTGTCCCCAGTCCCCGCAGAGGCAGCAGCTCCAGTTCGGAGGTGTCACCCTCGCCTGGCTGTGGCAGGGATGGGGTCACCAGGGGCTGGACCAAGCACACGCTTCTGCAGGCTTTCCTTGAGCTGTGCTGAAGTCCTTCACGTGTGAGCTGTCCCTGATACCTTGCTGTGAGTTACCAGCACCAAGGATATGACAAAAGGCAATAAAATTATCACTGTGGCAGATGGTAGGAATTGTGTCGCATGTTTTAGCAAAACACACCCATGATTATTTCCTGAGACCACTTCTGCACTGCAAATTTTCTTAATGTGCTTCCTTAGAAAGCTCAGCTATAGCACAGCATCTGTTCTGTGTTTTTTGTCTTTCTTTGCCTCTTCCAGCGAATTTCTCATTTTACATGTGGTTTACGAAGGCATGTGGATGTGATGGGAGACAAGCTGGATGCGATGAAGAAATAAACAAAGAGTTAAACTATGTGCTGTCTCTAAGAAATGAGAAGCCATTGGCCATCTTAATTCTGAGAATAAATATATTTTAGTACCGGCTAATTAGAGATACAGCTGACAGCCAGGAGGAGTGTGGCTACATATGAAAATCATAACTTTAAAAGACTAAGAAAATATGCTGAATGTAGGTGTGAAATTGCTGAGAATTTATTTGAACACATTCTAACATCATCTAAGAAATAGCCTACAGATAGCACAGGATCTAGGAAACGGTAGCAGAAACACTGAAGTTCATACATGCATGTTACACCATTTTTTCATTAATGGGCCCATAGTTACCACCCATTACCTGGCAAGGATTGGGGCCCATAAAAATTAGTAAAATTTAAATTCAGGGAAGAGCCAGAACACATCAGGATGGTGATTCACTTTGCTAGGAAATGAAATTCTCTTACGGGGGAAAAAAAAGTTTTATTTTCAATCTGTATACATCAAAACCATTGCTGGATGTTTTTAAAACCTACTAGGTGAGAAAAATTGCCATTTGAAAAGAGTCATTTGATGCTTATGAAGATATTAAAAGCAATTTCCTAAGTAAAACAAGAAAATAAACATTCAAGATGTTTTTCACAGAAATAATATTTTCATTTAAAGTCAGAATGATGGATTTCCTTACTACCTTTTTTCAGCTTTTCCTGTAAATTGTATGTAAATGAATGCAAATAAGCAGTCCTCACCACTAAGTTGCTTAGAAGTGTAAAAATGCATAAAATTAAATTGCTCAGACAGAGCTGTGCATCTCATTTATGTAAAGAATGTTTAAATTTAAATCAGCTATTTCAGCTGAAGTGTTATTGTTTCGGGTCATAACATGTTTTTTGTGCATTTCAGAGAAGGTGCATAGAAATTTCGTTATCTTCTGAAGACCTGGTAGTATGTGTGGGAGTTGGTCCTGTGTCAGCCAACATAAAACAAAAAACCACCCCCCCCCCCAAAAAAAATGCAGAAAACAACAACAACAAAACCCCCAAACAAATAATAATACAAACAAACAAACCAACAAACAAAAACCAAAAAACCAAACCCCACATAAAACCAAAACCAACCAACCCAACAAACCCCACCACCACCACCAAGAACGAAACCCCAACAAAATAGAAAATAACTGAAAGGTCACTCCTGCCATTTTAACATCTTCCACCAATGTGTGGACTGGGTTCCACCAGATTTTGTGATCTGTTGTCTGTTTATTGAACACTTCTGCAGTAAATAAAGTTGAAACCCAGTAGAAAAGAAACCACGAAAACCAGAACCCCAGAAATGTTTGGTTTAGTTTGTACCTGCTTAAAGCCTGGTGCTATAGCCAGCAGACTCCCCACCCAACTCTAATGGTGCTATACATCATGAGAAAGGAAAATTCTCTTTGATTTTCTATAATATACCAGGCCTAAGTAATGCCTGTGGTGCCATAAGGGATTAGTGATCTCTGTGCTATTTATAACCATGCAAACTAATTTTTTTTTTTTTTTTGTAGAATTACCAGAGTTTTATTGTGCTGCCCAGACAAATTCAGCAAGTAGGACTCCTTAGTGTGTAAAATGGAGTTAATTTATACTGAGCATCCCCCGTTTTTGGATAGGTGGTGGCTCTATGTAAATCTTCTATTCTGGTCATTAGTTTAGTTACACTGTTTGCATTTCCTTTGCTGCTTCAGCATGAGTATGAAATATTAACTAAACTTCCTTGGCAAAAGTGCCCCCTCCTGCCACATACTTGATGGGGAAAACATTTGCTCTTCTTACAGTCCTCCCATGTAACTGAAGGCTGAGAGCTGTATTATCCAGCTGAAACACCTAGTGGCATTTGGTATTTAAAACAAATTTCCGTAGCTTTAGAAACAGGAAACCAAGGTATCTCTAGAAAGCCGTTCGATGAGCACTTCTGAAATATTGGGAAAAGTGTAGTGAATCTTTCAACAGCTGATTCCATCATGATTGATCTTACAGATTTTTGAAGTAATTGATGGTATTGCTTTAGTTCAGTCTGTTAGTGCAAATAATTATTAATCAATATGCACTCAGCTCTTACTTTAGAAGATAATTTTAACACATGATTTATTCTGTACATTTCAATTGAGCTACCTTTACAAGGAGAAAATCATTTGGCTAGTGGTCTAAAGCACTTTAATTATCTGAAGAGCTATGTTCTTTTTTAGGCTTTTTTTTAAATACATTGTCCCATTGCGATAAAACCCTTCTGCTGGGCACTACTTTGCTATCCTCAGAAATATACTAATTCTCTATTTCAGGTTATTTTGTCTTAGAAGTTTTCAGTTCAATACTGAAAACATACTAGAATTAAACCTCAACTTTGGAAATTAAATAATGCACAAAATGGAGGAAAAAATAGAGCTTCTTCCACATGAGAAAAGAGATATATTTTTTTTGTGGATGTGTCAGCACATTTGTAATTTCTTTGGATGTTTGCTCATTCATAGCAAGTGTAGCAGTGGAAAATTATAGTTAATTTGAAAGGATAATGTGATGCCAGAACTTAGACAGAGGTTTGAAACGTTATAGGACAAAAGGTGAAATCATTAATTCATTTGCAGTGGATATTGAATTCCTTAAATATGCATTACTCTCTCATTATATTTATATTTACATGTTTTAGTATGCCTGTAAATATTATTGTGAATCTGAAGCAGCATTTGTGCAGTGTCCATGAGCATGTCAATGCATCCTTTCAAAGTAATTTGCACTTGAACTGAGTCATAAGTTTATGGAGCCATCTGTCATCATGAAAAATCATTAGAATAAAGAGTGTGATGTAATTTCACTCATGTTCATGGTATGGTTTTTTTCAACTACACCAGTACAAACTCATCTCTCAGATGCCCTTGGTAGGCTAACAGGGAAACTTGAAAAGAGTCCAGTGCCTGAATAGGTCAAATGCCAGTGAATTCACACCAAAATAAGACTTCAGCCTGCAGATAGCCCTGTGGCTGCTCTTAGGGATGGCCTGTAAGTATATGCGTAACTAATTCTTGAAATGGCCTAAATTTAAGGTTTGGCTTAATATCCATTCTTAATTGTATTTTTTGTATTTCTCCCAAATTAGACAATGAATGTATAATCATAAACAACCAGTTTTCTATTTAATGAGATTATAGTCATTGTTGTTTCTGAGTTCTCATGGGTTTCCACAATACTACAAGAGATAATACAGTTTTTACTTTGGAATAGTGCAGGAAATATTAATGACTTTTCAACTACCAAAAAGCTGTATATCTTCAATCTAGGAAGTCAGTTTTTAAGGCTGTATTTTGCTGGAAATATCCCTTAAGAAGATTCCTTAGAGGATGTTAGTAATGTACTTCTAAGATTTTTAAAGAATCAAATAATAAAGAGACAGCAATACAGTCTGAGGACCCAATTACAGAAACACTTGTACATATGTTTATTTTTAAGTCATTAAGTACTGTGCATATGGAAAATGTCATGTCCTTAATTTCTGAGCCTTGATCTCCAAATGTAAGTGTTGTAGAAACAGGACTTTTGAACCTTATCCTATTAGGTGCTGAGTGCTCCGTTTGCTGTCGGAGCTAGTGGGAGATCTACCTGCTCGATAGCGTGTAGCAGGTACCTCTGTTATTCAGACAATTAGAAGGAAGGAGTCATTTTGCTTTAGGGTATAAAAATATATTTTACTTGATGTTAGTTCCTACAGCTGCCTAAACAACTGGCTCTGAATGACCTCCCAGAGGATGTCTTGGAAGGAAGTGGTATGGTGGTGTGTATTTTCCTGCTAAGAGGCTGTGACTGATGACCGTACTTTAAATTCTGTTTTAGATGAGACAGCCAGAAGCAATAACAACGTGAATATTAAAATAAATCTTTGTTCATTTCAAGTGGGTGATTAAGGCTTGTCAGTGGCTTGATTTGGGATCAAGGTCAGTCTCTAGGTGTATTTGCTGCTCTTGCTTGGTGTCTGAGAGTCTGTGTGCTACCACTCTTTCTGCAGAAATACCAGCTCTTTTGTTTCCTCTGTGACAATGCTTGTGATCTGAACTTTTGCCTTAGTGTATCTAGCTAAAGTTATTAATGAGAATCCTGACCTGGTTTAAATCAACTGCATTTTTTCCATTCAATTCCGTTAATGGCCTTTCTATTTTTACTCAATATCCTTTTTGAAGAACAGCTTTTAAAACCTGGGATTGGAAGCAGTGCTTATCCTCTGCCCTATGAGAAAACATAGATGAAGAAGATGTGTTCATATAGCTAATCAATAGTTTTTTAACTTGACTGTTTTAACTATGTATGGTTTTGGAGGTGATTATCTCCATCACAGATAGTCTGTATAACAAGTATAGTAAAGGTGATCTCTCTCAGCTTATTTAGTTCAACTTCCAACAGAAGAGAGCTGCTCAGGAAGTGTATTTAGAAGAGTCTATTTTTAAAGAGTTCTAACGCTAGAACAAAGGGCAGGAGATCATGATGATATGCTGGTAGGACTGCAAGTACAATAGCGAGCACCTCTGACTGCGGAGGAACTGCTGAGGCACTGTAAAATCTAGTTGGTATGTGTGAAAGATCAAGCAGGTTAACTCCTGGGATTTTTTTCTATCAAGATACTTTCTTCCTTCCATTCTGTTGCCTGCTGTCTTCAGAGCACAGTGGTATTGAGGCTCTGCAGATTTGAAACATCTGTCTTTCCATCTCCAGTGTACTACAGAAGGATAGCTCTCAAATTTAGCAGTCGTAAAAGTTTTAGCTGACATGTTAAGCTGCCTTTGTTTTTAGGAATTTTTGTCCTTGATGAGGCTACAGGCTAAATAGGTATGCCAGTGTTTTCTATGATGTGACCCTGTTGGTAATTTTTTTTTTTTTTTTTTAATCTGTGTAGCAATTATTATGGAATTCAGATCCAGCTAATTAAGTCAGGATTAGGGACCTAAATTATTTTGCATTGCCCAATTCAGTGTTTTCATCAGTGTTTGAATTCTGCTCTTGAGATGCATAAAAACAACAGCAGGCTTGGTATTGTTTTAAGGAAAGAGATCATAGTGTTACAGAAAAATGAAGTTTTAAATGGAATAATTTTAGTAATTGTAAATAGTTGATAATGTACTTCTATAAACCACTAGACTTTTCATATTGCAATGAATTTGATTAATTTGGCTCATTCGGTGCAAATAAGTATGAAGTAAACAGTCAAATACACTTATGTCATATAAAGAAGTGTGCATTAAAACCTGGTCTTGAGACTAAAAGATAGAGTTTACGTTTTCAGGTTATACAAGGCAAATATAATTATACTGTCTTTAGTGGTACTCAGCACAGGCTTAAGCTTTCAGGTTTGAACTCACATAAAACTGCCTTAATTTATGAGCTATGTCGTGTTAGTGTTGGATAACTAGCCAGAAGATAAACCTGTACTTAACACAAATCTGTCTGAGTTGATGATGTTGTCTATAATTTATATAGAAAGTCTAGTTTTGTTGTGAGAAAAAGAGCGGGTTTATGTGACAAGTTTAGATGTAGGCATGATTATTAACCCTTCATAATTGAATGCATTCCCAGGAAAACTTTTGTGTTTTACACCTCATTTAGTATTTGAGGAATTTTTTTTCATTTTATGCTTATTCGCTGCAAAAGTGTGTTCATGTGCTAAAGTTTGGAGGTTTCTATTGTTTATAGCCATTTTCCACAGTCTCTGTTTGTTGAGAACTAATTCTACCACATTCAGTCAAAGCAGGTTTCTGGGGGACAGGTCTCAGATCTTTGTTTATATCTGAGATGTTGTCTGGTGGTGATGAAAAAGGAGAAAGGAGCTCACTGTGTCTGTTGATCATGCAGAATAAAGGCAGTTGTAGATGTTTCCTTCATGTTGTGTTTTGGGGGTACAGTACCAGAGACTCAGGGCTTATTTCAGAAGAGGTCTCCTTGTCCTTTATTAACGGGATCTTACACAAACTAGTCTCATAACTGATTAACATGGTATGCTATACATAAAGAATGTGCAATTAGCATATGCTAATAATAAGTAATATTCAGCTAAAATGTCAGCGTCCAAGAAGCTTAGACAACATCTGTTTGAGCAAGACGTGCAATACACATTATATCCCTATTTTACAGAACACCACTTAACTAAAATTCTTGGTTAACCAACGTTTACATACATCCCCCAGGGCTGTACAGTATACAGACACTAGTCAGCTTAGCTGAGCATAGTCCCTGTAAAGCTGGCATTTTGGAAGCCAGCTGGCATCTTTCTGCTGTATTCTGGGATTGAGAAGCAAGCCTTACAAAAGCTGAGAAAACCTTTTCTTTTCTCATAAAATAAACGAGATTTTAACTGAAGGTTTTGATGGTCCCTCAAGACGTTTTACTAAGCATGAAGATGGAGGCGTAGAAATGTGTCACTGACATATCTGCAACTCTCTGTATATGATGCATGTATGTTTCCATATAAATAGTGATGTGTGGGAGAAAATAACACAAGAAACAAGAATAGAATTCTAAATATGATAGTCTACCAGAATATTAAGTCCCATTTTTCAAGAAAACCATAAGCTTCTTAGCACTGATAATTTATTTTTAAAAACTGGATAACTCTGCTCCATGTTTGTGGTCCTGTGCAAACTGCCCATTTTTTGTAGGGCCTGATTTTAAAAGTCAGCTTTTTTTTCTGATTTAAGTCCTTCCACTCTGCTGGTCAGTGTCCAAAGTATTTTTTGTTTGTTTTTACTGCTCATGCCATTGTTCTATGGAGCGATAGCTCTTCTGCCGTCAAGAAAACTATTCCTTTTATTACCAAGCCTATTTTTCCCACTATTACCTTGACTTGAAGAATGAATTTGCTTCATTGTATTAGAGAGAATATTTTCTGACAGCTTTTGAGTACAGATCATTAAAAAATTACCAGTTTGAAATGTTGACTTTTGTCTCTTTCTTTGTCTTCTTCTATCTCAAAAATAGCTTATCACATCTTTCAACTTTCTAAATAATTAAATCTTGTTGAAAACTCATGCATATTCTGTGTTGGATAGAACAGGTTGTAATTAAACAGAGTTATTAACGATTTTGTTGTTGATAAATTTGGGCCCAATTCTGCTCTTGCAGATATCAGTTGACTTTATTGGTCTGATCTTTCTTCATAGAGGCTACTGTTATAAAACTGGAGTAACAGAATAGAAAACTGTGCCAGAATAATGTGTTTGCTATATGAACAGTAGAAGATTTATGGTATCTTTAACTGTCTATTTCTTTATGTTTAACAGCTCCTGCTCTGTAAATTATGAGAAAGACAAATGCTTTGTTGTCACTTAACAATTACCAGCTGATTTAGGGAATTAACTAGATGTGCTCTTTTGGAATAGAACAGGGACATTGTACACTCTGGAGTGCATCCTGGTCCAAGTCATGCTAACACCAAGACCAAAGTTCTGTTCAGGAAGTGTCTCTTTTGAGCAAAGGATATTTGGGGATGTTTTATCACAACTATCAGTATTAAAAAAGAGGCTCACCATTTCCTAACTGTGTTCTTAATAGTTTTCTGTTGCAACTAAACCCAGTGCATTTTGTTGTTTTGACATTTATCCATCCATTACCTAAAAAAACCCAGATATTTGCATATTTTCAGTTTATTTTTGTTCTCCTCACATGCCTGTCCTTCCTTTACTTGATTTGTCTGCATTAACACCTTCCTGGTCCATAGTTGAAATTATGAGGAGTGTTTTCCTGTGACTTTTTCAGCACTGGTATTTTGTAAAAGAGCACTGCTCCTAATTTTTCCTGTGTTGACATCCCTCAGTTATATCTCACAGTTTTAAGAGGAAGTAACCCAACCCAAATCACTTCACTAGAGCTTTGCTTGTTACCATATTCGAGCTGACAGTGATGCTCCCCTAAAAGATAGGGGATATAAGAAATTGCAAATGTTTCAGCCCCTCATATTTACATTTTTATACTTTGTCTTTCTGACAAGACAGAACCAGGCTACAAACCAGAATGATTTTATTGTTTCTGAAAGCAGAGCTTTTATGCAGTAGTAACGTGAGTTGTGACTCGAAGTGTGCACTTATTGTCCGGATTAAAAAGGTAAGCAGAGCTTCATTGTAACACTTGAGGCAATTCTTTCATCCTTAACTTTTGGTATTGAACACCGATGCACTAGCCTTCCCCAACAGTTTACTCAGTAGAGAGAGATGGTCTGAATTTTGCTTCCTGAAAATCCTTTTTTCCCCTCAGCTAAGGGCAGCCTGCTAAGGAACCTGAATTCCTTAACCTGAGTCACATACATGTTCCCTCCCCTGCATCATGCTCTCCTTATCCTAAGGCAGTAAGAATAGTGTCCATTTAACTGAAGCCAGTAATGTGATGCTCTGAGAGAGGCTATCGAAACACCTCTGATGTTCAGTCAAAAAGACAGACTTCCCACAATTTTAGAAGGGTCTTGTTGATCATGATATGCCATTAAAGAGAGAATAGCTGGACTGCAGTCCTTGGGGTCATTTTAATTGCCCACTGGACTAAAACTTGCAGAGAAAAAATTAACAGGAGAGGAAAGATCAAGATTAGTGGAGGAAAAGGAGAGACTGTGGGAGCTTCTAATAATTTTACCTAAATTAAAATTCATCTGGTATTTTTAATATTTTTGAAATGCATCAGGAAAAAAAGAGTCCATTTCTACTTTCATGAATTTATTTTTCTGCTACAGTGACCCATAGGCTTGTATTCAATTATTTATAATGACATAGCAGTAACTGTGGAGGGTTCAGATCTAATATGCTAATGACAGTATTGTATCAGCATATGAACATAAAAATTAGGTGGAATTAAACATTTTAAAGGAAGGTTTTAGTCTCTTCTCTCTGTTAACCCTTAATAGCTTCAACTCTCCTGTGCAGATATAGGTTTTTTAAAAAACAGTTGAATATGAGATTTAGAGGTTCATTCCACAGATGCCTTATAAGTTTCTCAGATACAAATTCATGAAAATGGGAAAACATTTTCATCAAAAGGTTGCATGTAAATATTGCAAGTCCGTGTCCTGTCTGTTATGAGCAGTATGGAAGATAAATTTCTGATTCCCACTGTGTTTTGGAGTGAATCATGACATAGTAACTGAGGGCAGTTCAGAACCCATCCTGAACTCCTTGTTCATATTCCCTATGGAGAAATTCCTCTTCTGTATTTCTCTGAGCCTTGCATCTCAGATATGTTCCACTTTTAAATAAGGATTTGGACCTGGCATCTTTTTGATGTAACTTCTTACAGTATTATCAATGGTTGTCATCCCAAGATCATGAGGGTGCTTAAAGGAGTCTTGAGATTAAAATTTTCCTGTACTTTAGGCTCACTTTATTGATTTTTGAGCCTTCAGAGATTTAGTGGCTTGTGTTCGCAGGTTTTTCTGTGCCAACCATGAGTTGGTCTTACTTTAAGGGAGAAAAAAATATTTTTTTTGAGCAGCAGAACTGAAAGACTTTTGTCCTGTAGATTTTTGTTCTGCGTTTTCTAAACTCATTGTTGTCAGCAGGATACTATGAGCTCCCTTCTTATTACATTCTCACTGGAAAAGAGGCAGCAACTGTACACATTTCAACATGTCCAAAGCCATGCATGTGCCATGTAGCCAGGACAGGAATGCTGGTCAACCAGCTGGCAGCTCCAGAGCAGTGTCTCAGGGCTGACTTATGACCACATTTACAATGGAGGGGCCAGCAATTTCAGCTTCTACCCTCAACGCAGACGGTGCTTTTTATAAAACTCTTAGGAACTTAATTATCTTCGAGACTTTTATCCCTAATTTTAACTTAAATCAGCATGTAGGTTCAAAAGTTATTAGAAAGCTCTTCGTAGATTGAAATACAGGCCAATGTGACCAAAAAAGCTTCCTTTTCTTAGGAAACTAGATTAAAAATGTAAGGGATGTGTAACTCCCATCAGTTGGTGCTTTGGGAAAATACATAAATGTCATAAAACTAGGGATTAAATCATGGGACTTGGATAACAGAACTGTTATATGCTGCTCATAAACTGATCTAATTTCTCAGATATAAAATGTGTGAGCGGGCTGTGCAGTTTCGAGAACATTTTTCCTGTTTACCATGGCAGACTATTGGCAGGAGGAAGCAAAACTGCCTGTTACATAGGCATGATAAAACTATAGCAACTAAATGGAAGCTGAGGTGGAAAGCCCAGACAGAGGGCTTTCATTAGGAGAATAACAGCCTCTGTTCTCCACCAGCATTGCTAATCACTTCCTATTGGTGATTTTATAACCACAGAAAGCTCTGTGAATTTAACTGCTGGAAGTTACCTTTTTATTTCTTTTAACAGCATCTAAAATTCACGCTCAGGGACACCAATCAATCAGGAAACAGATCTCTGCTCTGAGTTAGCCTTTGCAGGTGGTTAAAAGAAAATTTAATGCTTTCCCACTTGGCCAAGCGCAACACCTTTATCCTTTTGGTGAGGTCAAAGTGGAAGCCTCCTCTGAGCTCACTGTCAGTCCTGCTGGAGTGGGCTGGCAAGCCTGGGGTTCTGGAAAGTTGTGCGGGTGGCAAGCTTTGCCCCTGAGACAAAGAACATCACCTCTGTGCCTATTATTTTGCCTGAAAATACATAACTGAACCTTTCCCAAAAGTGGCAGCAATAAACAAATGTACCACTTCCAGCATCAGCAAATTTAAATTTGAGTTGTATGTGCTAACAGATAAACGTGGGAGCTCTTCTAACAAGAACATAATTAATCCATTTTTTTCCATTTATCATAATGTCTACAGTGCTGTAATTACTAGGTTTATTGCGTGTCAGTTGTGTGGTAACTGTATAGTATTTCTACTGTGTGGTGTGTTTTCTACACCAACGTGCAACTTCACAATACCTTCCTAGGCTTTCTGCTTGTTTCTTCCTGAAGATGTGTAATGCTATTTGTCAAGTGATTTAATAGCACCCCTTGACCTTAAAAATAAAATAAAGCTAGATCAGTGTATAGAAACATGAAAAACTTTAGAAGTGGCCTCTACTGCACTTTCTCCTGCTCAATCCAAGAGCTATCAGACAGTATCATTCATTACTCACTGTTCCTGCAGTAGATGAAATCACATGGTGTAAGTCTCCTTATTTATAAGAACGTTTGGTGCATATCGTGAAAGATTTATTTTTTGGTAAAGCGGTGTCACTAAGGAAAGGTACTGTTACAGTATTGAATTATAGATGATATACTGACTGTTAGCCAGAAACACTTACTTCTTAGTCCATTTGGAGCACCTGTACCAGTGTTTTTATGAAGGATGTTCTTTATCACTCAGCTAACTAAGATCAAATTTATATTAGTGCTTAAATTTAGTAGAAGAAAACAATGTGGCATGAATATGACATGTATCATAAGAGCTAAACCCCCTGTTTTCTGTTTAGTAGTTTAAGAGATTTGGAAAGCACGAGCACAACGGAGACCTAGGGCATGTGTGACGAAATGTTTTCTCCTCAAGATTTTCAGTCATCAGAAAAAAGTGATGGTTTTAAATGTTTCTGGTAATATTGCAGCTACTATTTTCTGCTATTGTGAAAATTATAGTTATTAGTAATGTCTTTTAAAATTTGGGTAATTCCTCTGTCATACAGAGTGAAATATTGCAGTGCTTGAATGCTAGGCTTTCCCACCTTGGTATTTTTGGGCAGGGGGCTGCTCTATCCTCTCTTCAAAGAGGGAATTCTTTAGACCTATTCGCAAGTGTGATTCCAGAGCGGTATCTCAGAGGTCGATGTATTGACACACGGAAGCATATTTCAGTTTACCTTCCATCCTTTGTGCCTATTCCAGCACGTTTTGTATATGAGAAACGAGACCAGGAAGTGTTAAGTGGAAAGGAGAAAATAATAAACTTACCATATGACTTACATAACAAGAGATTGTAGCATATAATGCATCATTTTAAGAAAGCATACTCTACTGTGTGTCCTAAAGTGGCTTTTGCTTAGCATGTGAGGAATCCTAGAGTAAAACTTGATCAAGTTCCTTGTATTCTTCGATTACAATGCCACCTTCACCTGCCAGACACAGTTTTCAGAGAAAAGTTTTCAAGAAGGTTACATGGTCAAGTTCAAGAAGTTGTTTTGTTCTACCTGTGGGTCATCTCTTTATTTTTCCAAAATTGCAGTCAGTAAAAAAATGAAGACAAGGGTGGCTTGGGGCCAACTGTAATCCCTAAGTCTCAGAGACAGCCAAGACCAAGGCTGGCCCTCCTCCCTCCTCTCCTCTCAGCAGCATCCTCCCCTGAAGAGGGAGGCTCAAGGGCATTGCTAGCCAAAGCAGTTTGCCTTGCTGAGGAGTCTGCCTCACTAGTCAAAATTTTCAATTTACTGGCATCAAGCACAAAATGGAATAGAGCTGGAGATCTGCACCGTGTCATCTGGGAAGTTCTCTTGACTCTAAAGGGAACTCCGAAGAGCTGCCTCAGTTGGACAGACCTAATTCTATGCATACACATATACAGCCAAATGCAGACACACTTTGAGGAAAGCAGTTGCAGTGCATAATGAACAAATCAGTTTAATGTGTATTTTCTAAAGTATTCCTTTCAACTCTGTAGTTTGTTTGTTCGTCTAAAATAATACATATATTTCTTTTTCTAATGAGTGTGTATTGTTATGCAAATTCTACAGCGATTAGTAAATCTTTCAATCAGCAGAAAAATTTAACTCTTACTTACCTTGCTACTACTATTGGTTTATACATAGATAAAGTAAATAAAGAGGGGACTTGCACAGCTGAGTGCTGCTTGACTCCAGAAATACTACAGTGCATTTATCTATCACAGCTGGTAGGTCTGGGCGTAGTCCAAAATATCTCATTTTCAGAAAAGTGGAGGGTACATGTTAGTTCACTAACTGTTATACAGAGCTGGTTTGGGCCTGTACCTATTGTTATAATCTTGTTTACAATTTGGGTTTCAATATCTCATTGAGGCCGCAGGCTGACCTCGTCCCTGATGATGTCAGATACCATTTGAACACAGTCTCGTTTGAAACACAACAGAACTAATGAATAATGTTGAAATGCAGGAGATAGAATCAGTAAACAGTGAAGAACATGTGTTCATTCTCTTATTTTTGGCATCAAAATAACTTAACAAAAAGCATTAAAATTAATTTCAGCCTCACAGCTCCTCTGTGAACTAAGGAAATATTCATGCTGAAGGGTTAACACAGATTGTATTTATCCCTGTGCCAAAATATGTTCCCTGTGGGGAAAAAACCAAAAACAAACAAAAAAAAGAGAAAAAAAAAAAAGAAATAAAAGAAATAAAGAAAAATAAAGAAAAAAAAAAAAGGAAAAAGAAAAAAAGAAGAAAAGAAAATGAAGGTTTACTGGTCTTTTGAAATTACTTCATACTTTTCAGCTGGAATTTCTTTATTTGTTCCTCTTTGCCTTGTTCACTTTAATATTCCTAGTCTGTCTAATTTCATTTTAAGGTTTCAGGTGAGGGAAAAAAAAATAACCACATATATTGTAAATTATTCCAGAGGTTAATCATCCTTGTACTGTTCTTTTAATAGACATTCATTTGAATGTGTGGAGACAAGAACTGCAAATGACTTTCTTTTAACATTATCAAAGTCACGTGCAGTTATATGTGACTTTTCCATTCCTACATTACACATCCAGATCCATGAATTCACAAAATACACAAGCTCTAAGAGCCACTGTGCTATAGTAAGACTCCATTTTCCATTGGCTGTTTATTAGGACTACTAAGATATTTTTAGTTACCACTGCTGTCCACAGTTTTGTTCAGAGATATTTGGATATAAAAATGTATCTTGATTCTGCTGCTCAGTCCTGTTGGCTGTTTATAATGCACGTCTTCACAATATCACCAAAGATATTCCCATTAGATATTGGTTCCTTATTTACAATTTCTTTTTCAGATTCTCAGTGTTCTTTAACGTGTTTAATGTATAAGCTGTGTTGATTTTGTGCAATGTTGCATTTTCATCAGAGAGATAACAGGGATAGATGTTGATACAGAAATTAAAGCAAGTATTTTCAAAAGTTATCTTTATCTACTGAATTTGTAATATCATCACAAAATGATATGAAATTTCCTTAGAAGACCTGTTTTCTATTAAACAGTGTTGATTGGTATTAATCATGCTACCACTCAATCCAACTGATTGCCTCTTTTAACATTATTTTCGCAATTTCTTCTTACAATGATGTCATGTTGAGATGATCCCACTTACTTTCTTGAAATGTTGACACATTGTCTTTTTTTCTATATTTTAGAATTTCTTCTGAGTTACAGTAGATATTATACTTCATAATCATTGTCCAGAGGAACGCATCAGACCGTTCCTTAGAAATTAAATATCGCAAGGAATCTGGTCTTGCAGATTTGAAAACAATTAATTATATATGCTTCACTTTAGTAGTTTCCTTACTATTGAATTGATAATGAGTTTTATCCCCTAATATAAGAAAAAAACCATTCATTTCCATTATTACCAATCACTTCTACCTAGTAAGGGACATGGATATATTTTTCATTTCATATATGTGGCAGATGTGTCTTTTACATTATTTAAAATTAAAATGGAGTGATCAAGGAATTCTCTTTTCTGTGCTTCTGTGAGTTTGGGTTGTGGGGGATATTGCCATGGGCTATTTAGCCCACAGTAGAAAGCCACAAGTGTGTTTTGTGAAGTTTAAAAGTAATGCTACCTCATCATAATTTTTCTGTATTTAGTATCAAACATTAATGCAAAATTGATCCAAATAGTTGTATACTTCATATCCTTAGTAAAACTGTATGAACATCAAGAAAATGTTTCAAATGAATTTTTAAACTATGCAACTGAGTATTTAGTAACAGTAGAATCTTATGTATTTCAAAACCTGTGCCTCATATCTTGAGTAAAGTTGGGTTTATTTTATTTTAAAATCCATTCGGATGTATAGTTCTGATTTTCTGCTTCCTTACATATTCTTTAATATTTTATTTTGACGTTGACACATTATGTATACAAATGCCAGCAGAATCCTCATACTGTGTTGAGAAACTTTTTTGTGGCCCAGGAGACTGTATGCCAAGAGCTTGAAATACTGAAGGCACTAGTTGAAAAATTGGAGCATAATTATTGCTTAGTTTTAAATAACAGTATAATACATTTGAAGTTTGCATCATAAATTCAACTTACTTTCTCTAACAAAATGACCAATATGAAATTTTCTTCTTGACTAAGTTAGAAAAGAATGTTATCTAATACTTACTTGCTTTGAAGAGCTGTCTGAATTTTGAAAAGCCGACACTCCCAGATTGCTTTGTTTGAAATAAAGGGTTGTATAGTCTTGCAGTATTGAAAAAACAGTCAAGGGAATACTAATAATTTATCGTTCCTACATTTGTTACTTAAAAGAGAATCATAGCCATACTTTGCAACTTTTTGCCAGTTTCCTTAAGGCTTTTTGCAGCATGCATTGATTGTTGCTACTAATTGGAAAAGTAATTGAAACATGCTGCCTCTTATGTTTTACAGCCAGGCATTGTCATTAGCAAAAGCTGTGACCTCTGACCCCAGTAGCTCTCAGGGGTCAAAATATATCATTATATTGGAGCACAGTGTTTCATAACAAAGGCCATAGCAGTAATACAGCTTAAACATTTTGGGGTTTTTTTTAGTGAAAAGAATAGTTTTTCAAGAAAAAGAATGACCTGCTAACTCTATTTATCTTACACTTTGAGTAACTGCTGGCAAAATACAGAGTCTTGAGATGTGCTATGTAAATATTTTATGAAGGAAGCTTCTCCAGCAGAGATGTTAATAATTTAAAGTATGATGTACTACATACTGAGTTTTAGGCATAGACATTTAGTGATAAATTTGTATTTTGTATGAAAGCCTAGTAAATGACTCCCTTGCCACATATTTTGTGTTACAATTGTGTTTGCATGCCTTCCTTCATAAATTATGCCTATGTATATACATTTCACAATAAACTTGGATTTTTAAACCAGACGGGATTCCAGGGTCCATTTAGAAAGTATTATGGGTCACACTTAAAAAAGATACAGCCTCCAAGTTGATGGTGTGTGCCTCCAAGAAGCCAATATTTTGTTGGAGTTGTACATTTATTTTGGTTTTCCTTCTGAAGTTTCCTATGCAGCTAATAGGGTGATTCAAGGACCACAGAAGAACAGTCCCCCAGAAATGCAACTATTGTTTTTAAGCCAGGTTTTTTTCTGTTAAGCATGGCTGGAGCAAGGGTAGTGTTCATCTTTGAGTCACTAGCCAGTCAGTTAGAAAAGCTGGCCAGGAAAAAGAGACCTGCTTTGTAGATGTTTTTCTGTTTGCATCTCATCTAGGCACATAACTCCTCTGAACTGAGCTTTAAATGCACTTTGTTTAGAAAACTAATTTATGCTATTTTGCATCTACTTGGATGCTTTGGATTGTTTCAGAATAATGTGTGATGGTAGATATTCACATCATATTTCTAATTTTCACAGGCTTCATCTAGGTAGATAGACCACACAACAATAAATCAGTGTAAGGATGGGCTTATAAATGTGTCAGTCAAAATATCTTTTAATTCTTGAGGTTTAAAATTTTATTTGCAAGCTCTTCTGTTTGTATTGCACTTTTATCTTTTTGTCCTTAGTTCAACTCGCTGTTTTATTATCCCATGGTTTTTTAATAGGAAATTAAGTCTCTGCTCTATGTAGAATTAACCCGAGAGAGCATCCAGAACAAGCAGCTATGTTCCAGTATGTCAGAATAGGTATGCCATTTCGTACATGTATGGTACTTATGGCTGTAATATAATAAAATATTTAAAGTTCATATTGTATCTCTTCTGTACTAAAATTCAGAACATTTTCTGCCAGGTAGAAGTATTACATCTCAGCATTAACTCTGTCTCCCTGCATCAGATAATACTCCCTATTTGTATTTGTTAATGAGTGCAGACATTCATATTTTAGTACCTGATGGGGATGTAAAAGACAGAATATAGATTTTTTTCCCCTAAATTAGAAAATTATCTGAACGGATGGTTGATTAATAATCATTCTAAATTAAAGTGCTTTCATAAGCTACCATACAGAACCTCACTTTTAAAAAATCAATCTTTCAAAGCTGTCACTTTTGTCATTTGTTAAGCATTTGTTGAGGAGGAAAGAGAATATTTGTCCTAATTCTGAGCTCCCTAAGCTGTGCCAAGAAAAAGGAAAAAAAAAAAAAAAGTCATCCCACTAATGCACTGTATTGCAGCAGAGATTAAATTGATCAATCTGCTTAGGTATTTCCAGAGTGTCCCTTGCTGTAATAGCTGGGCTCTGTATTGATGTGCTGTACAGTGCACTAATAAGTAATAGAAAATATTTGAATAGCTAGCAATATATCTAATTCCACAAATTACTTTTACTGTGGCGGATTATTGAAATCATGAGCCTGGTGCTTGAAAAGGCTGAAACTTCGGTGAAATGCTAAGAAGAAAGGAGGAGCAAATTTCTCAACTTGGGTTCGCCTTTCTTGAGGACGTGATGGCTCTGAGCCTGCCCAGGGAACTTTCCCACGAGCGTTTATTGCAGGACTGGGACTGAGGCGGAGGGTGAGAGACAGTAATTTATAAGTGCTGATCCTGGATCTGTCATCTCCTCTCTGAGTGGTTTTAACACAGAATTCTGCTGCAATTTCCTCTTCTTAATGAGCCAGCGAGGATGAATCAGTTAATGTTTGAACATATCTTAGAAAATGTTAGAGGCCGCTCTTGTTTGACTTTCATTAAGCTTTTATTTTAATCTAAGAAGACAAGTCAAGCACAAAAGGTATGTGTGGTATTTAGTATTTTGGCCAAAGTCTATTTAGAATACTGTACATGGCTATCTTAAAAAAAAAAAAAAAAAAGAGGGAGAGAGAGAGGAAGAGATACTGGATAAAACCTTAAGTGCATTTACTGAGCTAATGTCTCCTGGTATGACTGACCTGGAATACCTAATGCTTCTTGCAATGAGTCTGATTGTGGGTCTCGCACAAGGCCCAGCACACGCTGGGATAGGAATTTGTAGTTTTGCCACAGGTGAACTTCCTGTCATAATGGATGTGTTCAATAAGCTCTACTTGTCAAATTTAAACACAGCGTCTCAGTTCTAGAGTAAGTCAAAGAGTTTTGGACACTGAGACCCAACAAATGCCATTTTTGACCTCTTAATAAATTATAAATACATAACTCATGGTCTCCGAGCGCGGCTGTGTTGCATTTCCTCTCTCTCTTGAAAGCAGGGAAGCAAACTCAGGGAAGGAGTGCTTGGCTGGGCAGCACCGTTCTTTGTTACTTTCTTCCTCTGTAGTTTCTTTTACTGCCTTTGGACATGCTGTAAACAAACACCAATCTCTGTCCTCTGTCACATTAACTCGGAGACTGCTCAGCAGTCCTCAAAGTCTCACAAAGGTTGTAACATTTCTTTAATCATATCTAGCTTACTTTTCCTGTGGCTGCCCAGTTTGCATGCTGTTGTGTCAAAAAAAGGTGTGTGATGTTAACCTTTGGGTATTTGGTTTGTTGGTATCCCCAAGAGGAAGTTGCAAGTAGGCAATATCACAGTTTGTTGATTCTGTTTGTTGTTCTGCGTTTATATTATATATCATTAATCTCATGCATCACGTCATCCGTTAGTCACCTGAAAGGGCCAGAAATATTTTGACTTTGCAAAGCAGGTGTTTGGGGAACAGGGCCTTCACCTGAAGTTTCAGAGCTTTGTCACGTCTTGGGAAGTGCTGGCACTCCTCGTTGCGCTGGAAAAGAGTTTGTGCGCTTCACACTTTGACTCAGGGATGAGCTGGGCATGCCTTTTGAAGTCATGACACTTTTTCCTGAGGTCTTATTGGTAGAGACCTGCAGAAGAAGGGGAAAGGTTTGTTTTCTTTATAATGTGAAATGCAGTCCTCAGAGGACCTATCTAGGCATTTCACGTAGCCTAGGTCATGGTGACACCTGTACTCTCTCCTTTCATGATACAATGAGTTTCTTATGCTTTTATTGTCTTTCACACTGAGAATTTTATTTTTTTCTTAGAGTATTTTGTAGCTTTTGAGCTGTTCCTGGCAAGAGGGTAGAAAAGACAAACTCTTTTGAAGCACAGTCTTGTTAAGCCTGAGGCCACAGGGAGAAGGGATTGGTGGATTTTGCTGACCTTCCAGTCCCATGCTGTAGTGAGACGTTCCCCTCCTGAAAAGGCAGAACTGCCTTTATGCACCTACTAAGTTTTCAGACTAAAACCAAACGGATGCTGTATTTCCAAGTATAAAGGCTATGACCTCAGAGGTCAAACTTTTGTTATTTCACAGTGTGCTCGAAAGTTGAATGAAAAAGACTTTTCTATGAGCACTCCACTCCCCAAGATTTATTTTCTCCAGTGACTTTTCCTTCTCTGCACACTCGTGCGATTTCTCCAGGCTTTCTTCTTATTCTCATGTGGTTTTGCCTCCTCTCTACTTCTGCCTTTACTTGCCTGTGTCTGGTCTTCCCTCAGTTAAGATATTGGTCTTCACCTTCCTAGTCCCATTCTCACAGTGTGGGAGTCCTGTCTGTATTTTGGCATTTTGACTTTGGTTGAAGTCCTCTTATACCCAGTAGAAAGAAAGAAGGCTCTCTAGAAAGCATGTCCTCTGAGATCCTTAGGTGTGTAAGTTTTACAGCTATCATCCATCGTCTCTTTATACTGATTTCTCTCCCTAGATTAAAAACTGACAAGCCTTTCACTCCAACATTTAACTTCAGATGTCTAAAATTTGAGTGATTTGATCCTCATCACTATTTAGAGTTTCTGTTGCCCCTTAGAAGGACTTTGCTTCATTACAGGCTTTCTAAACCACGTTCTTCTTTCCATCTTTTTCCAGTGTTTTCTCCAATAATACTGTCACATTTTTATTATCCTATTTGCCTTTTCCCCTTCAGATTTGTGCATGAGTACTTCATCAGCCTTCAAATCTCCTGACATCTCCATAAACATATGTTTGTTCCTTTTCCTCCACCCTCAAAGTTCCCTTAGCTCTTGTCTAATTTAAATTTACCCTTCCAAAAATTGCTTTCTCCCACATGAGTACTCCACACTTCACTTCTTTCCTAGCTGATCTGCAGAAGAAAATAAGAGCTGAGAGGCAGAGGTGTCTTGGATAATGTCTTCCTTGCATTTACACCAGCTAAAACACAACTGATGAGTGCTCAGCCTATTTGCACCGCTGTGCTCTCCACCTCTGCGTTCCCTCTCCCCATCATCCTACAACACTGCTAGGAATTTCCCGGCTCCATTGACTTTCTTCCTTCAGAATGCACGTGGTCAAATGCCATGGAAGGCAAAAACATGGATCTAACCCATGAAGAGCAGATGTGTGTCTTGGCCTGCAGTAATAGTTTAAAATCCCCAGAAATCCTTTCCCTTTACTCAGAAACAGCTACTTCATACTATTGTCATTAACATTCACCTCCTGCAGTGGCCTGTTATTGTTTAAAGTGTCTGACACAGAAAACCCAAGTCTTTATGTGAGAGGGAGTAAGCAGGGGGAAAATATACATTCCATCCAGCAAATCTGCTCTGTTACCATATGTTCTTACCCAGCAGCTTCTTTTCCTGACTTTAAACACCGCTGGAGCAGCAGCAGCAGCAGCACCTGCCTCTCCCAGGCTTCCCACGAGGGCTCTTCATCGGTTCTGCCTCCCCCACCCCATCGCAGCTGCCCTTAGCTTGCTGCTGGAGAGCAAAGGGCAAGGCGTAGCATTTCTTGCTTGTTTCTCACCTCCCTTACATGTGTTTTACTTGTATGAAACTCTCACCTTGTTGGAACAAGGGAGTGAAAAGTCCTTGTGAAGAGATCAGACCTTAAACAAATTTCTTCTTTTAAATTCCGCTTATCAGATACCATCTTCACAGTGCTCCATGCCATCTAAGATGAGGGTTGTAGTAATTTAATCGTAACATTCTTCTTTTACCAACTTGGTCAATAACTGAATGATATGAAGGGTCGAGGTTTACAAACTACTGAACTCTGCTCTTGGATAGTGTTGTTCTCCTACTTGCTTTTCCCATTGAAAAGTAATTGCTTTGAGCACCAGAAATGATTACAGAAGATTACACCTTTTAAAACAGCCTCAGGATCTTGTTCTGAGGAAGAACGCAGACTTTAAAATGTTGTATGCCTTGCCCAGCAATTACTCACTTCGTTGTAGCTAATTTCAGAAAGCATAAATTGCCCATTATTCCTGAAGAGGGTTTTTTTTTTGACCAGACATTCTAAAAGTGGATCCTTTTCCAACAGATTTTTCTTACAGCTTCCACATAGTTGTACAGATGAGAAATAAATTACTTTGTTTCTGTTTCTCTCATTATTTATTAGAATTTTTTTAATGGTAAAATCTGTTGGTGAAGGAAGTTTAATAAGCCATTGGAATTGACTAAAACATAATTTTTAATTTTGCCATAAAAATATTTAATTGTGAAGATGTAAGTACAACAAATTATTGCACATCAGGCAGTTCAATCCACAATTAAATATTTTAATTTGTTGAACAACTTTTTTTCATGTCAGTATCACCATGTAGCATTGATATCATCTGTGGTAACTCATTACTGGACATTGTCTCTCATGAGGCAATATGTTCTTACTTCTGGTTAAATTTTTGTGGTGTACATCATGAAATACTTTATTTCAGTGGAAAAATCCAACCTGTATAGGAGAATAGCCATATAGAGCACTTCAGTTGCCATCCATGAGAGCCTGTAGTAATTTGGGAGAGCACAGGTGTTTGTTGAAGTGATCCCAAATGGAATATGTGCAGTTCAAGTGAGCTGAAATGGATGTTTTTATTTAAGGAATAATGAAGTATTTAATTTTGGTAGATAATTTTAGAACAATATTTTTCAGCATTTCTGCATCGTAGTTTTTTCTGTAGCTGCTTCTTTCATGGAAGAATTTAGTGTTTTGACTTTTCACCCCAATCCAATTTTTAACAGCTTTTAGAAATCAATAACCTCTTGTGCTTATTTCAGAAGCAGGAGATATATTGAAAGTACTGTCATTAGGAAAAAGGAACTTTCATCTGTCCATGTAAGCCTCGGTATAATGTATTATTAATACAATGTAATTTTAAGAAACTTGATTGGATTATGCAAAAGAAATGCCCTTAAATTATTAAAAACAACATAATTGAGGTTGGATGAAGAAGCTGTGGTACTGTACCGAAACACAGAGTATTCTGCCCTCTTTCATGCCCACATGAGGAGGTAAAAATGAAAGAGTTTCTCTTGTTCTCTTCATGTGTTGCTCCCATTCACACTGCTGGGGGGGCAGCAGTGACCAGCTCTCACAGAATCACTGTGTTCCACAGGGAAACGGGCCAGATTTGGGATGTCCTGGGGTTTGTTCAGCCACACGTGCTAAGAAACCGCAAGGCAGGCTAATTCCATTCATCGCTGTTTGCTTCTTGGACCGCGTCTGAAGAGGTCTGACCTCAGGGCTTGTGACAAAGTAGGAATTTGAGAAAGTGGTAGATTATTTGCTAGATATGCTTGTTTAGATAAGAGGCACCGTTGAATATTTCTGGATGGAACCAGAATGGTTGTGATGATATTCATTTTACCATTGAAAGTGGTTGGTGTGTCTTTCATGGAATATTAAAGGGAAAAGCAAATCAGTCAATTTCAAAAGCAGGTATATTTGAACAGTGAAAAGGCACAGTAGAGTCAAATCCAAAATACTAGGAGAACAAGAAAATTAAATTGCAGCTAATTGTAAGGGACCTTTGTGTTAACACTGGAAAAGAGCAGTGTCTGAGATGAATTTAGAAATAGGAAATTCTAGGGTGACTGAGTGTCCGAACAGTCGAGCACAGTGTGAGCAAAAAGTTGATGTTCTACACATGAAAGCCTGATTTTATTTCAAAACTGAGTGTTGCGTTAATCCGAGACTTTCATCTGTCTCCCCGTGTTGCAGGGTGGGTGTGCATGTGCTCACATGTGTATGGCATTGTGCATTTCCTACATAACTGTTGAGATCATCCCATTTGTTGGGTCTGTAGCCCCACATTCTAACGCAGCAAAAAGAGAGTAGTAATGCTGGAGTCTCTAAGGAGGTGTGGGGGGAACACTAAAGGATGTTTATTCCTCTGCTTGTACGAACACAACTACCTGAGCCCAATAGTTTCTCCATAACTCGCATTATTAGGAACTGACTGGTCAGCAATACTACCTACTTACATCTGGCATTATATTTCCCAAAGATATAGCTTTTTCATTATCTTAAAAAAATAATAAAATCCCTGTATGTTTATGGTGGAAATTCTAATCCTTTAGTGCCTTGTTCAACATATAATCTCCTCTGTCAGCTCTTTCTGCTGCAGCATTAGATGGCATGGATTTAAAAAGTACATGCCCAAACCCAGAATAAGAGAGGTATAAGAGATACCTTTAAGCGTAGCCAGTGCCTCATAGAATGATTCAGTTTTCAATTAATACATAGAAGCAAAAGACAGATGCACAAAAAATTACCTGAATTGTGTGTACCACAATGGCCGTGAAATCCAGAAGAACACTGACTGACAGTAGCTAAAATACAATTTATCTAGTGAGGGGTATTAAGCAGATGCTTTCAGAAACTTGGGGGACAATGATTCCTGATTATGGAAAGAAGCAGCAAAATACCTGCTGCTTTTCTCCCAGTTCCCTTATGGCAAAGGGAAGAAGCAGACAGAACCCGTAAAAGGTGACAGCTCGTGTGAAGTCTGAGCCTGCTGGTTCACCACTGAGGATAATTTTAATTTCCAACTGCCAATGGCATTTACTATTCTGTATGTAAAATCAGTCCTAGCGGGTATTTTTTGACTGCTGATGAGCTTTATTCCATTACTTTCTGGCTATTCCCAGCTCCTGTTGACTGCTGGGGGCACTGGGGACACTGCAGCAGTTCAAAAACTCTCCTCAAAACGTGTAAATGCAGGGGTGTGAGTGCGGGTTCCCTTACCCTGCTTGAAGTCAAGTTCTAGCTGGGTTGGTTACCTGGGAAACAGCTGTCAGCACAGTGGAAAGGAATCTATTTAGTGTGGTGGATAGGTGATGGTTTAAAAAAAAATAAGAAAAACAACAAAAACCCCACTATTGCTTCATAATTTAGCTTTTTATGAGTATCATGAAAGGAACAGGAATTAGGGTGTACTTTTTAAGAAGTTTCTTAAGAATAAATTATTCCCCTATCTAAATAGTCTGGAACTACAGAAGTGGTTTAGTTTATGGGAAGGGTCTTTATATAAGGGACTTAAATTTCAATTTGTCTGCTGCACGTATGCCATAACTGAGAATATTTAAGTTATTGACAGTTTTTATCTTCAGGGTTTTTCCAGAAGTCTTTAGAGTACTCATCTAATGAAGGTAAATATTGTTGGATGTTTCAGATGGTGATTCCTAAGCAGGAGCAGAGACACGTTAAGAATAGCTTTTCTGAAGCTGCCATAGTTGAGAATTCCTGGCTTCGCTCTGTGCTCAGATTCACTGACCTGTGTTATGTCTCAAAGACAACAACAGAAAAGACAGTGAAATGAAAAAGCTGCTTGTCTTGGCACCAGTTATCATGCATTTCTGATGACCTAATGGTAATGGTACCATTGAAGCTCCAGTTCTCACTTGTATTGCTGTGCAGTTTCCCTCTTTTTAGAGAGGGTTTCATGCTGTTGTTTCGGCTAAGATAACATCTCTCTAAAATATATAAAATATGTGTATAAAGTACATGCCTGACTTCCCAGTTCAGAAATTTCTGGTTAACTCTTCTTAATGTTTCCATTATAGATCAACTTTGAACATCTCACCACCAATTTGTCATCCTTATAAGACCACGTATGTTTCCATAGTTGCACTGCAGAGCTAATTTCTTAAATTCCTCTTCTACCTTAGTTTATTACCCCCCTCTTCTGTTGATGTACAGTTGACGTGGGACACCATAGAGACCAGTTTCCATTGAAAAAGCCAGACTCCTGCCTTTTCCTCTGCCCTTTGTCACATGTCCCTGCCCATGCTAATGCTCACAGGGGCATCATGGAGCTGATCTGCCTGAAAGCAAATCCTGTAGGAGAGAATAGAAAAGAAAGAAAAAAATGAGGTTTGTCATTCAATTCCTTGATATGTATAGCTGTCCCTTAGGAGTTTCCCAAGTGAAAACAAACAACATTTGTACCTTAACATGTTATGAAATTATGATTTTTTAAAAAAACTTTTGGGTTTTTTGGAAACTCCATTTAGTCTAAATGCTACTTTGTTCAGTCCATCAACTTGAAAATTATCATTTCAATTACCCATGTATTGTTGTTTCAAGATCTAGTATTTCCCAGGCTTCCAAGATTAGAAAACGTATTCTATGCCATTAGTCTGGAACACCACTGCTCCAAAATGCTGTTACCATTTCTAGTCTTGCTGATCAATATCCTCAAAACCACAGTTCTTATCTTAAGTTAAATTTAATTGTCCTGTAGGAAAGATAGGAAGGAAGGGAAAATTTCCTGGAAGCTATTTGAAGGCAACTAAAGTTAGCTGAGACCAGGTGTTGAGTGGAAATGATGCTCAGTGAATGTAGCTTATTTCATGAGTTCATACTTTATGGTTCTAGAAACATAGGTGCTTATCCCAAACACCACGTAGATGGGTTTATTTTTGGATTTTTTTTAAGAAAACTGATGACAACATTATTGCTTCTATTATCCTTCGCGTGAAATAAAATTAAGCCCCCCTAAAGGAACTGGGCTGTATCCCTGCAAAAGGAGAAGACAAATTTAGCACAGAGGTTTCTATGAGTAATATGATGTGGCATGAAAAGGTTCCACCACAGAGGAGGAGAATTTCACATGACTATAAGCATACGTTTATGTTAATTAAGAACACATCTAGGGTTGGAGAGACTTGAGAAATGGATATTACTGTACAGAATATATATGATCACTCTTAAATATGTTGTGCCTGTAGCTAAATATTACTATATGCTCCACACTATACTTAGCAAGTCTGTCTGTCAGAAAGCTCTAATTGCTTTATGTGTGAGAACATTAAGCTGCAATAAATTTATATACACAGCTGTTCCATTACGGCAGAACAAGTTTTATCTCCTAATAAATTGATGTTTCTTTTTAGTGTCAACTCAAACCAAAATTTACACCCGAGAATGTGAACCTTAACATCACATAATTAGTTCAGTGACACCAGTGGTAATAGAGGCTACACACTGTACATCTCTTAAACATATTGATGGAGAAAAGTTTTGACTTCTGTTAATTGTTTCTTGAAAGCTTAATTGTGATTAAGAGCAGCTTTAATTGGAAAAGGAAAAAGAATGATGACCTTTAAACATACACTGCAAATAACGTCTGCATTTACAAGGAGTTGCACCATAACGGAAAAAACTAAAAGCCTCCTTTTAAATAGGGCAGTGGGGGGAAAAGGCATTGTGGTTCTGTGTGGAGTCACGTTTAGGTTAATGGAACAGAAGCTTAGACTGCCCTGGACTTTTGATTAATATTTAATTAATCTTCTGTAGAGGACTCTGATTTGAATTAAACTGGGTACTAATAAAGGAACCAATTCACCAAAGAGTTCACATAAATTTGACCTGCTATTATGAGGGTTTAAATTAAAATGGCTGAAGTTTTGTTTTCTGCTCAGTTTTTGCCTGCTCTACATCAAATGCAAGTAATTTACTGGGAGTGATAGAGCTGGGAAAAATGCGACCTGAATTGGGCACTAGTAATAGAGCCATAGCTGTAATCTAAGACATGCCATTTGGTTTATATTCAATAAGTACCATGAGCTAAGGAGTTGCATTGTTCTCTCAATACAGGCTTTTACAGCCCTTGCAAAAGAAGCAATTACCTGTAGACAACAAGGGAAAGTATGGTTGCTTATATGTAATCAGATAAGCAGACTTGTGTCTGTCTTTGATTGTCCTGGGTTCAGCTGACAGTAGAGTGAAAGGAGAGGCCTCATGTGAGTCTTGAAACTCTTGCTATTTTATTTGTGCCGATGGCTTAAAATTATATAGTTTGGTTAAAAATAAATCACCAGAATGTTTTTGGGGAGCTGGTTTGCTTCTCAAAGTGGCAGGAAAGATGATGCAAGTGTAGTCTATCCTGGACATCTCTGATTTCCTTGACTCCGCTTTCCATTGTGCGTAGTAGTGGCTGAAGTCAGTATTGCCGGCAGCGTAGACACAAAGAGGCTGAAGGAGCTCTGGCAGGATTCTCTTTTTAACTTGAATGGTGGATATTTAGCATCTACTTAACCTCAACATAGGAAAAAATAGTTTGTATTTATTTCACTCACAGTTCTTTCTGCCAGCTTTTTTTCATAGATGTAGTAGAAACCATCACCATCTTGCATGCTCATCAGCCAGTAACCTAGTGAGCATCTTTGACGTGGCTCTCTCCGTAAGTTTGGATAATATATAAATCCCACAGAATTTCTCTGAGTATCATTTGTAAGAGGATTTTTCTCATTCGGGTGCATTGACTTTACAAGTCTGCTCTGATACCTAATTCATATCAATTTAGGTGTCTTCAGTGTGGTCCTGTATAGTTCAGCTCCCTTTACAGTCAGCGAAGATGCAGGTACTGAGCTCACCACCTACTGCATGCGTCTGTTGTGAGGAAAAGCACCATTTCACAAAAGTGTGTGTGTGCTCCATTGTGTAAGAGCAAATCTGTTCTTAAACTGTAAAATCTGTGGTTAAGGACTGGTTGTAGGCAGTGTGTACAGTGTCTACTGCAAATAGGGTCTTGCTATTTGAGTAGTGCTTAATGATGCAGAAATCTGGAAAAAATAAGAAGAAGTAAATAGCAAAAGGGACACAAAATCAGATATTTGTTGATCCTGTTTCCTAAAGATGTTTATCATTCCTGTCTTACATAGCTTCTGATTCCTGGTTTTGGTTTCCCTGAAAAGAAAATTACTGTGCAGCTCAAATGGGAAAATTCATGGGAACTGAACTTTGCCAGAGTTAGCAGCATAGCCCTATAAGCTACTCTCTGGAAGTCATGTCTTGCCTTCGTTCATTTTTAAAATTCCCATAGATGCTTGTAGAGTTTCTGTTACCTTTCATAGGGGAGAAGTCATTTTCGGAGAAGGCTGGTGCTTACACAAGTGGTGTGTAATGTCCTATGCAGCTGCCCTCTTTACAACATCATGGCAGTCACACCTGACGAAAAATACAATGTGACCAGTTACAATGTAACTTGAATTACATAGACAATACTACACTCTGAGTTTATTTCAGAGATTAATCATAAATGTCAGTGCAGTTTTGTCTTGTTGTTTCATTAGTCTGTCACTTAACAGCTCATTACATTAATAAGGCTCACCATATTGAAAATTTTTTTTTTTAAGTATGAATTGCAATTCTTATTTTCTAAGGTAATTGAAGAAGATACAATGAGCTTTTAAACTCAAGATGTAGGAAAAAAATGTTTTAATGTATTTTTTAATAAACATGTTTGTTAAAAATAACATAGTCTTCTATATAGGTCTCTCAGACAGTGATTTTTTGGCTGGTGAAGAACAGTCAATGCCAGTAGAAACAAGTCCATAATTCGCATTAAATGGAACTAGCTCTGCAGTATTGCTTATGTTAATAGCTGCAGTTACTTGCTTGTAATATTTCATCTTGTCTTTTGGGAGCATAAAAGAGCATTTTGTAGGTATGTATCAAATTCTTCGGGTCAGCTGGGTTCATAGTTATGCAGGCTCACAGTTCTGTAGTGTCATTTTCTTCTGCTGGCAGGAGTTCTTCTTTGCTGGAAATACCCAAAGGAAACTTTTAAAGAAGATGTAGAGAGCATTAGAATGTCAGGGTACAACTTAGCCTTCTGTCATTTGTTTAATAATTATTCGTTTTCTGATGTTATAACAATTCTATTTACTGGGAAACAGTTATGTATGAACTTTAGATGGACTTATTAGCTGTTTCCCAGGAATATAAATTGCTTCCATCAGTTGTTTGAAAAATTCCACGTTTATCTCAATGTGATTCCATCATTCCAGCAATGCATTCAGAGTCCTGAAATAAGAGAGGAAGGGAAAATATCTTAAATAATGAGTAACAATGGCAAACTTTTGTTTTGGGGGGTTGTTTTTCGTAGATATTTGTTTACTGTATAGATCAAATGCTTAGTGTGTCCTTTGACAAGTGCAGTCCATTAAATGCTTTATTCATGAACTGGGATCAAGGGATTGTCTCAGTTCTAGTCTGCTCTCTGAAATAAGATAATACAAGGCATTTCTATTAAGCATTATGCTTTAGGAGAATGGGAGGAAAAGAAGAAATTCTTTAATCTCTTTGATCAGATTTGAATGGCAGAGAAATCTTATGCATTAATGTTTAAAATTAGAGATTTTATCAGCAATCATTTTAGTAAGTAGAACTTGGGTTGCTGTACTGAATAAATATACTTCCTAGTACGTGTAATGTGTTGATTTCCCTAGAGTTGCTCTTTAATTCATTGTAGAGAAAGAATGAAGAACTAGTAAATAACAAAAAGAAGAAACTGCATGAACTTCTGTAAGTGGACATATTCAAATTGGCATGACATACATCTGTCTCGTAGCCCAGGGATAATTTATGAGTTTATTTTAATAGCAAATTGTTTAAAGAATCAATCACTGAATTTCATATTGGTAACAAAAAGCTTAGAGCTTGAAATTATTCCTTATGTCTTCCTCTAAAACCTTTTCAAAACTCTTGGTCAGATCTTCAGATACCCATAAACTCTCAAAGCTCCGTTGGATTCGGTGGGTCTAGGCAGGTTTGCACTAGTTAAGGCTCAAGCCCAGCATTGTGTTTTAGAGCTCTGTAGGGGAACTGGCATTGCTGTTCTTTAGTTAGAATCACATTTGCAGGAATTTCCATTTCAGCGAAGCTTGTGAATTAGAAAACTCACTTTTTTAACAGTGTTCAGGAAATAATTTCTGGTTTCTATACAGGGACTCATGAAGTGAGCGCACGTCAGACGCTCCAACGGGAGCAGAAGGTTCTGGTTTGCAGCAGTGATTTTGCTGCTGGGCCTCCTGCCTGAAGTGTCTGAAAGAGAATTACAGTACAATTTATTATATTTATTATCATGCTCTAGAAGAAAAAACATTTTCATGTTTTTATGATCTGACTGAGGATCTGTACCATGTGACTAATCTGTTATATTTTGGGATATCTGGCCAGTATGAGTTTGAATGGCAGCAATGTGTGCTACACAGCCATGCTTAACATCTTCAAAACTTTTTTTTAGCGCTTGCCACTTGGACTGAAATCTTCCTAATTAAAGATGTCAGAATAAAGCAGTAACTTAGAAATCCAACTGAAACTAGGTAATGATGACAAAATAAAGTGATATCAGTTTGAATATATTTTAACATGATGTCAAAACACATTGTCATCAAAATCCCCAGAGACACCATTATGGTGTCAAAATGAAACATTATCAACGTAAGACTACAAGAATAACAACATGAAATAATACCATTGTAACTTTGTAACATAATGCCATATCATGCAAAATAAATTTGACATACTAAGTGGAATTACTTATTATACATATTTCATTTCTTTCTGCTTTCTAAAAAACATATGCCAATTATGTTACTCAAGAAAACCTTGTATCAGTTCCATAGCATTTGCTGAAGTAATGTGAAAGTTGAGATACAGATTAGCCATACCAAGGAGATATTAACCACAGAATCTGTTTTTTTGCAATCCTTGGCTTATCTCAGGCATGACTATACAAAAAGATCTTGTTGGTTTCTTCTTGTTTGGTTGTGGTTTTTTGGTTGGGTTTTTGGTTTTTTTTCTTGTTGTTGTTGGGTTTTTTTTCTATAAAGGAGAATTACAAACAATAGGATAGTATACTCTGGAAAGAACCATTAAAATTACACAGAAAGAGAACTGGTCATTGTAGACCTTATACAGGGTCTCATGAACCACTTCTTAAAGAATGCTGTTGTCCATTTGTGGATATGTGAACGAAAAGAGAGAGGCTGAGTGACTTAGCCATGAATCATTAATGGAGAGATGTTTTTATTCTAATTAATTTTTCTGCCTATGAGTTAAACTGTTGGGTTATACTGCCGTGCCAGTTGACCATCACCTTCTACCAACCAGTCTTGATACTAGACTCTCTTAGGATGATTTGGTTTTCACCTACCTTGAGCCCAGATTAGCCATCTAGGGTGGGATTCATCTGCCCTAATATTGTTGTCTAATTTCGTCTATCTAAGCCTAAGCTCATCCCTCTGCTTTTCTTTGTCAATGAAGAAAAGTAATGAGCTCTCAAGGGTAAGTAATTGCATCCTAGAACAGGTGCTCTGAGTTGCCCTCTGGAGTAACTTATTTCTCTGTATTTCCATCAGCAAGGGTCTAGATGCATAGTTTTAACTACCTGTCTACCTTTTACACGATTAAAATTGGTTGAGAAAAATCCTGCCTTACCTTCTGCTGCTAAATAAATTAACCTTCCTATAGCCTTTATCAGGCTAATTGTCTTGGTAAACCACTGAAGTGGTGTTACAAAGAAATATTGTATTTCTTCTGCAGCAAGATAAATACACACTTTTGGGTATCTGAAATCTGCACTTGAGTTGAGACTAAGAAGCCCAAGAACAATAAATATTAGAGTTCAGGGTTTCTAATCCAGTGTTTCCAAACATAGCAAGACTCTCAGCAATAACTGAGCATCCTGCTCAGTACATCTGAAAAAGAATTCCTAAGGAAAAGACATATTCAACTTTTCCAAGAGGAAATATAAGTGAAATAATTTGAAAATATCTTACCTAGTAAAAGTTAACTTCTAGTTGACTCACTAATCTGACTGTTTGGACAAAAGGTAAGTGCTATTCTTGTGTGTCCTTGCCTGGAATTGATTATTTTCTTAGTATAACTGTTGTCTTCTGGCAATTTCCAGTTTTAAATTTAATCAATACAGTGTGCTAGCAATGCAGATTAAAACATCTATTTATTAAAATCTTCATCTTTATGGTAAAATGTTGAATGGATTTATTGAGAAATCAGTTGTTTTGCAAAATATCGTATTAAGATTTTTTTATCTCCATATGCAAATAATATTTAATTTTAAAATCTAATTAGTTTTTGTGCTAATCAGTATAAATCTTAGAGATCAACTTCATAAGAAGACAACAGCCGTGTGAATTTAGGCACCAATTCAAGCAATCAATCTTAGATTTGATTTTGATTTTTTCTTGGTTGAGTCATATGGAAAGCTGCATATACAAGCACTAAATAATGAAATGCAAAACACTAAGCTCAGATTTAAAGTTTTATTTAGAGGTTTCAGATTATTTAGTGCCAAAAATAAAACAGTGATTCCATATTTCTTTGTGTTTTATATAGAATTTCTGATCTACTACTGATGCTCCTAGCAGAGGGAGTCTCCCTAAGTTTCGGATTTCGGGAACTGTGTGAAACTTTGACCTAGCCTTGGTATCCTTAGGCCAGCCAGTTTTGTTTGGTTGTTTTTTTTAAGGGCAACTTGTAATTTTGCACTTGGAAATGAGCTTATAGTTAGGATAAGATATAACATAAAATCAATAAAAAATATTATCTGGAAATTTATAATGCAATAGCCCCTCTGTTAAAGAACACAAATAATTATACTGTGTTAGCGGCTAGTAAGGACTGTGGGAGCCATGTAAACTTTGCAGAATATATTATCTTTTAAAATGTGCAGATATTTTAAAGATATGTCTTTGTCTATACATCACTGTTTGTCTAGGGATATACTGCTTGATACTGTAGTTTTATTCATACTTTAAAATAACATGTCATTTTTACTGAAGGCAACTGCTCACAAGAGTCAAAAGCATTCTGTGGTGGTGTTCTAGTTGCAGCACCCTGATACCTATTTCCTAAGCATTTTCTGTGGTTAAAGAGAACTAAACCAACATGAAATATTTTTTGGGTTTCCAGTACTTATGCCAATGCCTTAAGTAAGACCTAGATAACTTTTAAAGAAGGTCTTTTTGCGTTGATACAGAGCTAAATGTCACCATTTACAAACACAGTGTAACGGTGCATTATTTGAATACTACTCACTTTTGGTGAGTGCTTCTGATCAAACGGTACAATCAGGATTTTAAATTTTTTTTTTTTTTATGTCTCTAGACTCCTCTCGTTACAAGACACAGGCTTTTTCTCTACTCTCTTGTTGGCTAGAGTTGAGCTCTGGAGCAGATCTTATACTGTAAAAACAGCATCACCTGACTGCAGCAGCAGGGTCGTGTAATGTGTATGAGAGTGAGCCGGGTCGTACCCACCTAACAACATTCACACTGCACAGGTGGTGTTGGCTGGGGACAGATGTTCCTTTTTGGAAATAGCTGCCGTGCTTTAAGCAGCGACTGCTCCCTCGCTCCTTGTTGCTGCCACTCTGCTAAAGATTTCTGCCCCCACGTCTCACCCAAAGAGGAGGTCAGAGGCAGCTCCCCCTAAAGAGCTTCCCACAAAGCAGCTGGATTAGCTCAGGCTGGCGTGGCCTGCAGCTCACCAGGGATCTCTCCGATGATCCCTTCTGCTGGCACAGGAATGGCCAGCTAGCTCCAGGAGAGGATTTCTTCTTTGTGGTCTTTGTTAAATGCCTTTATATTACTGTGCCAAGCAATCCTCCCTGTGTTGATACAAAATAGCCTGTGAGGCCTAATTGTGGATGTTCATCAGACCTAACAGCACTGGAGCCATCATTGTCTGTTCCAGTTAGGATAGGAAGAAACTTAGAGGGCCAGAGCCTGCTTCTCCCTGCCTGCCTTTGAAGTAATTTTGTATTTCATTCAGAGTCAAAAATGGGAATTTCTCCTTTGGTTGATCTCCAGTATTTTTGTTTTACTTTCTTCTTCTATTATTTATTAGATCTTTGTATGTGTATTTCTTCCATTTCCTTAACACCTTCATTAGAAATTCACAATTAGATGTCACGTATTTTCTTTTAGGTTACATGTGGTGTTCCTTTTTTTTTTTTTTTCTAGTGGCTGAAAATTGGCTTGGCTTCTATCTGCAAAATCTAACAGCTGTGAAGTAAGGCTTAGATTGCGTGATAACCCAGTAGCTGAGTATCTGTTTTCAGGTGTTTGTAGCAAGCTCCTAAAAGTCTCTGCTTTTCCTTTTAGTAGAAGAATTCCCCTGAAAAGTAAGACTGGATTTCTGTCTCCTGTGTTCAGGCTCTGACAGGCTAATAAGGAAGAGTGATGGTGGCAATAAAAAGGGTCTTGGGTGCATTCTTCAGATTTCACTGGTTGTGAAATGATGGCCCTGCTGCAGACGGGCCACAGAGGGATTCAGGGTGAAATCTAGTCTGGAGAATTTGAAGAGACTGTTGCGATGAAGTGACCTCCCTATCAGCTCTGGCTCTCTGCATTGTTTATGGCCATCGCATCAGAAGTGAGTGCGGAATTAGCAGCAGTTGAGATTACCTTTTTAACCCAGAGAACAGAGATGTATTTTTAATTATTATTTTTTAATGGTTTGCTCTATTGAAATTGGTGTGAAATGATCGACAAATCACAATGTCAAAATCTGGAAATTAAGTTCATTCACTGAAGAAAGCAAGTGTATTTAGGGACTTGAGTAACTTCTTTGCGGTATTGCAGTTGATGACTACCACTGTGAAGGTAAACCAGGAATGACATAAAACTTCTTGGTGAGCTGATTTCACATGCATACATATTGACGTAAATCCTAGGGCTTAAACCTTTGTTTTGATGGAATTAATATGCTGAAGTGTGTAGGTTAGTGTACAGGTAACATGTCAGATCTTGCCTGTCACATTAAGCCAATCGCTGAATTTGGCTGCCTTTATAAACTGCAGACTTTAAAGGATATATATAATGAAATGGCAAGAGAGAAGGATTTTATAACCTTGTGAACAGTAGAAATAAGCCGAGACTGAGAAAAATCTGGGGGAAAAAATTCAGATAGGATTTATACTCTTCAGCATGCAAGAAGCTGCCCTTGTTAGAAACTAACTTTGCATGCATAATTAATTTGAGCAGCACATTCCATTTCTTACAACTAGAATAGAAATTGAATTCAGGTGTTTGCTGAACATATGGGGGATTTACTGTGAATTTATGACCTGTGGTTTGAGTGTAAAACCCCAAGATACTAGCTGATAAAACTTAATGAAGCTTGTGCAGAGAAGCTATTTTTATTTGCAGTTTTGTAATTGATACATTTGGGGGTTTTTTACACCTTTCCCCCACCTTTCAATGCGTATTCCAAATAAATTCTTTGACACTTCAGAAAAACAAAAGTAGCGCAGGATAAACCTTTCTATGCCTCCTTGCAGATGACAACTGCACTGTGTTACAAGCACGTTTGTAGTCTGACAAATTTGGTCTCTTGCTCAGCTGATTTTTTTTCTCAACTGGCTATAGTAATTCTATAATCACACAACAGCTCTTTCATATGACACCAGCTGTGGCTGCTCCTGTGTACCGTGCCCACATGTGTTAATATCCGTGTGTTTGTGGAAATTCCATTCCCTGTTATCCCAGAGGAGGACTGTTCATAGGACACACTGGAGGGAGTGGACCAACCAAATCAGTTACACTAATCTTTAAAACAATAAAACATAAACCAGTATAATAGGAAAAGACCAACCTGCAAGCTGGTGGCAGGCAGGAGATGGTGCAAACTCTGCTGCTGCCCAGCATCATCAACCCCCAGCGTGTGGCACAGTCAGCCGTGTCACTGAGGATTAACAATGCAGACCATGCATTGGAGTATGCTGCTGACTTTAAGTCTGGTACTTTCATTTTATTTTACGTCCATGGCTTTTTTGCAATAACTTGACAGTTTCCGCTTATCCACCCTCAAGGGCCATCTGCAACAGACAAATCCATCTGCTTGCAGTAAGCACCGTGGCGAGAGGGTGCTCGAGTTTCAGAAAATGTAGCAGAAGCTTTTATATTAGATTATCACCACCCTGCCTTCTGTTGGGCTGTTTTCATCCTGCTCAAGCCATGAGGGAAGGAGCCAATTTTGTAGACACTCAACTAGTTCTGAACTTCATCAAGAGTACATGCTGCCAACTAAGGCATGGCCACCAGAGCAAGGACGTGGTTAATCCACAACGGGTTGAAATAAACTCTTTTTCTGCTCTGCTCTACCTGTAGACACAGGTAGATTCAAATTCAGCACTTGATTTTTAATATGACGCAAGTAGTCTGTCAAAATGGAAAGGAATTTAGTTTATACAAATAGCGGATAGTTCTTTGCCAGGTTGAAGTAAATAAGAACCCATCTGTGTTTTATAACTACTATCCAGAGATCTAAGAAGCCGGTCAGGCCAGCAAGTCCCTGGCAGCTCCAATCTGTGTTAAAAGATTTCAAGGTGTAAAGAACACTGTTTGTTTACTGACCTTTTGGTTATTCTAGTCATGTTGCAACTGCCTAGTGATGTTGTTGAGACCCTTTTCCATGCTTTTTCAGGCCAATAAATTTTTTCCCAAAGCTTTAGTCATCCTCGTTCGGTAGCGTGTTTGTATCTACTTTATCACTCTGAAAATCTGTCTATTTTGAAAGGATTACAACTCTGTACATCAGTGCATGACATCACACTGAGACATTGCTTAATGATCTGAGACTCTGATGGTCATTGCTGTGGCTGCTTGTTTCTGGAAATATGTGACAGCTCTGGCCTATCTAAGCCTCGCTTACAGTTGCATTTTCAGCTTGTGCTGGCGGTTGTGTGTTTTAAAGCAGTGCTCACAAAATAGCTGATTGTGAAATGTGCCATCTGCAAATGGGAGGCAATGGTGTGCCAAGTAGAGATGTGATACAAGGAAGCTCAACCACTTTTCAACCCAAGTTAACTTTGACCCTAAAAGCCTTTCCTCGATTTTTTTTTTATTTTATTTCTTTTAAGAACATTTAATAATGACAGCACAGGTGCTAATTGTCTTTTGTAAGACATCCTGTTGTTAAGTAGCACAGGGAAAGGCTGTCTGGGCAAGGTGTAGTTACTGTAGAGAGCTGTAATTCCAGTTTTGCTGAAAAGTTTAAAACTAGCATGCGTCAAATCTTCAATAAATTTTGGATAGATTTCAAGTTAAACTCCTTCCTTCCTGCTGGTAGTCTAGAAAACTTTTAGATGAATTTGCCTTCAGATTTTCAGCTCATTTGAATGAAAAGCTCAAACAAAGCACCGTGCATTTAATTAAACTTTTGAGGATTTGTACTATACATCTGCAAAAGTCAAAAGGGAATTTGATTAGCAGGAACATCTGCAGCCCTGCATCCTAGAAATCTGTTGATATGACCCTACCTGTCTTGGATGAATTCATCCAATAAGTCAAAATTCATTTTGCTTTAGACTGGATAAGGACTCTTCACACTAAATATAATTTGTTTAGATCTGTCCCAAGGGATACTGATGTGCCTTACATAAAGAGCTGTAGATAAAACAGAACATCTGAGGACATGAAAAGGAATAAAGTTAGGTTTGCACTTTTGACTGCAGAATTTTATTTGTGACAGTTTTTTATTGCGATTATGATTTTTTGCGTATCCCATCTTCCAGAAGTAGTAATTGTTGGCTGAGGGTTGAATTATGTAACGAGCGGGTGTACCAAGTGTTCCCTGAGTGCAGCAGGAGACATAAAAAACATAGCAAAAAAGCACCGATGAGAAAATTAACTGGATGAAAAGAGACATGAGAAGAAACAGGAGAGAGCATGGCAGGCTGGGATGAAAATGTGCAAACCTTCTCTGGTGGGAGGGCTGGGGCAGCTGAATAATTTAGCCCGCAGAATCAGAACAAGGTTGAGTAGAAAATGGAAATGAAAGGAAGCCAATGTGAGATATAGTCTAAGCCCTCAAATAATCTTTTCTCAAAAGTATCTTAGCTGCTCTCTAGCTGCCTGCCTTTTCTCTTTTCCTCTTCTAAATAAAAATGTTTAATTTTTCTGTTATTATTATAAAACCGCTGACTTGACCTCACTTTCTGTGTCTCACAGAATTTTTGAGCACGAAGAAATTTGAGTAGATACAGAAGTGGTTTTGTCTTTTAATTTAGTTCTTTCTTTTTTGTGAAATAGTCCTTTTTTTATAATTCACTTCTTTTGCGATTTTCTAAATTTGGGTCCTGTCCTTTGCTTTTCAGATAAAATAGAAATATTGTTAAAAGATTTATCTTCTCTGCCATTATCAAACCTTTTAATAACTTTGAATAATTTTTCTGAAATCAGCCTGGGGTTTTTTTTCTGTCTTTTTTTTTTTTTTNTTTTTTTTTTTTTTTCATTAGAATAAGTTCTTAGGTCTGGAGAAAAGTTAATCACAAATCCCAAGATCCTCCTTGTCCTTTGTTGTTCCATCTCTGCAGTGTAAAAGAGCGTTAAATTCGTGTATTTGCTGTTTGGGAGGAGACATACATTTAGGCATGATGGCGTGGGCACTATGCATTTGTTTGCTATTCTTTTGTTGCTGTAATTGTTTTAAGAGATAACCATCACAAAATGTGCAGAAGTCCTCAGATCTGTAATAACCCTTCTAGTAGCCCATTTTGGGGCTGGTAGAGTGTGTCTGTTCCTTATAATGCACAGTGTTAAGTTCAGTACTTTTGGCGTTTGCCTTCTGTTTTTCTTTGCCATGGGATAACTGCTGCAGTGCCATTTTTGCACTGTGATCCCTCAGAGTTTTAAATGGTTTTGATTGAGGGAGGCTGATTATTTACTGATCATCTTCAGTACTTCGAGGTATCCATGGATGGTCCTGTCCTAGTAATTTTGCACTTAGCTCAGTGGCATTTCTCTTTCAAACATATGTTCTTGTACCTGAAATATTAATACTTAAAGTAGTTTGCTACATTTAAGTGCAATTTATCTTACAGAAAATACTGTCTGTGTAGAAAGTATTGGACTGCTTGTTTGTTAGATTAACAATACCAGTTTTAAAAATCAGTTTTGTATGTCTTGAACTGCATTGTGATGATTACATTTAAAATGTGCAGTGTATAGCAATGCATGGGAAAAAATGAGTGGTTGTATAATAAGGCTGGGCAGAATTTGACAATAAGGAATAAATTTACATAACAAAACTGCAAATGGAGATAAGCTATTTCACAAAATTAAGTTGAATTAAGAAAATAGAATTAGCAACACACCTACGATGAAGTGGAAATTTTGAAAATGCCACAATGTTTCCTTTCCACCTGGTCTAAATGAAGCTTTCTTTAACTGTACTTTTCAAAATGGCAATTTGAACATAGAAGTTGAGCAACCCTTTAAAGAAAGCATTTTAAGGCTTCTGTTTGCCAAAAAAAAAAAAAGAATCTCTAAATTCCTTCCTTTTCTTTGCCTTTAGTTTCAAATAAAAGAAAGGAAAAAAAAAAAAAAAAGACTAAACAGCCTCTTCAAAAATTAGCTTTTGCTAGAACCATTCTAATTATTCTGTTTGGCCAACCAAGCACTGATAAGCTCCACTTAACGGCACTGAAAAGAGTGGGAGGTAACGCCTCAGATGCCTATGGCCTCCAAAACTGCACCTACCAGTCCCAAAAGACTTGGAAAACAGTCACAAATAGACTCCAAAATCATCTCTTTTCATATGAGAGCGGACATTGGATATAAATTCACTGTGTTTTATTGTACCCTGTGTCCAAGTACAGAAATCTATGGAATTGCTTTCCACTGTCTCCTTACAGATTTCTCTCTTGAAACAAAGTGAGAGCTGATCATTCCTCATCAGCTCTTTTGAAATAAACAATAAAATGTGGGGCTTAAGAAGGCCATAATAAAAGATTAAAATGCTTCTGGTTAGTCTTGATATAACATATTTGTTTGTCAGGCTTCCTATGATTCCCACATTAACATGTCTGAAATACAGTGGGGGTTGTAGGGGTCAGGTGCAAGCAGCACAGCTGGAAAAACGGCAACGAGATTAATAAATATCCACTTTCCCTCTGCTCTGTGAAATAAGCCATTCCTGTGCATATTTCATTATGCTTTCACATAAACCTGCGCTGTGGAGAGCGGATTACCTGCGACAGGCTTTGTGGAAAAATTTACGGTTTTGAAGAATTCCAGGTTCTGGGTGTGCTGGAGGTTGTAGAAGCTCCGGGGCTGAGCCCTCCCCACCCACCGGCATCTGCCAGCACTGCGCTGCTCCCCGAACGCCGTCCTGCCCACGGCACTGCCACATGGACGGCTTTTTACCAGCCCCCAGCCCTTTCGATGCTTTCAGACTGATCAGTTTAAAAGACTTGTTAAAAACAGAACTAAGAGATGACGAGCTCTTATTGATTGGGGAAAATAATCAAATTTTATATAGGTAGGGCCTTCAGACATTGCAGTGATTTTGATGCAAATAAAGATCTGACAGTATTACAGTTTATTGATTGTGAAAAAGTATCTTTCATGTTTATTCAGCAGCAGACATCATTAGGACTTTTCTCTTAATTTCCTTTCATGTTGTCTGACACTAGCACATCTACCCCTCTTCATTTCTAATATGTACTGAAAAATGCCAGTAACTTATAATGATTTTTAGGAACAGCTTCATTCATCTTATCCTTACACCATCTGAAGTTTCTTTGTAAGTAAAACAGCATTAATAATCTTTAAAAAAACTAAAGATCTTGTACTAAATGCTTGGAAATTATTTTAAAGTCCGTGTTCCTGTACTGCAGTAGCAGTCCCGTGCTAAGAAGTTACAGTCGCAGGTGGCAGTTCCCGAGTATATTGATAATTTCCATCCTCCTTTTAGCAACAGATCGACCCCTAACAATCATGACCGGATACAGCGCCTGAGACAAGAGTTTCAGCAAGCGAAGCAGGATGAGGACGTGGAAGACAGGAGACGTACTTACAGTTTTGAGCAGCCATGGGTAAGTGTACGGAACCTGTCAGATCTCGAAAGGCTGGCTGACTCCTGCTGTCCCGATAGGGATGCAGGGTCATCTGCCTCCACACTTCTGTCCTTTCTGTTATCCCTACTTTTGGTTCATTGATATTTATTTCATTTTAAAACTTCTTCAGCCATCTGTCCTGTGTGCATATAGCATTATTCACTCTGTGTTTAGACCCTTGAATCTCTGAGTTACTTACATTTTTTTGTCTCAAAGGCAATATCAATTATTCTGAAATTTTCTAGGAAATCAGAATAAAACACATATTGATGATAAATAATTTAGAGATAAATGTAACTCTGTAAATGGCATTTTCCCTGGAGCAATATCACTGTGATCAGGTCTTTTCATTAAGAGGAAGAACTATGTAAAATAGGAGAGATATCTATAATAGCATGCTTCACAATAGCACCCCTTTGCCTCTTGTATTAGCTGAGACAGTTCTGTCTCAAGATATACGTCCTAACTGATCATTTAAAACCTGTTCAATCTGATCTAGCAATGTGATACAATTATGTAAATCCATGTGCTTATCTTGTTTAAGATAGTGAAATGAATAAGTCTTGCTTTTTAATCAATTACATATCCTAAATTAGGATCCTTTAAATATGGACATATATCTCATCGCATTTTTGTTTAAAATTCCACAATAAAGACAGTGAACAATTTGCTTGCGTTACGAAGAAAAGCGGGAGCTGTATGATGATGAAAGCAGTAAAATCTCTCGCAGCTTCCTCCAAAGTGGGTGGAGGTGATGAGTTATCGTTACTTAACATTACGATGCACGTGAGACAGAGGCTGAAATAGCCAAAGATCCACATCTTTGTGTATGAAGTCACTGTGAACAACCTAGGTAACATCATAATGCATATGACATCTTTGTTTGCCTATTGTGGTGGCTATAGGTTTTGGGTTTTTTTTTACTTTTGTTGAGTCTTTGTGTCTTTGTCCATCTTAAACTCACCATTTTGAACCTGTGGTATTTTTGACATGCAGCATGGAGAGGAACAAAGGTAAATGTATCCCTAAATGGCCTCACGCTGCTTAACCTACTGTATCAGGATATAGGCTTCTCTTTTCCCATGTTAGAAAACCTCTAACCTTCTCTGAAATTGAATAAATGAAATAAACATTTTTTTTAATGACCAGATGTTTTCAATTTGATGTGGTGAAGATAATGTGATAGCTCATCACAGTTATAGTGTGGCAGTTTTGGAGTGAAAGGGAACTGGTTATAGGAAGTACTTTCCATTACGTGTATCAACTGCTGCTTAGTCTCCAAATGAGAGATATGAGCAGCATTCTTGGGAAAACTGTGTATGAGAAAAACTTGCACTCTTGAAGACTTGGGAACTTAACTACTGAAGGTCATGGGCCAAATTGTTGTATATCTAAATGCCATAGCAACTTGAGACAGTCAACTTGGCTTTTATTATAGTTTCTTGTAATGAGTGAGGAGGGAATTATTTGGATGACAGGCTGATTACCTTAGGAATGGAATAATTTCCTAAATTGTGGGTCAGAACACTGACCTTTCCTTTCTCTCTTATTCAAACAAATGGGATCTCTCTGTTTACTCTCCTTCTACAGATCACGCAAATGAGCTCAAAGTGACTAATTCAGCTTAATGTATTAATATTAATTCTGAAGCTTATTGTTGCTTTTGTAGGAGCTGGTCTGTTGTTAAATACATAGGTGACTAAATGTTTTATTTTAGATAAGTACTTTAAAAAAAAAAAAAAACGGCCCAGAGTATTTTTGGATTGTATTTTTTTTTTTTTCCATCATGTACTCCAGCCTTTCAAGATCACAATGCTTGGAAAGGATCAAGCAATGATCTCATCCATTTTAGCAGTTCACAGTCATTTCAGTCTTAAGGAGCCATAACCCTCTCTCTTAACGAGTGTGTATTTCTTTAACATATTAGTCTAAAACGATGGACTTTGTTAAGACATCCGTTCAAAACAGATCCAGATGTACTATTAAATACTAGTGACACAAAAAAATGCAGAAGTGGTTTATAAGGAAAATACTTAGATACATTCATCAACATAATTTCAGACTTCTCCATCTGTCAGCTGTTGGTTACAAACCACAGCAGTCGAAAGTGCACCTGCATGTGGACGATTGTTGAAAAGCATGTTTTCACCTGAGGGAGATGGGTTGCAGACCCTATATAAACAAAAGGCTTCACATCCAGAGAAGCCTCTGAGCCACATGACAGCAGCCAGTTCTGAACTGGTTTGGACAGAGAGAGAGAAAGGAAAAACCCATCCGCGAAGAAGTGTGTGCTATGAGGTGATAAGTAGTTTGCATTTCTCATTAACAGGATGATGGGAGGGTTGAGGATAGGGAACAAAGTGCTGATGTGACGTGGGACTATTGGTTGCTTTAAGAAAGTGTAAATGAACACAGAGTTTGCAGTGTAAGTAATGGATACTGATGGAAATCTGGCAGCTCTGAGGATATTTAGAGGAGCTCAATAGCTCAAAAACTCACTAATATATTATCAAAAGGATTCTGCGAACATCACCGTCCCAGACTATTAATGGCCTGTGACACAGGAGCCCAGTGACAGATCTCCAAACCGTGGAGCACTACATCACGCTGGCTCTGAACGATGTCCGTGGCAGAGGGACCAGCCCCGTGTGCCCTGTGCCTTTCTGTCTGTGTCCATCAGGTGAAGGTTATTTCTCTGCAGATGAGCAATGCGACAGAGCGGGACTTTTTGCCCGGCTGTGGTTGTCCTGCCAGTAAACAAAATACTTGACTGCCTACGAGTGTTCAGCATCAGGCAGCTTAACAGACACAAAAGGTGATAGCGCTGGAATGAGATGACACTGTCTAGTGAGCAGCACAACATTTCTGCTCAAGGCCATTTGAATGACACATTGTTAAGGTTTAATAACTGACTAACTGTTGCAACATCAAGCCATCTCTAAAATCCACTAGTTCTGCAATTCAGTTAAAGCTTTAGGGAAAAGATTTTGCATTTGTTTATTTTAAGGTAGCTTTCTCAGGCTTCATAATTTTTTTCTCTTACATGACCTTCTTGGTTTTTCTTTTTTTTTTTTTTCCTCAAAAGGCAAGGTGTAAGAGGGTTTCAAGGACAATACTGCATGCCTGATTTTACACAGGAAAAAAAATAACATCAAATATGATTAATCCATTTTAGCCTTGCTGGTGCTAATTCCAGGCAGTTTGCAGAAATGTGTATCTGGGCATGCAGAATTGCATGGAAACACAGTATGCCTGCTAATATTTAAGGCCCTTACTGTTGCTATGACATTTTTATTCCAGTGCAGGAATCAATGGGGGCTGATTTTTCTATTCAATACCAAAGTTGAGCCTCTGGTTTTTGTTCTTTTCTGAGTATTATTGGGTCTGCTGAAGTTTATCCTTGCTTGCACCAGTCTTGGGCTTTAGGGGATTTCAATTGTAATTTGTTCCATATCTTGTATTTTTGCCTAGCACATCTTAATTAACAGATCCCCACCTTCAATATTAAAACCACAACATTATAGCCCTAAATGTCAAGGGAGTGAACAATCCAATTAAAAAAAAGAGCATATTAAATCCATTTAAAACATTACAGCTGCTTGCCAGTCCTGCTTGTAGAAACACACCAATGATCAAAAAACCCCACTAAGATGCAGGATGGACGAGAGTTGGTGCTTCATTTCTTCATCTTTATCTAAAATTCAGTGCTAAAAATGGAAAGTGTCAAATTCCATTCACAAATACATTTGTTTCTGGTCATCCCAGGTCTATTTGAAAGGTTGGAGAAAACTTGCATTGAAAGAGCAGCTTTAAATATTTAGGAGTCAAATACAAAGATTTTTTTTCTAAAGATAAAGCTAACTGGGTCAAAATAAATATACTACATGACGAGTCTGAGTATAACTTTAAGTACATGCACAAATTTAGGAAAGGTAAATAATTACGTGGTTTTTGTAGAGGAAGGATTCCAGAGATCCTAAAAATATACTTAGGCATGGCTTGATAGATAAATGCTCAGAAAATTTGGGAACTATGTTTGTTTTTTCTGCTCTGTGTTGGTGTGTAGGTCTTGTCTCTAAAAGAGATTTAANTTTTTTTTTTTTTTTCTGTTTATGGTACTCGTTTCTTATCCCTTTATTCAAGTCCTTGACCTATTCAAAGCAATAATGAATTCTAAATAATTTCAGATTCTTTTAGAAGCACAAAAGCCTGATTTTTATCTCTGCAACTTCCACTGTGATGTATTAATTTTACCTGGAAAAACGAATAACTGACTATATTCAAAACAAACACTGTAACGCTTACATCAGACTGTAAATTATGTAGAATTACTCAACACAGTAATGAGAAAGGAAAGTAGTATATTAATTATTTCTATTATGAATCCATTCCAGGAATGTCCTTCAGGATATTTTATTCAAGGTATTAGGCAATATCCAATGAAGCATTGCAGTGGACAAAAAATATCTTAGTAGCTAAATTTCTGTTTCTCCTACCCCAATCTCTTTCAAAGAGGAAAGCAAAGTTATGCAGGGCAGCCTCTCCACAGGTACTTTCTCTTCAGTGGTGTAGTTAATGTCCATTCTGCACCAAACTTCGGAAGGATTTCATGAAACGTCAGTGATTTCTTGCCAAGATTTAGACTGACTTTAAAATGTTATATTTTAAACTTTTTTTTTCCCCCCACTAGTTTCAATCTACTAATTTACGTGAAACAGAAATTGAAGATAGAAGATTTTAAAAAGAAATAAAATAATTTTGGTTTATAAGCAAACGTATTTATAGCACACAGTTGTGCAGTGAATGTAAATATCCCAGGCAGAATTTCAGGGCTCTCTAAATGATTTGTTTGTACCATACTGAAGATTTTCTTTCTGTTTCTGCTACACAACAGAATGGAGATCTTAGTTCCATATCATGCCATTCAGCTTCCTACATATACACCAGAGAAAGATAGACAAAGGGATGGGATTTTCTTGTTATATACTGTTTGAATTAATACACACACCTGTTGGCAATTTTTAAAAGAAATATCGCTATATGTTCTGTTCACCATAGCAACATAAAAGATGGGAGTAAAAATAGTCTTCAAGGACATCTCCTAGAACCAGTGAATGTTTTTTATCATTCTGAATTTTGATATACGCAGTTACTGGATTGTCTGTCATCTGTGCCAAGTACATTTACACATGAAGCAGGCAAGGTCATTTAATCTTATCTATTTCTAATTAATGCTGAACTATAAGAACCACAGACTTTTTTGGAGGCCTTGTGTATACCAGCTTCCCTGGATGAACTTGAAAGTTCTTGATTAAACATAGAGTATAATCTGGAAAAAAAATAGCACATCTATTTTAGTATTAAATAACGGTCTTTTTAAATAACTAGAAACATACTAATGGACTTGTTCCTTTACTAATCTCCCTATTCACCATTCCTTTATCAGTACAAAGCAGTTATATCAGTTTGAGCAAGCATTTCTGCCAGCTTCTCCCTATGGCAGTGGGCTGTGAGACAGGTGTGTCACCTCAGCTGGTTGATCTTCTGTCGCCTAAACTGGTTGGATACCCCTGAAAGTCCAGTGCTCCAGATTGCCCCCATGATCTCCTCTCTCTAATTCTGTGGCAACTTTGAGCTGTGCCAGTCCTGGAGCACCCACGCTGCCACCACGCAGAGCCACCCTCCATGGGCAGAAATGCTGTTCTGCGGGGAGGGAAACTGCGTGGGCAGTGCTGGTGTAGCTGGGAGAGAGGAAAGGGACCTTTATCCCTAAAACGTGCTGCCCTTTACTGCTGATAGTGGCCAGTGCAATGTGTACCATGGGGTACACTCTCTGGGAAAAGGAAAAACACTGTTTTCACGAAGTGAGAAATCCGTAGAAACTTTTAACTTTGCAGCCCTGGTTTTAAATTAATGCTTCTTTGAGAAGAGAGCTGTGTAATTTTGTGAATCTTAAAGCACACTTTTACGTGCTGAATATTGTTTAACAATGCTGAATGCCGTAACTATCATTGCCACTTAAATGTATTGTGGAAGACAGGAACATACATTTATTTGTATAATGCAGCCTTGGTTGTTATTGTGGCCTTGACCGCATCCTGATTTAAAAGGTCAGTGCTTGTCATGCATCTCATTGCAAACAAGGCCAGAGTTCTTATCAATCTGTACTGTGAAGACTGAGCTGTTGCCAGGTTTGTTGGGTGATTTCAGGTTGTTATAATTGTACTTAGCCTTGTGTTGACATTAGTGTTAAAATTGCCATGTTATGTGTATTCGTTGTACATGTTTTTCTTGTTGCTGTTGAAAGATGCAAAAACAGTTCAACTTTTATTTTTATTACCTCCATTTTATGTTGACATAAATATGATATGCATGCATATAGATGTGTATTTGTGTATATATTTTATATAAAGATGTATGTATAAAAGTATGTTTTGGGGATTGAGACAAAACTACCAGTTAGCTTTTGAAGACTAAGGTTACTTATGATATAATTATTTTGGTTTAGATACTGTAATTGATAGCATATTGAAAAGATAAATCACTGTATGGAGATTTGCACTTTTCTGAACAAGTTAAGGATCCAAAAAGGAATATATTGTCTTTATGTCATCATAACCATATATCAAGGGCATTCACTATGTTGTCACTGAGGCTTTTAATGAAAAGATTTGAAAGAAATGCCTTTTCATTAATAAGATGGTTGAATGTACCTGTCTATGTGTCTATCTGTAATGTTTTGGAATATATGATTACATAAGATAGAGTATTTTTATGTCTCATTGCCATATATAGTGCATTTGATTATATTAATAGCTTATTGTAGGTGTGAGCAACATGAAGACAGGACTGTAAATAAGTATTAGTTTCAGATTAGTTAAGTATTGTAAATCCACTTAATTAAATAGGGCATACAGCTTCTAATACCTTCAGAAAATCAGACAATTGATTGTAGATGTTTGCCTTTAGACCCATCAAATTATAAATGTTGAACTGCTGAGAATCCATACCCGACTTCTCAGATCCAGTCATCTGGGCACACATGGCAGCGGGCAGACAGGCGTGATGGCCCCTGCCTCTAGTTAACCATTGGCTCCTGTGCGCATTAAAAAAAAAATCTCTGCAGCTTTGATCTTAGTCCATTCGTAGTCTGTTAGGGCTTTCAAAGCCTTTGTCTCTTTAGTAAAGACTTCTGTGATAACTTTTGCTCTCTGCGTGTGTGTGTGTGCATGTTACTTGCATTTATGCTTTCTAGATGATGCTTTTTAGCGTCTTGCATAAACCTAAATTGAGGAACATCTCAATTCCAGCTTCACCTGTTTGATAATTTAATTACCAAATTAATTCCCTGTGCGGTAGAAGTGCTTTAATCTGTTATATTTACAGTGAACCGAAAAAAGGAAAACTGTGTTTTCAAATAAAGAGAAGCAATTCTGATTTAATGTCTGATCTGTGATAACTGCTTTCTCACATATTACATAACTGTAGCTTTCCAAATATATGCAAGTTTTCCACCACTTTTAAAGTGGAACCCATGAAATGAGGATATTTGCTCTAAAATCTTAGTTTAAATGTTTATATTGCTCATGGAGAAGTTGAGATGGGAACTTCTAAGTTTCCCTCTGATTCTCTGTAAGCTGCTTGTAACCACACTGGAGAGAATTCACAAATAAATCTTGTGATTTTCAGGTAATCACTCGCTTCCATAAGCTGAGCCCTTCAATAAAATACCAAATGTCAGAAGACTCTCAATAAAGTCAAGAAAGTTAGAAATGTTGACATATGCAATAACTGAAACACTGCTCTGTATGTGTTGCCCTTATTTAATATAGTAGGAAATCTCCATGGGGGTTGTTGGTTTGGACATACATATGTACAGCTTATTCATCTCCCAGAAAATTTCCCACAAGGCTGACACATGATTCTGTTTTCTCAACTTGTTGCTTCATCATACCATTCCTAAAACATTTTCATTAGAAATATCATTTTACTGAGGTTTTTACAGAGTAAATCTGTTGTGAAGTAGACATCAATGTTGCATTAAGGCTTCTCTTAAACAAGTTCTCCGTTACTCATAGTCTGTACTTTCACATTCTGATTCTTTTGCACAATAATCTTCTTGTAACGGGAAATGCAGCTGTTCACCAAATTGTATCTGTAAAATTCTGAGCGAGACTGATGCTCTGCCTGAAGTGTATTGTTATTGAAAATGAAGTTTCTAAAAGTTGTACATCTGTTTCAAATCTGTTGTGTTTCTGGCTACCTGCGGGTGCTTGACTATATAGTAAGACAAAGGAGAAGTTTATGTCACAAATGACAACTTTCTCATTTCTAAAACTTGTCTTCAATGTATGAAGCTTTTGAAAAGCCTTTTATCTTTCAGATATTTGTCAGCCATTATGATATCTTTCTGCTGCAGGAATTGTAACAGTGAAAAACAAAAGAGAGCTATTTTGAAGGAAGGCACAGATGAAAAGGCAAAAAGTGCTTTAAGAAAAGCAGGTCTGAGACAAGCTGTTTCAGTCCCAGGCTCAGCCAAGTGGTTATGCTCCCTAACCTCCCCACTATTAGACTTACGTGTTTTGAATAGAGCTGGTAATTTTAGGATATAAAATAATGATGTTCTATTTCTTTGTTAACTGAAATCTTGTTATAAAAACAACAACAAAGCCCAAAACACTCTTTGACTTTTGTGGCACCCTATACTTGAAATCAACTTGAAATCACAAAATCTGAAGACAGTAGTAATGTAAAATGAAAAGTGATATCTCTACAAAAGTAAACTTTTTCGTAATCCAAAGTTTGAATTCAGCCATTCTGCCAGATCTTGAGCTGTAATGCTCTGTGTTCCCAGGAAGGCCACCCATTTTCACGTGCTCTTAGTATTTGCCTCAGAGTTTCAAATTGTCACCTCATTAAGCTGTTATCTAAAATCCTACTCAGAGATACAGGATTCCCCACTGCCCACAAAATGCTTGCTAAATTTTTCTACTTGTTCGTATCAAACCAGAAAATGTTTCCCTGCCTCTCAGAAAAGCAAGCGGTGCGTGTCTGGCCCAACAGCAAAACTGCAAGGCTCCACTAAGGGAGAGCATCGCTTGAGCGTACTGGTGACGTTCGACAGAGCTGCTGCGCTCCCTCCTCCCTCAGTGGCATGTGAAACTTAGCATTAACATGACTGAAGATCTGTTCCACCAACTTAATTTAAATTTCAGTGTTACTATAAAAGCACAGCTCATTCTGGACCAGTGTTTTCCTGATACATCTCAGAAACAGTAGGTCAGAAACAAAATCTGTAGGACAGATGACTGCTATGGGTCAGAATTTAACCTAATTATTATGAAAGACCTACCTGAACCACTTGTTGAAACAAATACAGCTGTATGTGTGCAATAGCAATTTAAATAGTAGTTGTTTGTGGGTATTCTTCTGCTTTGTTTAAGTAATTTTCATTTTCTTTTTGTAGCCAAACACCAAGACGTACTCACAGAGCGGCAGACACTCGGTATCGGTAGAGGTTCAAATGCAGCGGCAGCGTCAAGAAGAAAGAGAGAGTTTTCAACAAGCTCAGCGGCAGTACAGCTCACTACCCAGGTATGGGACCTGTCTGAAGCTCTTTGGTGTATATGAGCCTGGAGCTAATTTCATTTGTGGAATGACAATGTTGCACTGAGTGCAGACACTTTCGTTTAGCATTGATTTAAGGTGTAATGTATTGGTGTGGAAGAGGCATAAAATTTCTTAAGTGAGAGCATGTGGTAGGCTTTTATTTTAGGAGAATTACTTCAGAGCTGATTTCAGTGGGATTTGAAGACACTCGGCACCCAACAGAATTGAGACATTAAAACAAAGCTATCTTCGTGGGACACCATCCAGTTTAGTTTCCTGCAATTACAAAAGTCTCCTGAGCATGACGTGATTTGTCCACTTTTGACATCTCAGACTATTTTTTTTCTGTTGCCTAATTCCTTACTGGATAGAAATTCTATCTTTGTAATGCCGATACAGAGAAAAAACTTAAAAAGGAAAAAAGAATATTTCATGACCTCAAACAAAGGAATATGGAACTGAGAAACACTATACAAAAAATGAGGGACCTCAAAGTTTCTAGTGTATACATTTCTTCTAAGTTACTGGGTCATTAGCAATGGAATACTGAAAATTAATACACCTTTTGTCTAAACAAATCTGTATTTAAAAAATATTAGATTCTTTTAAATTAGCTGTTTGGGAAAATTTTCTCACTTGATATTTAGCTTTAAGATTTCTTGGAAGTTTACCCAACTTGTACTGTAAATTAGATAACTCTCATAGTTAAGCATTATGCAAATAGTCTTTGTATTATTTTTTATGCCCCATGTGGAAATGGTGTGGAAAATGTATGTTTGTGACAATATGTGTTTTACCAAGTGTATCATAATTCTTTTTTTTGAAACAAATAGGAGCGTCATAATCAAAGTTGTCTAATCATGAATTCCTATCCTACTGACATCTTTGAAAACAAAACAAATCTTTCTGATTTTCACATGCTTTACACCTTTCAGTGCAGAATTTTTCTGTCAAGTTTGGAAGGTGGGAAAAGAAAATGTAAAGTCACTATGTTTTCTTAGATTGTCGGTTTGCCATTTTGAAAATCTTTGTATTCCCTTTGCTTCTTATGTCTACCTTCCTTATGAATTGACCACACCTATTAATGCCGTATTGGTTTTGCGGAGAAGTTCTCTTTCACTTTTGCTAGCCCCAGTTATGTACAGATTGAGTGGAAGAGCACAAATGCTAGTGTTGCTTTTAAGGTGGGGGGTTTCCTTTTAGTTTTAAAACTATGATTCTTGAAACTTGCTTCCCCTGCTCTACTCAATCACTGGTAGCATTTAAAAGCTGGAAGTCAGTTGTAATGCAGTTCCAGTGGCAGAAATGAGTACCTGTAAGGAGAAAATTAATCTACAAGAAATCTGGAAAATAACATTCTGGGTCATAGAAATGCTTGTTTTGAAAAGACTGACTGAGAACATCACTCAATGTAGTTTTCAACATGAGAGATGGCTAGCAAGCTAGCAATGCATGTCACTGAGTAATTAATGATAGTTTAATGATTTTGCTTGAGCACTCTGGGTATTTGAGCTGTGCTGAGAGCAGACAGAATTTCATGACCTTCGGCTAAACTTGAGTGCTATAAATACCACAATACTCCTATAACAAGCTGGGACATCCAGTTCTCCAGCTTTACAAACTCTTCGTAACTCTACGACTGATCTTTAAAGAAACCTTGCTCTGAAACTTAGGCCCCAAGCTTTTTGTTGCAACTATGCCTCTGCAATGATTAGAGTTTGTGCACTGGCTTCATTCCTGAGCTTTGTTGCTTTTCATCTTGTATAGTCTCTTGGGGCCTCCATTTTTTCCCCTTTTTACATTTAAATTGTTAGTACTGAAGGCAAATAAACTTTTGAGTCAATTTTAAAGGATCTTCCCAGAAAGACAGTGAAAGTGGGCCAACTAATTTTGAAAAAGTACCAGAAAACAGTCAGTAAATTAAATCAGTTCAACTAGTCATCCTCATCCCATGTGAAACTGTAAAAGCAATGTTTAAATCCAAGTTAATTTTCTAGTACTTAAAATTTATCTTAGCCTAGATCAGAAACCTGACAGTTTCGTAGCCTACAGAGGTTCGTTCAATTTGCTCTTGTTCCAGGGAGTGATAAAACATGGCTCAGAATTGTCTTTTCTTTGGCAAAGTTGGATATGTGAATACCAAGAACAGCTATAAAAATTTGCCGGAGAACTTACTTTATGTTGTAATTTTTGCTGTAATAATTTACATTCATCCTGCATAACAATTTTGATCCAGAGGTCTCAAAATCTATTATGAAATAAGGTGGGTATAGTAATTTTCAATTTATATGTGAGGAAGGAAGATTGCGAAAACGTTAGGTGACTTGTTACTTTTACTAATGGTAGAAAAATTCTGCGGGTCTCTTGTCTCTCCACTGCATATTCATTGGATGAGGCCACACTGAGTCATGTGTGTTGACATGAAAAACCAAGCTATATATAAACAACTAAATTATTTTCTTATTGATTAATGTCACAATATATTTTGTTTTACTGCTTGATTCTCATACACTAATTTTAATCTCAAAGTGGGTATCTCTTTTGCTGCAGCACAAAATTGTTTGACTTTATCATCACCAATCTTATTTTAAATTCATAAAAGCATCTAGCAGCTTGATAGTAAATTAAAGCTATTTCAAAACCATAATCAGTCTTCAAAATAATGTGATGATTTATTGTGAAAAGAGATAAGAATTTATAATTCCTGTATGTATTTGATTTATTTATCTACCCTATGGAGCCAAAAAAAAAAGAGCAAGAAAGGTTATCTCTGCCTTTTCTTTAATAAAAACTATAGCAAACTGGGAAACAGCCCTGATAGCACAAAATTCCTTAGCTCTGTAAATGGGAGGAAGAAATTCTCATCTGCGCAACTACCTATCAATAATGAGCTTTATCTTCTGACTTGTGCAGTGTTAGAGCAAGTGTTTTAAAGATCTGCCTGTTGCATTTTTAATCAAGTGTGAGACTAGATTCAAATCTTTCATGAGTGATTCTACAAGTGCTGGCTGTTATCTGGTTTCTTGGGAAGCACAGCAATGTGTATGGTCTTTCCTAGTCTGCAACTGAATTCTAGCACTTTTTTCATATGAACATGATGGTTGTTGTAGCACTGGATGGGTTTTCATGGCTTATTCATTCTGGAGAGGCCTAGAAATACAGTTCAACTCTATAAGAAATATTCTCCCAAGAAAAGAGGCAAGATGCCTCTCTGGGGCAGAGGAGAACATGGCTTCTTGAGAGTGCTATAGGTGGGGGAAATCTGATGGCATTGCAGAATGACCCTGCTTTCCAAGGATTGTTGTCAATAACAGTAGAAGGGGAACCAGAACATTTGTCTTAAAAGCCTCTTCCATTTTTCTTTCCAGGCAAAGCAGAAAAAATGCCAGTTCTGTATCTCAGGACTCCTGGGAGCAGAGCTATTCCCCTGGCGAAGGGTTCCAGACTGCGAAGGAAAATCCCAGATATTCCAGCTACCAGGGATCAAGGAACGGCTATATGGGGGGACATGGCTTCAATGCCAGGGTAATGCTAGAAACACAAGAACTGCTCCGTCAAGAGCAGAGGAGGAAAGAACAACAACTGAAAAAAAAAACTTCTTCTGAAGGGCCTAGCAACTATGACTCGTATAAGAAAATCCAAGACCCTAATTATACCCCTCCTAAAGGTCCTTTCAGGCAAGATGTACCGCCTTCACCATCTCAGGTTGCCAGGCTGAACAGATTGCAAACACCAGAAAAGGGAAGACCATTTTATTCTTGAGGTGAAGAAAATGAAGATCGACTTGTCATGCAATAAGAAACATTTTCATATAAAGACTTATATTTTGGAAACTTTTTAAACTGATGGTACTAAGGAGTATATCCATTGTCTGTTTCAGTGCCTTTAAAAACACGGGCAAAGCATTGGTGGGCCTTATGTCTTTGCCATTCTGTCTCAAGTGTTGTATTCATGGAAGGATGTTCCACCATTTGACAATCATAGTGGAAGGGAGCACCCCCACCCCTGCGTACCGAGTCCTGTAGCCCAGTCGAGTAGTCGTCGATGGCTTATTACTAGGATTTGTTGTACTGTGTTTTACTTTGCAGTGACTTATTACAACAACATGCAGCTTTATGGTATAAATTTAATGAATTTGAGGTTGAAGGAAGCATTGACATGTCCTTTTTTATTTCTTTCGGGTCAGAAGGAGGGTTACATATCACTCTTGAGTGGATAAGGCTTAGCTCTACTCTGGATCACAGTTCTAAGACGTTTTATGGTGGAGTCATTACCAGTCTTTGTTGATCAATATTTAAGTGTCTATATGCTGAAAAACTATCCTTCTCCTATTATGCACATAAGCACTCTTTTTCTCTCGCTCTCTCCCCACTCTGAGCTTGTTAAAAAAGCCTTTATCCTGACTCATGAGGAAAACAATATTAAGCTTTCAGTTATCCTGAGAATCTGGTTACAATTGCCTTATAATCTTAACACACAGTCCATTAGAAATGAAATAACTGGAGAGAGTCTATTTATACAGTCACAGCCAAGCCTTTGATAAGTATATTTTACTATTTTATTAAAGATGGGAAATTACGAGCAAACACAGAACTGAGTTCTGCTTTGTTTTACCTCTAAATGAAATTGGTCGTATGACATCTGTGTCTAGGATGAGAACCAGGGGCGGTCACATCCCATGGTCATCTGATACGCAGTTGTCTTTCTTTGGTCAAATTTTGGAGATAGTTTAAAGCAAGAGCAGAAGAAATCAAAGTTTTTCTTTGGATCAAAAAACTGAAAAGAAAATAATTTCTTCTTTTTACAATTTGTGAAGCTTTGTGGACAATTGCCTTGTGCTTCCGTATACTGTATTGTTGCACCGTGATGCTACATTAAAAATAAACCTTTAAGTATATGAAAGGGAGATAAGTGGAGACAAACTGTTACACATCATCCTGAAAACATGTCAGTATCCAAAAATAACTAAAGCAAAAAAGATTGCTCTAGCAGTGAGTAATTGAATGTGCATATGGGATATGAGAATTTCTTTTGCAGCAGCTGTTTTTATGTTTGTTGTTCTGAACTTCATGTATTGTAAAAAATATAGCTGGGTCGCTGAAGTGCCTGCAAATCCTGATGTGAAAAGGCTTGAGAATGGATCTCAGCGTATCATGTACAAAAAGGAAAGCAAGAAAGTGAGAAAGAAAATCATGTATTGCGTGATTAAAAAAAAAAAAAAGCCTATTTTTTTTTACTGGCACATTTTATTTTTGCGCCAACTTGTTTCTAGAATATATGTGAAATATCAGCACACATATCTGTGTCTTTTATGCCTGTTTGTTAATGATTTTTGTTGTTAATAATGTACTCCATGTTTAAAAGTTGTTACTAGTGTAAGCACAGTGACATTGGATGACAATAGCTCTTTTACGCAGAATTTACAAAACTGTGTAAAACGGCTTTCCGTGTACATATGAAATTTGGAATAAAAGGCTGTTTCCATCCTCGTCTTGGTATTGTCTGTAGACCCTTGTGAGAACTGCTGCAGACATGGAGTTTAAAAAACACTTCTCAGATGTTATCTTATCCTGTTCCTAATGGTTTGCGTGTGTCTTTCTGCGAACGTTTATAAACATTGGGGAAAAAAAAGAAGAAGAAAAGATTTACAGCTCAGCCGAACACCTGAAGACTGTCCTCAGAGGGAAAAAACACTCAGTCTAACGTCTTATGTTATTTTAGGCCATGCCTGTGACATTTAAAAGGTGCATTCTTCAGAATAACCCCTGTGGCAAAGATCTTTTGGGCCGTAGCGTGGAGTTGTCTCCCCAGGCAGAGCGCCGGCAGGAGCGGCACCCACTGTGCTCTGGCCAAATCTGGACACATGTGAGCAAGCCCCCTCTGCACCAAACGTGTGCTTTGGGCTCTGAAGGGAGCTGTTCACAGGAATGTTGACGTGGTGAAAAATGTGAGAAGGCAGATTTATGAATAAAGCAATATTTACAGTGCCAGTGATACTCTGTTTCCCCCATTAGTATTGAAGCTGTGTCTGTTTTTCTCCCTCTTCCCCTCATTCCTCCTTTTGTTGGATACTGCAGAAATGTCAATCATTTTTCTGTATATGCATGTCATCAGGCTGTTGCCATGGTGATAATAGTGTCAAATTATTCACTATGACTTTAGTGCGGGATCTCAAGGGGAAGAGTAGCAGGAGCTGCAAGTTGGACAGGCAGCCTTTGGTGCCCAAATAAACTGAAGGCATTCTTTTGCCAAGGACCTAAACTGTAGTGGCTTGCAGTTGTCAGTGGGCAAATAATTGCATTTGCAGTTTTGCAGGCCTTGCTGTCTCATCTCCTGACTGCATTCCCAGATTACATAGTTTGATGTTTCTATGGAATTATTTAGACAGGCAAATAATTGCAAGTACTACAAAATGTGTCCACAGGAATGGAAAACAGGTTGAAGTCCTTTGCAAAATAAGGTCTTTGATAAACTGTTGTAGGAAAAAGGGCATATGTTTGGAAAAGTATGAAGTATGGGATGTTTTACATGTGAGGATGGCATATGTTAAAGTTTACCCTTCTATGAAACTCCTCTTCAAGGTGTTAACAATTTGCCATAATTAGATGTGTTCATGAAAGAAGGCAGATGTTCTCTTTGGGCCATGTCTGTGTTATGTTAGTAAAGAATAAGGTCTTTTTCTGGCTTCGTCATCCTGCCTTCTTCCTGACATAGCGTAGACAGGATTTCTAATATTAGCTCCCATAAGTTGCAAAGGGCGATAAGGAAGTGGGAGGGAGATATTTTAGTAGAAAATGACCTTTAGTTCTGCATAGTGAGTAGATTCAAAAGTTAATTGAGCTAACTAGATTACTGCAGTAATTTGTTTGTGGACGCATTACCATTATGAGATTAACTCTGTAACGCTAGTGTATTTAAGAATGGTCACAGAACAGACTGTAAGGGAGCTTACAACATCGAGGGGTGGGTGTAAATCTTGCACATTTTTCTCTGTTGAAACCCTAAAAAAAACATCTGCAAAGCCTGCTGGTTTTTTATCAAAATAATTTGTTAATGCTATTGAAATTCCATGGGAAAGTTTAATATTATTAATGCAGAAGTCTGCTGCCTTTCTAAAATAACCTACTTCCCTCTCCTTGCAGGGCCTCCTTGGAAACAAGAGTGCAGCCCTAGTGAGTTATTGCATGGGCCAGATAGTTTAATATATGTCTTTGAGAACTCTGCCATCAAAAACAGCAAAAAATGGCGTAGAGCCCAGCTGAACATGGTTGGAAAGTACAATTGCCATTTATTGCTGGCAAACAGCAGGAACAACAAAACAAAATTTAAGCCCATCATGACTGTAGATATATGACCGGCCTTTCAAAGCTGTGCTGATGTTTCGCTCGCGTTCACTCTGTCTGTAACATTGCGTTTATCTGTGCTGGGTATGTTGGGAAGGGAAGAAACCTTGGCCAGACAAGGAAGAGATGTGCCAGATTAGCAGTGTTGGCTAAGCACAGGATATTCTTGAGTAATTCAAACCTTTGAACTTGCATTGTTGAGACTTAAAGTGAATTTGGCTATTGCGTGTCCTGGCTTGAAAGCCTGTTTTCAAAATGTTTCCTAATTCTATTTTCTGTGCCTTACTGTTTCTACATCTTTCTCTCCCGAGTACTCAGTCTAGTTCATAGGAGTTGTGAGGAAACTGTCAGGAATGGAAATGCAGAAAAAAGCTCATCCATTTTTTATGCTGCTGTTGTGTCACCACACCCTGGCCTTCCAGACTCAATTTAAAGTTCAGCTGCAAATCGGCAGAGGAAGAGTGAGGGTCAGAAATCCAGGATGGGGGACTGACATCGTGAAAGCAGGTTGTGTGTGTGCATGTACATGCAGACAAGAGGCACAGATTGGATTCATTTGCCTATATTTCATGTCCAGCTTGAAACCCTCTTCAAAATATCTTGTAGCATTTCTTCCAAGTTTTTTTCCATCTGTGCAGAAACCCGCTGATGATTTGATGTGCATGGTTATTGTTTCATGCCCTCTTGTACATCTCTTCTATTTTGTATCAGCTTCACACTCTCTTTTACATCTGCTGATTAATTCTTTTGCATTTGTTTGGTTCTCTAAAAGACATGCAATTCATTCTTATCCTAGGCTGCTTCATGCCAATGATTGATATTTCTCTCTTAGCTTTGCAAACTTATTTTAATATTTTTCTGTCCTTGGGAGTAATGTTATCTTTTGTAATTTACACTTTAATCACATTTTAAAAACTGAGACTGGAAGCTTGAGTTGGGATTACACAAAAAGCAGACTAAAGAATATGGCTTTGATTTCTATTCTGTTTGCAGTGCACACTTCCCAGGCAGTAGTAGGGACTGTGCAGAATACTGTCTGCGTGAGATGAAGAAAAACACCAAACCCAGGAGCTTTGGAGGAAAAAAAAAAGTTAAGGAAAGTTTTGAAAATATTTATGCCCACTGCATGCTATCTACTGTGAAAAATATAGTAATTCCTTAGACGTATCACTCTCTGTCTGAATGGCTGATGGTTTCAGAGCTCAGACAGATGTGACTTGTGGTTTAAAGGTGGCTGGGTGAAAGAGGAAGCTGCTTGTGCCTTTCCAAAGGATGCCAGGACTCTCTTCCCACGCAAGTTGGCTCCCAAAATACTGCTTTCGGCTGCACATTTTGCAGCTACTAGTGTCTGGAATGGGCTTCACACATTCAATATTCACACATTGAGCTGAAAACTCCAGTGGCATCTGTCAGAGAGGAAGGGATGACGACCACAGGTGATGATAGCTGCAGTTATCCAATTTAAATCTGCTTGTTTGTTGGAGTAATCTTTGTCTTAGGAAAATAAGGAAAGAAATGAGGAGGGAGAAGACTAAAACATGAGCAGAAAGATCCTCCACTTCCCTTCCACTATTGTCACCATTACAGCCATTGGTAGTTAGTTGACTTTTTTTCCCCCTTTATGACCCCAAAGCATAAAAAGGGATACACTAGCTGGCGGTAACCTCAGTGCAAAACTCATGACTGTCCTAGAGGCTCACTCTAGTGTGTAGCCTGTAAGTCATGAATTAACAATGCAACAAGTAAAACTACTTTCTTGTACCTCTGTTATTTCCTCTGTTGATTTCCCTGGGATGTGTTTAGATCATCAGTCCTTGGGACTAGGGGCTGTGTTTAGTTTTTATCCTATATAGAACAGAATACTACTGTTGACAGTAAGAGCTAGTAAACATTTTTTTGGGGGGGTGTGGGGCAGTGTGAAAGTAATGTTTTAAAAGTTGTTTTATATGGGGTTTTGCAACAGGTGCATGACTGTCCCATTTCAGATGTATTCCTAGTCCTAGTGATATTCTTATTTGTAATTACAGAGCATATTGCTGGAACCAGTAATAGCTGTGGAGTTGCTACCTTTGGCAGTTAAATTTCTTTCTTAATTTAACTGAGGGACTACTTCTTTAAAGCTTTAGTAGGGGGAGAGAGAGATCTCTTCCTCCTGGACATGGAAATACATTCCCATGGCCACTGTTTGAAGCTGAAGAACTATCTAGAGGAATTAAAAGAGATTTCAAGGAGTTGCAGCCTTCTGCCAGAAGCCCAGAACAGCTATCACTTTCATGTTCAACAAACTGGAGAAGGCATTCGTTTCACTGCTCCAGCAATATAATTCTGATTCCCACTTACAATTCGCTGAAGTCTGAGGCTGTTCTGGGTACCAATCACATTTGTGTCTTCCTTAGGGGAAAACACAAAGCTTTGTAATACTTCAGCTGTAGCCAGCTTATGAAAAGCCAGTAGGGTCTTAGGAACAGGAATGTGTTTGCCTAAAACTTTGTGTCTAATGATGATGTTATGTTTTGTTTCATTCTTCCAACCACCTGTTGGTTGCTGCCCGTGGCACATCTTCCTCGGTTTTGTCAGTGTATGGTACATTCAGGCTCTGCTCTGTGGTCCATCCCAAACTGCAAGAATCATTTTAATAAATAAGTGTTTATAAATAATATTAATGATAATTTGTTAATACTGGATCCATTGTTTTCTGGGGTATGGACTATAAAGGAAGGTAAATTTATGCTAGAGGAACTACTTTTGCCTTTGCAGAGGAAGTTTAAGAAGTCTTTTCTCACTTCTGAAACTCAGCGAAGATTAATGTAATCAACTGCAGCATTAAAGGGACTGGAAACGGCAATGTCTTGTTTTAACGCCTTGTTGATGGTTTGAAAAAGTCTATTTCATAATCTGGATTGAGTTTGTTGTAATTTTCCACATATTGTTCCTTACTTTGAGAATTGTACAAAATCGTGTTAAAAATAGAAGCCAGTAAATTATGCAACCTGTTGCTACCCAAAAGCTGTTAATACTGCAGCCAGCAGAGTAGAAATAATTTGTGTTTGAATATTCCATTCTTTGTTTAAAAAATAATACACAGAAATTTTCATGAATAGTAGTATACAGAATTTTACAATTGTTCATTCTTCTTTTTTAAAGTCAGTTTGCATGAATAATTTTCTCATCTTTATGCAGAAATTTTACGCATTTTTGTTGACTAAAATATTACTAATCTAATTTCCTATTAAAAAACTCATTTCCAGCATTGCAGAGCTGAAAGGTGCTACCAAGCATTTAGTCTTCAATTTACATACAACCAGCCCTGTAATCTGATGGGGGATTTCACACAAGGATGGCTGCATGCAATTACATGGGCAAAGAAAAAAATTTGTCCAAGGCTCTGTGCTACAAAAATTTCATCTGTTGGTCTCCCATTGAGAGTTCTCCTATTGTTAAATTGCTTATTGACATCGACTTAAGAGTAGAAATATCTACACGATGTTGTCATACTAGGTTTTCAATGCTGTTTGCATTTCTTTTTTTTTTTTTTCTTTTTAGTTGTAATTTGAGTTTGTTAGAAAAGGACAAAGTAAACAGATTGGAATAATTCATTTGAGTTAACACGCATTGACAAGAAAACATTAAGCATTCTCCAAATGACGCATCCATCATGAAAGACAGAAGGATAATCCCAACATTACGACTCAAGTAAATTAGTTTTTGGGTATATATTCCAGCATTGCATTAAGCTCTACCAATTCATAATACTGGCATAATAATATGCACTTTTAAATGATGCCAGAAATCATCATTACAACGGAGAGAGGATACACTGTTTGTGTTTATTAATGTGGGAATGTTGGAAGAGTATTTGATATTAAATGTCACAATCTACAGTGATTGGAGCTAAACAACTGTAAAACTGATTGAGAAGATTTGAGCAGATAAATACAAATGGCAAACAGAACTCCGCACGCTGCTGTGGTGGAAGCACGTCCCCATGTTTTGCCTCTGGCACTGCAGAACAAGTACAGCCCAGCGAAACCAGTGCAGCCTGTTTGCAAAGGTGTTGAGTGAAGGTGGAGGGTGCAGGGCCACGGGGAGCGTGAGCCTGAAGCACGTTTACTCCTTGCCTACAAGGGAAACATTTGTACCTTAGCTGACCCACATCTTTCTCGCTTTTAACCATTGCACAACTTAGCAGTGTCTGCCTGTAGATGGACAACTGAAGTGTCTTTTTTCTGAATTGTGTGAGGGTAGATACAAAGTTCTGCCCTGCCCCATCACACGGTGACAACATAACCATCATAGTTGCTCCTCTCAGAAGCTTTGAGTCAAAGCTGGTAGCTCACTGTCCATGAAGACCAGGACAACTTTACTCCAACAAGAAGGTGGGTGGAAAGCAGGGCAGGGAACTACCTTGCCTTGCCTCTATGGTAGGCTGCCATTACCAGAGAAGCAGCTGTGGCAATAATGTCAATTTAACTTACCTGTTATATTTCTCTTGAATTAACTAGTATGCTGTGGATTTCGTGGTAATATCCTCTACTGCAGAAGATTTGAGATGGAGGACCGTTCTGGGAAGGAGCATCTGGAAATTTGACTTAGTGCTCTGCAGATCTTAAAAAATGAAAAATGAAAAAAGGTATGCTACAGAGCAGCTGACCTATCTCCTAGTCATAGCACATGTGTTCTCCTGGTCCACACTAGACCATAACTGAAATGTAGTTAAGGGTTTATCTGCCTTTAAATACCATGTATATTTGTTAAATGGTGAGTGATTTGCATTATTATGATATTTGATCGGCAGTATTTGGATCCAGCTGGTAAAGTTTCAGCAAGGAGCTGGGAGAGCCACAACAGTCCTTCTATTGTCTTCAGCTGGCGTTGCGAGGCAGCACTGGGAGCAACACAGCCCATGACGCAGTAACCTCATCCCGAACACAGGCTGCTTCTTTTGTTAAACAACTTCTCCTAAAAATGCTGGCAAGTACACATTGTTTCCTTATCGTTTTTTCCCCTTGAGAGATTTCAATTCCATTTACCCCACGGGCACAAATCCTTCCTGAACACATGAGTTAGACAGCAAGGAGGATTACTAGAAACAGCGCAGACAATGACCAAAAGCCGTCCGGCGTGCCTTTTCTTTCCAGCCAGCCACCCACCTTTCGTTATCAAGGGGATGAATGCCATATCTGACTGCATAATCAAAATCCAGTGACCTGTCAGAGCAGGCAGTAAAATAAAGCTCTCTTGCTGTTTCCCTTTGACTAGGCTTCAGTTCTGGAACCCTTTTAACCCAGATTTTCTGACATATTGTAACTTGTAGGCATTTAAGGCTGCAACCACTGAGCTAATACATTTTAGATTGTGTCCTTATAATATATATGGTATATTTAGTGTCACGATTTCTGGTAAAATTGGAGCACCCTGATGCCAAAGTAACAGCCTTTAATTAAAAGAACTACAGCAAAGAGCAGTTAAAGCATATTGAACAATAGAAATCCCTGACCAGCTTTTCCAGCATTTTTTGTGCCTGTGATATTTGCCAGCACATTCCTGATGAATGTCTAAGGTAAAAACGAATGCTCATGTGGATCTTGAATGGCATTCAACATATGGAGAGAACTGCTTACGTTTCTTTAACTACAGTTTCACATAGCCACCAATGAAAAAAAATCATATGAGATGCCAAAGGGGCATATTCTCCTGTTGCAAAGTCTAAACCCAAACTCTGTCCTTTAGCGCCAGCTCTAGATTTTGCACAGAATGGGGGAAAAGTCTGAATTTTAAAATGTTTTTCCGTACAGTATTTTTCCTTTGTTCCCCCTCAGCTGAGTCAGAAGAGCAGCGCAGCTCAACACAGGCGTAATGCTCCTTTTTGTGGGTTGGAGAGGGAAAACAGAAGGGCTGCTTTCACAATTCCAGGATAATTGTGCCACCAAACAGAATGCCAGAGTGGGTGCCCTGGTAAACCACACACATCTCTAAGGTCTGTTTGTCTCAGGGGGTAGAAAATAGGCAAGTTTCTATGAGGAGTCCTCTCGAGGTCTTCACAGAAAGTTAGAGTACAGAGCTCCTCCACTGTTATTCCAGATTTTCATTTTACAGACTAAGTAGTAACCAATGTGCTGGCCTATTTTAAGAGCTTTTCTGCATTTTTAGTGACAAATAACTCCAGAAGAGCTTCTGGGATTCCTTTATTCCTTTTTTTTTTTTCTCCTTTCACAAAGGTGTTAGGTTGGTTCCCTACCCAACCATTTTGCCCAAAGAGGTTGAAAAATTGATCCTTTAGGAACACGGATTCTGAGGCTCCAAAAATGATAAATGCCATTTTTCCCATCTGTTAGCGAAATATGAAAGTTACAGAAGTCGGCCTATGAGTGTGGTACCAAACTCAGCAGCAAGCAGCAGACTGCCGGGTTGTATTGTGGTAACACTAGGCCTAGATCTGTCTACAAGTGCTTGACAAACTGTGTCCTGACATCAGGCCCTGGAATCTTTAGTTATATTTTTTTTTTATCTTTGAACTGAATGAAAATTTAAATTTTTAATACTGATAGCTTTCTAATTGGCTGATTCTTTGACTATCTTCAGATTAGGCTGTGCTCCTAGGCAAGTAGACTTTTATAGACAAGATCTTCACAGGCAGAGATGCATCTCTAGTTAGTGTGCAGAAGCAAAGTAATATTTCCTAGACATCTATTTTGTGTGACAGAGAAGAAGTATCATAACCTAGTGGAAGATATTAATTTTTAATATTTTATTTCAAATTTTAAGGTGTGCAGTTGCTGGATAATGAAAAATACTTGGAAGCAAGCATTTTGGGGAATGCACATGAATCAGAAGGATGCTTATTTTGTATTTTCACTTCCTATGATGTTCAGAAAATGCTGACTGCAGTCAGCAATGTTGGCAACAGTCCTTTTTCACAGAACCCTTGAAGTATTGCAATACCTCATTGCCCACAACAGCCAGCCAGGCTTTTAATAAATTAGTCCTGAATGTATAGATAGATTCAAGAGAGATTCTGAGGTCAGAAGAGACCACTATAATAATCTAGTGTATTACCTAACTTCCTTTTTAACACTGACTGTAGAATTTCGCTCAATACTTCCTACATCAAACCTGGTAACTTGTGGCTGAAATCAAGAAAATCTTTCAGAAGGACATCCAGTTTATACTTAAAATGAAAAGGGAAGGAGAATTCACCACATCCTTTGGCAAAGTCCTTAGTTTTTAATTGCTTGCACTGATACAAATTTATGTTATCATCAGCCTGAAGTTGCCTAACGTCATCTTTTATGATCTTGCTGTGCCTCTTTTTTTATTCCGCTCAGTTATAAAGCAATATTACATTGACGTAATTTTACACACTGAGCATACCATGCATCACTGAGTCCTGGGTGCCAAATGACAAACTTTAGTCTTGAGCCACATAAATTCTGAGCACGGAAAACATGAGCACCCAGATCATACAAGAGGGAGGGAGTGCGAAGCCCAGGACAATGTTATGTGCTGAACTCTGTCTGCAAACTGGACATAGGCAACAACAGAGACCAGTTTTGAAAACCTGGCCTGTAGATACCACAGCTCAGAGTCAGAAGTACATTTTCAAGGCAGTGCCTGCTGTCAAGTTAACATGCTCTCGTTGCTTCCGTATCTTTTTTTTTTTTTTGAAGTTTCTGTGACTAAACCCAGGTTTGTTTCGCAAAGAGATGTTTTTCAGACTATTACCCAGTACTGTGACCTAGAGATAATTCTTAATGCTACTTGTGTTTGGTATAAAATCGTGATGCATTGTCACCTTGAACCTGCCATCCTCTCATAAAGGGCTTTAATCTTATACTCCCTGTTGAACAGAGGCATTCTCGAATCCTTTTGTACTCAAATCATAGGATCTGACTGAAGCTGTTTTCAAAGAAAAGAATGTACTTGAAACCCAAAAATTTAAATTTGATTTGAAAAGCTAAGATAAATATTTTGTATTCTAATAGATTTTTATTTTTTTATCAAGGACAAAAATGAAAGCAGGAACTTCAGCTTCAAGATAAAGGTCTGTTGAGAAAGTCTAAACCAAACCCAGTATTCTAAATCAATTTTTTCCTTTTCTTCGCTGACAATTTTTTTCTCAATTTCTTCCTCTAAACACAGAGGGATATTTGCCATTGCAGTGGTAAAACTCTGAGCAACATGGAGTTCAGTCAAGCCAGGAAGAGAATATGATACTTTACATGAACATGTCAAGGAAATGTCAATTAAAAAAAAAAAAAAAAAAAAAAAAAAAAGACACAGGCTGACTTTTTAAATCTTTTGCACAGATCTTATCTATTCATAACCCAAATCAAAGCAACTCTGATTGCTCTATCAAATGTAATATATAATTAAGGCAATTCAGTCCTAAGGTTTAGGGTTATCACAGTTCTTTTGATTTGAGTTGCTGATTGTCTTAGTGAAAGAGCTGGATGGGAATTTTTTGACAGAGAAGTTTTCATCTTAAAGGAAAAAAACCCCAATCTGTCAAAAAAAAACCCCACAAACCCAACTTTTTAGTGAGGACAAAGCCAACAGAATAATCAATATTCCAGGAGTTACAGCACTCACAAGAGCACGGTGGTTCAAGTCCCTGCTCTCAGCTGGGGCAATGCCTGAAACACACAGCTGCTGGCCAGCAGAAGCTGCATCTCAGGCGCTTTATCCTCTTGTCTTTAGTTAAATTATGTTGCAATAAATACCCTAACTACTGGGCTGTACATTCAGTCCCTCTGTCTCCATGGCTGTTTTTGATTTGGCCATGATCTAGAAGTGAGAAAGTTCTGAAATGCTAAGAAAGCACTCTCCTACACTGCAGATCTTATCTCTGAGATCTGTGTGAACTCCCCTGCCCTGAGGTTCGACCTCTGCAGTCTTTCTGAATGTTCATTATACCAGAGACCTGGAATTTCAGCATTTGTGTAACACCCGTGAGACTGAAGGAGCCACGCGTGTGCTTGCACTTCTCTGTACTCGTAACCACCTTCATGAATCGGGGTGTGAGCAGAACACAGATTTTAATATTGTTTAATGGTGAGGCTGCAGATGTTTTGATGAAAGGACTGTGCTGGTCTATACACACACAGACTGCACTTAAAGCTACATGTTAGCAGGCTACAGTTAGGCTAAAAGGTGTTAGTGGCTGCCAACAGGGATGTCCTGGCTCCAAAGAAAATAACAATTCTCATTAAAAATAATGGGTGTGCCAAGTAATCGTTCAGGCTCTAGAACAAAGAAATCAAGCCCCTTTATGAGGTGAAAGCAGCTGGTGGCTGAGGAAACACCAGTGACACTTGAATGTAGCTTTATAGCACAAGAGCTTCGGTGACAGGGACCTGGAGGAGTTTGTTCCTTCCTGCACTCCCTCACCCAGCCTCTTGCCCACGACTGCTGCCCCCCAGCACTGGCTCTGCTGTGAGCTCAGCTGCGCCTGGAGGGGGTAAAAAAGGAGGTTTAGTAATGGCTGCGTAGGACAGGGTTTCCCAAATATGTGGCTGCTACTAAAACCCCATCAACTGAAATATTTAAATTGCAACCTTATTTTGTTCCGCTGATTTTTCTTTTTTACCTTTTTGATGGTTTAATATGTTTTTTATTGTGTATAAAAATGAATAAAATAACGTAGTTTCTGTATTTTCATTAGAATAAGAATTTAGTGCCTCATAACACGTTTTATCGAATGCAAGACTGAGAAACAGGAACTCATAAATTATTACCCCAACCATACTGTTTTCTAGAAAGTGTATCTTTAACATGTGCACTCCACTCTGGGTGAGATTTACAATATCTAACTTCAGCTGTCTAAAAGTGAAGTGTCAAGGATCAGTTACTCATAAACATATTCCTGAGTCAGCTGAGGGGGAGCCACCTACACAAAGAAATCCTGCCTACCTTAAAAAAAAGGTTCAAAACCAGGTGCTGAGCCTGGTCCCAGCTTTAAGGAAAGCCTAAATGGTTGGCAGCTGATTTTTAGAGTACTGAAGTTAGGTGTCATTAATTCCACCCTTTTAAAATAAAAATCGTGTCCTACTGAAATTTAAAACAAGATTTCTGTGCATTTCAGTAGGATGAGAATGTGTCCTTTACATCTCTCTTTGAGATAATCTCTTCCTCATGTTTTAAATGTCCTTGAGACCCCAGATCTGGCTGAATACCTCTCTCTGTGTCCCATGATGTTACAGTAGCAAGTGCTACACTCATTAGTGCTAAGTAGGAGAAAAAAAACTCACATTGCTTCTTGGTAAATCTGTTACTGACCCTTATCTACCTCACAAATCTGCTGCTTTGGAAATGTAATAAATATTTTTACAGTGCTTCCTAGGTGGAAGACATGAAAGTCTCTCTGTTTATTAATAACAAACATATTAAAAGTGAGCACTGAACACTTTGTCCTAGTCGTATAAGCTACTGCTTTATTACGGAGAAAATAGGAAATACAACATAACTAATCACCAACATGACAAACCTGGCAGTCCCAATCACAGAAATGACACAATTCCAGCAGGGAGCTACCTTTTTTTTTTCTTTTTAAATAAAGGCTTTTGTTCCAAAAAGTTATATTAAAATGCCCACCATCTGCTTTGAACTCACAATAGCAAGGAGATTTAGTGTCTGAAAATCTCCCCTTAACTCATCCCATTGTGCCCCGTAGATGGAAAACCTATTTGCATCGAATAAAACGATGCATGCCAATAGAAATCTCATCTCTATTGGCAAGTTGTGTAATTCTTTATAGCTATATTCTAGATCCAGATGCTTTGGCAAGGGATGTCTTCCTTCAGGAGTACTGCTTGAGGGAGCCTGTATTGATTGTCTTTGCAATTATAGATTGGACCATGGCAATCACAAAAGACAGGGGAACATTTTGATTCTGCATTCCACAGCCTCATTTCTGCCTTTAAAAACAAACCAAAAAAAAAGCCATCTATTTTTACTGTCTATTTTCAGCAGTGCATCATAGAAAGAGAGATTAAATGGGCTGGTAAGGAAGCTAACCAGTATGATCTGCAGCCCTTACCAGTCTTCACATGACATGCTCAATGATTAAAATAGTACAAGGATGGTCCAGCCCAAAATTCCAATAAATAACTGCAGATCAAAACACTGATTGTCATTAGACACTTCCCTCAGCCTTTGTTAATGATTCTTTGGTTGTCTCGGGTAATCAGGAGCCCAGCTGCCGCCTCGAAGCAGAGCAAGAAATCTGCATGGGCACTGGTGGCTGTTGCTCCATTGCATACACAGTTGCCTTTGTATTCAGAGCCTGTGACTAGACACAAGTCAGACTAATTTGTCTTAATTCAGTTTAGTTAGATGGGGGCAGCTAGTAGGTGGGCTTATATCTAACATTAAGTAAATCAATTTAGCACAAGCTTGTGGCTTTACAGGCACTTCTTTAACTGACATTAGTATTTTTGTGCCAAAAGAAGGTACATGCTGTGGCTTCTTCTGGTACACATAGATCCAATGAATATAGTGGAGAAAGTCGCATTTTGGAGATATCTGTAATAATCTCTTAAATTTCAGGTGGCAGCTATATGCAGTAGTCTTTTAAGCTAAAGCCTCAGATTTCAGTATACAAGTAGAAGAGACTTTGCCATTAAGGAGATGTGTGGGGAACTGGTATTTAATCTTATCTCAACAGAAATACTCAACGAAACCAGCTGTTAATCTGTTAATCTGTGGACATTTATTATCTGTTGCATCCTCATTTATTCTACTCTACTGGTGCTTTATTCAATAACTTGTATTCATTCATTGATGGCAATGAGCTTAACACACATGATTTCTTTAACTTTGCCTGATGCTTTTCTTTTTCAGTTGTATAATTAGTATAACATGTTTAAAGCTAGCAACCTGACACTTTTGAGTTATTCACCCTGAGTGATTATGCCGCTGGCACAAGACAGTTTTGCTCTAACTTGCAGGTTTCACAACAAAAAGGTTGAAGGCTGTATTCCCAGTTGCAAGAGAACGTAGCCAGATGTAGGTACCACATCTTTGAGTTTTGCCCAGATAGTGTGAAATATGAGGTCTTCCCTTCAGATAATTTATGCATACAAACAGAAGCAATAATATTAAATATTTTTTTTCTGTGGGCAGCTTTCATATTTTGAGAAAACTTGAGTTCTGGTGTGTCTTTCAGGAGGTGACAGGCTGCTGTAGGCAAAATACTGAATTCTACAAATAATCACAGGGTATGCTGGATACAGTTTGTTAGCTTGATCTTTCTTATTTAATTGATGTTTGCTGTGAAAATATACTTCAGCCGAACAGAAGGGGACAAAGTGTGTTGTGACACATTAACTTTACTTGTACAAGCAAATAAATGACCATGTGATAGTTCCATAGGTTAATTTCATACCCTTGAAAGAGGCTTGAGCTGTTTTTTTTTTCTTTGTTAAAACTTCATAAATAAAATTGAGGTGTCATGCTTTGCTAGACAGTCAAGATTCAATGAAAGACAGCTACTACTGCTTGTCTTGACCACACTGCCTTCATTTTCCCTTGGGTCCCTTCTAGGGAAGTTGAAATATTGTGTCCTTGTGGCTTGAACCCCTGTTCTCTAAAATATGATGAGAGGAATGTTTTTCAGCTACAAAGATTATTCTGGTGCTGTATTCCAAAAGAAAAAAAAATAGCACAGAATCACAAAGAAACAGATCCAACACCAATTGACATAAATGAAAATCTTTCAGTTCACTTCAGTAGGCTTTAATCAGACCAGTATTGCCTTATTTCCCAGTTTTGTTTTGAAGTATCCTTTACACTTAGAGATGAGAACTAAATCCTTCTCCCCCTCCTCCTTCGTGTTTATGATCCAGGCTTTTGTAATAGTAGCATTTTGCTGCAATGCCTGCAGAATACCAACGAAATATTTCTTTCCATAGTGACACATACAATCATCCTCAAGTGGGAAGAATGGTATTTACAATATCCTACTAGACTCTTTAGCTTACTAGGTTCCTTCATCTGTGTCTTACGGCTTATTACCAAATGCTGTGAGAACACAAGGAACACCTACACCTCACTAGAAACACAAACTGAATGGCTTAAAACACATAGGTTTTCAGTGACTAACTCACAACTTTTCACTTGGAGTATACACACTTTATCGCATCTACACTGTTGTGCCAAATTGTAGTCGACAAAGTGACGTAGTAGATAAGTTTAGATGAAGGTGTTTACTGATGGAGAAGCCAATAAAAACTTGTGGCTCAAATGTTTTGAACTCCTGGACCTTTTCCCAACTTCATTTACTTTTTAAATGCACAGCATGGCAAAGTTATCCTGCAGGCAGCCCAGTTGTATATGGGACTCTGTAATGCATGTTTGTTTTTAAGCATTTTTAATGCTCTTACTCTGACAGCAGTTAGGGTTTCTGGAAATAAACAGTGAGTCCCAAGTCAGAACAAAAGTGTTAATGTGGTACCAAGTTCCTGAGTAAACAAACAATTGCTAAACAAAATCTTTTCAACAGCATTATATGTCTGTGTCAACGCTGTGTTTCCTCTGTGAGTCATCTGGTCAGCAGCACCCCACCTACACAGAAGAGGTCATCCACTTCCTACAGCTCTGTGCCAAAGCCTGAAGTTTCGTCGCAGAATACACCACTCCGGGTTTCCTGTGAGCCGCAGGAGTTGCATCTTTTTGGCAGGATTAGAGACAAAAATTGGAAGGTAAGAAAATCCTGATGGGCATATTTTAAGGGGAAAAAAAAGACATGAAACAAATGCTGTTTGTGCCACTCTCAGTGGCCATTAGCCAGTAAGCGATAGAGTAACAGGTTTGTTTTTTATCACCCAACCATATAGATCCAGAATTTTAATACATGGAAATAATGCCTTAGCCACTTTGTAGACTGCAGATTAATAGGAAATCAATAGGGTAAGAGGGTGGTGGTGAAGACATCCTCACAGGTACTCATTTATTTATTTCAAGTGTCCAGCACTTCAGTAAAAAACACTGATTTCATACACATTCAGAACTGGATCCAGAAACAGGAGGTATCATCTGCTTTTTACCTCAGATATAACAGAGTAGCCGTTCTCCTGAGACTTTTTGATCAAAACTGGGAAACCCCACAGAACTCCTTGATTTCATGTGATTGCTACTAATTAAGAGATGTAGAAAAATTGTAATAATCAGTTCATCTGACAGGATTTTCGCCAAGGCAGTTGGAAAGAGCTTGCAAGAATTTTACGATCTGTGTGTTGGTCCTGATTCAGCTTGAACCTGAACTCCAGGGTCTGCTTTTTAATGTCGTCTCTACCCTCTACTCATGGCTCAGTTAAGCTTCTTATCTCTTGTTGTGCTGCTTTTTAGTGTCCAAGCTGAAATATTCAGCCCTTTTCTAGTACAAATACAGGAAATCTCTCCTCTGCCATTATAATGCAGGATTCTCGGATGAATCACTTCACAAATTTCAAACTAATAACTTATTATTTTTCACTGATATAACACATAGGTGGATAACATTCCATCACCGGTGACTGTAATCACCTTCAGCCCCAATTCAGCATCCCAAGTTCTGCCTTGATTAAGTATTTGTCGCTTCTATTTCATCCTCTCCTGACAGAGATAACTTTGTTTTAATTCAAACTGTCACACTGTGGAGTTCAGGAAGGACATGAAAATGTCAGGTAATAATCCCTCCTCAATCTTGTGAGTAGTTAACACTGCTAATATGCAGAACCATTAGTATGTTGGCGTGATTTTAACTTAATCATTTGCAGCAGCCCAAGCTTTATTGAGATCCGTTAAAGGCAATCTGGATAAGTGTCACCCATCTTTACACGCTTTACTCTGCTTTCAGTGCTTAACAAAATAACAGAATCATGGGATAGTTTGGGTTGAAAGGGACCTTTAAAGGTCATCTAGTCCAACCCCCATGCAGTGAGCAGGGACATCTTCAACCAGATCAGGTTGCTCAGAGCCCCGTCCAGCCTGGCCTTGAACATTTCCAGGGATGGTGCGTCCACCACCTCTCTGAGCAACCTGTGCCAGTGTTTCACCACCCTCATGGCAAAAAAATTCTTCTTTAGCCTGAATTTCCCCTCTTTTAGTTTAAAACCATTAACCTTTGTCCTATTGCAACAGGCTCCGCTGAAAAGTTTGTCCCCATCTTTCTGATATGCCCCCTTTAAGTACTGAAAGACTGCAATAAGGTCTCCTCAGAGCTTCCTCTCCTCCAGGCTGAACAAACCCAACTCTCTCAGCCTTTCCTCATTGGAGAGGTGCACCATCCCTCTTATCATTTTTGTGGCCCTCCTCTGGACCATCACCAACACTTCCCTGTCATTCCTGTACTGAGGACTCCAGAGCTGGACCCAGCACTGCAGATGGGGTCTCAGCAATGTGGAGCAGGGTGACAGAGTCATACTCCCTCCACCTGCTGGCCACACTTCTTTTGATGCAGCCCATGGCACAGTTTGCCTTCCGGGCTGGGAGCACACATTGCCAGCTCACGTCCAGCTTTTCATCCACCAGTACCCCCAAGCCCTTCTCCACAGGGTTGCTCTCAATCCCTTCGTGTCCCAGCCTGTCTTGATACTGGGGGTCACCCTGACCCAAGGTACAAGACTTTGCACTTGGCCTTGTTGAAACTCATGATGTTTGCATGGGCCCACTTCTCAAGCTAGTCCAGGTCCCTCTGGATGGCATCCCATCCCTCAGGCATGTCAACTGCACCCCTCAGCTTGTTGTCATCTGCAAACTTGCTGAGGGTGCACTTAATCCCACTGTCTATGGCCAATAGGACTTTGTTCTGCTGGAGATGAAATTGAGTTTCTGTCTACCTCTTCTATTAGATGATCACATCATTCTACTTTAGTGGGATGGCACTACTGCTGAATCATTGGGTTTTTTTGTTCTATATCTGAAGTCAGTAGCAATATTCAGCATTAGTTCACTTTCTTATTGCTTGAATGTACTTGCTTAACATGCATGGCACCTGCCATCTCTGTACCTTTAGTAATGATCACTAAAGACAGCCAAAGGGCAGTTTTGTAGCTGATGAGTCAATTTATCAACAGAACTAAATGACACACTCTTGTTCAAGAGTAAGTCTTTGTAAACAAAGCAAGCACTTCAGAGATGAAGGAATTCTCCAGGCTGAGGAGTGCAATTTGGTGTATATTACCCAGTTCCTCCATAATGTGGTTACAAACATTGTATAGCTTCTATGCTCATTCACAGGGTATCTGCTTCTATTTTTCGAAGCACTTTAATCTGAACTGGATCTCTTATGAAAATCTTGATCCTCTCTCTTCATTTTTGCTCATTATGTTTGTAGCCTGCCTACAACAGCAACTCATTAAAAGCAAATATTTTACTTTCAAGCTCTCAACCCAATAGTAAGCTAATGGTCACTAACTCATAGCTTAAGCGAATTCAAGTTGTTTCCATGAGTTCAGGTTAGCACAGAATTCATGAGATGACAAGTTTTCCTTTTGGGAAATCACACCACAGTCATAATCACCTTTCTCTCAAACACCTTTTAAGGTGATCTGGGGCCTCACTCTCAGGAGTTATTTTCAGTTTCTCATTCCTGAACCTTTTGGTACAATTATTTGGTTTCCCACTTTCTCGCTGACTCCCATGACTTTTGCTATATCACCTGTACTTATGTGGTGTCCTTAGGTGGACCAGCAGTTATTGCCCGTTCTTAGTTTCTTTCATAATTTTCTTTTTATTTTTCTTTTTTTTGAGTTGTAACAACAACTAGAAATCATCTTCAAAACTACTAAGTCTCTGACTAAATAGCCACAATAACACATTTGATTAGTGTTTTCCATTTCTGTACGCCACAGTTTCCGTTTCTCCTAACTGCAAGTATTCGGATTCTGTGGTGCACTGAAGCCTGCAAAAGCTGCCACCAATAGCATTCTTGAGCTCCCACAGAATTAAATAGGATCTCGTAGTCAAGACTAATCTTCACTCTACTTCACACACACTGAATTCCCTATGCTAGAGGAAAAAAAATCCCAGAATATTTCGAAAGTAAGGTGAGGTCTGCTCTGACTGACTGTTGTGCTTAACATGTCATTCTTTGCAAAGTATTCATGTTAACATTCAAAAGTTAAAAATCCTTGTGAAAGCCAGAATTCATTTATTTGGTGTTTCTTACACGTATTTTTCCTTGCAAGAACATATTTTTTTCATTTCTCTTTCTGGTGTCACAAAGTCACTAGTATTTACTCATAAAAAACTATTTAGTAAAGTTTAAGTCTCTGGAATTCATGAAAGATGTGATTATGAGGATCAAATTTAATATCGATGAGATTAAAAGTTTACCAAGAACTGATTCTAGCTATTTCTGCTGTAGCTTCGTAAAAGAAAGAAGATGAAAGGCCAAATTCTCAACTGGCGTAGCTTGGCATTGCTTCATACAATGAAATGGAGATGCATTCCAATGAACACCAGCTGAATATCTGGCTTTGAGATCATCAAAGCTTGTGTGTATTAACCCCATGTGGTTACTTGCCACACATTTCCCACTATGATGTACTGATGTGAATATATTAAATATCCTGTTGGGAAATTAACTATTCATATTATTGGGAGACATTAATCCTTACAATAGAAACAACTCCCTAATGGGGGTACAAAAAAAAAAAAAAAGAAGAATTTGGGAGGTGGAACGTGTACTAAGAGTCAAGTGCAGTGTGTTCCAGAGTTTCTTCAAGTGGGAAATACACTTAGATGGATCTGCACATTTGTCTTAATTGGAGTTGATGGGTATGCACTTTATGAATTAGTTTTCAGGAGTGTGTCTGAAAACAAAGTTGACCAAAATTAAACGTGTTTCACAGCACGAGAAATCTACATGTACATTGTCATATTCAATATGAGAATAGAAGTATCCTTAATGGTTAATGTCCTCAGAGGACTGTGAGTATGAGATTCAAATATATTAAAAACCTTCATGGCCTCCATAAGGGAAAATAAATGACAAGTGAGAAGAGAAACGGAAAATAAAATGGTTGTATTTGCTTTTGCTGTTCTTCCCTTTTTTTTAAAAAAAAAAAAATTGAATTTTTATTTCCTTCTCAGATAATCAAAAGAAAACTATATATAGCTTAGAGCAAACTTTATGACAAAAGGAACTTGGTTTGTGGTTGTTTTTATTACCAGTAGCTTTTTAAAAGTAGCCTTGAATACCATGGGCTTGTATTATGCAGGAATCTGAAATAGCGCAGAGGAAAGATATTTGCTTATTGCTTTCCATGGGGAACTGATCTGTTATATGTTTTATTATTTTATTTGTTATATTCTTCATGTTGTAATTACATTGGTTCCTTGATATCAGCTGAGGAGCGAGCTGTAGGTTCCTATATTGGAATGAGACTCAGGATAGCTACAAGAGAATGCTGAACAGACTGATAATTCAACAATTCCCTGTTGTTCCTTTCTGCAACTGACATATTTTAAGACAAGAACAAGAAAAAAAAAGTCTTTAAACTGTTTGCTGAGTCCCAGTGAGCAGCGTGAAGCATTGTCACAGGAGTGTGCATACCGCAGTTGAATGGTTCAGTCATCTTTATTCCTTTCTCTCATCCCAAAGTTGGTTACATATTTAAGAAGATTGATAGAATTCATGTAGGAACTACAGGAACTATCAACAGCACAGCTCCGTTCTTACTAAACTCAACTTATACATGATACCACTGTTTGTGTGTGGTTTGGGTTTTGCTCACTGACAGGGGCAGTATTTTGAAAGAAGAACTTACACAGAGTCACCAAAAACCAGGAGCCAATGTATTCCCCAAACTAAAATTTCCTGGACTGTGCTGATTTTCTCCTCCAATCCCTTCTGAAGTAGTGGTATATGGGAACAGAACCACTTTTTTGGTCTGAAAGAGTTAAACCTGTTTTGAAAGCCATAACAGATCCTAGCTGTTTATAGCAGGTTTATTCTGCAGTAAATGCCCATTTTCACGTAGCTCTGATAATTAATTTGGCAGACTTCGGAAGAATAAAAGATGGATTAAATTATTGTCCTGGAGACTAAAACATTTAACCTGAAAGTCGTACGACAATTGTCAGGGACTGTGTTTGCAGGCACAGTGAAGGAAGAATTCCTTTAGGAAAAACTGAGATTTTAATTATTGACTTCTTGAAATACACGATTAACAAAGGCTTCTCATCCCCAGTTATCAAATCCCAAGTGTCTGCTCCTGCATCACTGTTTCTTAAGTAAAATCCCCAAACTTCCTTCCAGTTCTCAGAGTAGCCTCATTAAATCAACTGTAGTTAAACCTTCAGCAGATTAGAACTTGTTAGGGGAATGTAGACGCAACACTTGATTAGCTTTCTAAAGCCGACGACATGAATTGATTTTTAGAGACTGGTCAGCCCTGCCACCGCCAGCAAACCGCCTCTTCCCCACCCCCATTTTCCCCAGGCACAGGAGTTGACCCATGCATTTCACAGGTTTGCAGTAAACAAACTCTTCTGCTCTTTGGTAATTGCTCAAGTTTTCACTCAGAATAGGAAAGCTCCACAAGTTCTGTAATCCACTGATGCTGTAAGTCTTGTATAATCTTCAGAAAAGACGCACTACCAGGTAAAAATGTTGTATATCATCACAGCGGGAGCCTTTGAGCTGTTTGGCACTACGTAATTGGATCTAGGACTAGTCCTTAACTTTTTTGAGGCCAGGAGCAGTTACACCACTGCTGTTTCCATCACAACAGTGACAGACAAAAGACCAAAACACTGTCTAAAAGCTGATTGTAATGGATTGGGTGCATTTCACTGTCAAATTTTGCTTCTGTAATATCCCTATGTATAATACTTGCTTTCTTTTGATCAAGAGCAAAAAACAAACAAACAAACAAACAGTCCTAAAATAATAATTTTGCTGAATCATTATGTGTCTTAGATGAATTTTGTAATAGTCTGCCTCGGCTATCTAACAGATTAATAACGGGAATGCTTAAATCAAAGTACTGTCTGCAGCTTTAGTACAAGGTAACACTGTCCATTTTGTGGTATTGTGCTTTGTTAATTCGCTGTTAAGTTAGAGGGAGCAGAACATTAACCCTCTTTTCCTTATTGGATGCAGGGTTAATTATCAAGTCAGTTTTAAGGTTTGCTCACTAACAAGGCTTTACATAGCTTAACTCAACCTTTCTCCATGATATTTTGATTGCTCATTCACAATTTGTTTTTTCTTCGTCATATTCCAAGTTTTTTCAATTGTCTTCTATGTAGGCTACAAATGTTTTATATGTCATATATGCATTCACACTATACATGCCTTTGGCAATGAAGATTCACCACTAATTTAGTAATTTCTGAATCAGCCATCCAATTTCTATACTGAAGATATAGTTGCAAAAGCTTATTGGCAGTGGTGGTTTTTTTTTTGTTTGGTTTGGTTTGGTTTGTTTGTTTGTTTGTTTGTTTTTTCTTGTAAGCACATTTCATACTAGAGAATTTTCAAATAATATTCACACAGGAATTCTCTTGACCCACTCCTGAAATTCAGTGGTGAAAGAGAATAATAATAATTTAGCTTTGACCAAAAATGTCTGGAAACTTGCATTTCTCTAATAAAAACTGTCATGGCTCTCTACCGTCTCTGAATTGCAAACACAGCTCCACTTTACAGCAAATCTTGCCTATGAAAATATTCTGTCGTAGTCTTCATAGAGTGCAGTTTGGAAGAGCAAGAGCAGGGTTACTAGACTGCCAGTTTTGAACCTACAGTTCAAGGGAGTTTAGGTTTTTCAGACCTAGCTTGGAGCACCAGAACAGCTCCTCCACTTTTTGAAGTGTCAGCTTAATGAATCACTCCCCACAAAATAGTTGCTTCTGACATTTCAGCCAAAGCCCTGCTGCTTTTGCAGGAGCCTATATGCTTTTATCTCGCACGCTGGTCTGAGCTGCAAAAATGTTCCAGTTTATCACATACTGTTCTGTACTGTCACTTAGAAATATGCTTGTGCTTGCAGAGTGAATATTGATAAGATACCTTTAGACTGTGATAAAAATGGGTCAAAGAGAAGATATCTTTCAGATTTGATAAATAAAGTCTTTAAAACAGTGATAAAAGACTTCTGAGAGTCCATTATTGAGAATGAATTCTCAGAGGTGTACATGAAGTTGGGGGCTTATTGTTTGGTCGTGCTCTTTCAAAGGTTTAGGGCTTTTACTCTGTGTTTCTAAGAAAAAGCTCTTTGAAGGTCATGTTTGAATTCAAAGCTGTACTTATTGTCTGTTTTTCCATGCTATCTACATTACTGTTGCATATTGCATTTGGGAGCCCAATAGCTCCTGAAGGTAATATTTTCTAATTCCACTTATCCTACCCTCTGGTGTAGCATTTGTCAGTGCAGGTTTGTGTCTGCAGGTGTTGATAAGGTACAAAAAGCTACCTGACTAACATTATTATACTGCTTATTTTTTCCGAGGTAGTTTGAAACGATTATCGCCGCTGGACTATAGTCATGTGCTAAAAGATAGCGTGCCCTCCTTCTGCAACGCCACCCTCAGCACTTTAAAGCAGTGGTAGTTGTACAGATTACCAGGCAGTGGGAATTCTCACTGTAATGGAGAGTGGGTGGAGGGAAGAGAGCAGGAAGGAGGATGGCAGGGAAGAGCTGCTTTTTGCTGCTGATGTTATTCTTGTGCTGAAGGCCGTAGCTCCTTGTTCAGGTATCTGAGTGGGCAATTAATCTCTTGCTGTTAGAGAGCAGTGCTGAGCATAACCGCTAAACTACTGATGGTAATGGTGATCACAGAAAAAGAAGGGAACACTAAAATGGAGCCATAAACCCCTCTGCAGTTGATTTTACCCTGTGAGATGTTGAATTCTCTACTTGCAATCCTTAACAAGGGTAAGGTGTAGGTCCTCCAGGCCTGAGAGAGGTACATCTGGGCAGGGTGAGGGAGTCATCCCCATGGGACCTGCCAGACATGCAGGGTGCCTGGCTGTGCCCCCTGGGGCTCGCACACCTCTAAGCCACCTCAGCCTGAAAATGATTTTTGTTCCATCAATTTTTTTTTTTTTTAAGTGTAAAAACAAAAAAGGAAAAAAGAAAAAAAAAAAAAAAAAAAAGAACACTGCCCCACAAACAGGAACAAGCAGCTGTTTGATTGCCACATGATCTTGACCTGGCACTTCTATAAGAGGTTAAAAAAATTAACTGTGTGCCTGAAACATAACGAAGAAGGAGATGCACTCAGGAGCCTGACTCTGCTATGCAAACAGCTCAGCTCCACCGCCTCCACTGCAGCTCTCTGTGCGTTCCTCAGCAGAGCATCAGGCCAGTTGTAGGCATAAATACAACTTGGCATGTCTGACCAGACCTATCTTTCAACACCTCCCGTGTGACAAAACATTCCTCCGTTCTGTTTCTGTAATAGAAACAAGCTTCCTAAAACACGTTTAGCTCTGATAGAGATAGTTTACTGCAGTCTTTCAAATCCCTTTTTTCCCCAAGCTCAGTAATAACACAGCATGGGGATCAAAACATAGGTAATAAGCACATTGGAAAAAGAGCATGTTTCTACAACATAGAATAAAAGTTTCTGTAATTTCAACACTTTTGTTTTTTTCCCCATTTTTGTTTTGTCTTCACTTTTCTACTCTGTCAGCTTCAGGAACTGATGCAAGATATTCTTATCCATTTACTCAGCATACCATCATGACGACCAGTGTAACAGCACGTAGGTTGGTAGCTAGCCCGATCTATGCAGGTTGTCAGTCTATGCCATGAGAATCCAGTATTTCAGTCAGCCATGTGAATGTGAACATGTTTCTTTCTCCAAAGTTTTCTCATAGATATCCGAAATATTACCCCTCGAGGCACGTAAAATATATGTTTATAAGGATAAAGGAATGGATAACATTTTTAGCAGCAAATTTATGTATGTTGGACTAGTTCTTTCTGCCTTGGTAACCATAGGAGGATAAAAATACATGAATAATAATTCTGTCCTGACCAGGATCCTATGAAGATTCATTAGGTAATTTGTGAAAGTAATGGAGAAGTCTGACTCTTTCATTCTAGTTTTGGAGCATGAACTAAAACTTACTGAGCTGCTTCTCAAAACATCCTTATTATTCTCATTCACATATCTAAATTCCAATTAAATGGAAATATAATATCATTTCAGTGGCTCAGTGCCTAAACAGAGGCATCTGATACCTGTTATCAGGCATATGAAACATTGCCATAAATGTAGCACTTGGAAGAGAGCTGTTATCCTGTTAGAGCAGCATCTGGAGACCAGAGTGGGCACCCACAAAAGGTGCTAGGCAACTCTATGAGAGCAGTTCAACTGAAATCTCAAGAAAAAAAACCAACAAACTCCTCTCTAACACTCTGCATAAAGCCTGAAGGTGTCTGCCAGAGTACTCATGCAGTGAAGCAAGGGCAGTCATGCAATAATCCTTGGCCGTTCTGAGAGGATTTGACCCCATCCCATGGGAATGCACCATCATGCTTGAGGCAAGACTATGAAAGGGCTGTTCCTCCATTGAATTTCTTTTTCATGACATCAGTGATGCAAGTTTAACTGGACCAGAGAAAAGGTAAGAGTCAGAAGATAAGCAGTGTGCTCTGTTGCTGCAGCAATGTGAGGAACCTACACAGGGGAGGAAACTTATGTTAGAGACCCATCTGGGGTGTCTGCTTATGCATGTATCACTGGATGAAAATGTCAGTGCAGTGTTGCAAACAAGGACCAGAAACCGGGACCTAGTTTATTTCCCAGAACCATCTCGCTTACAACTTGAGGCGTCTTTGATCTATTTTGGTTTTGGCTCTATGAATTTTACGTGACCGTGTCAGCAAACGGGAGTGATTGGGAGGGGATAGAGGGATCTTCGGCAAGAAGTCAGCATAAAGACAGCTGCCACAGTTCAAGTCTCACTTATGTTTGAAGGTCTTCAGGAAACAAAGAGTCATGAAGTGGGCTTTTGAGCAGATGGAATATTTTTTGATGGGCCAAATCAAACCGTAGGCCATAGGCTGCACATTATTGGTCTAGCACATGACAGAAGAGAAGTTGATACCTTGCCTTCTTGAAACTTTTGAAAATACCTGCACTCAAAATAAGCACAATGTTTTTAATCTCTTATGGATAGAGATATGTCTGGGAACCCTTGAGATAGGTGCTTGGTCAGGCACTTGCCAGTGCTCAGCTTTATTCTTGGCTTTAGGGTTCCTGCTTGACATCTTCCTGCACCCAGGACAAGTCTCCCTGGTTGCTAAAGAGGACAGGTGGTTCTTTGAAGATCCATCTGATTGCTGGAGAGGTCACACGAGAAAATCAGCCTGTTTCAAACTTGTGGAATTTGTCTCACCATCTTTACACTCCTTGTGCAATAAGAACGTTTAACTACTCTGTCCTGAGATTCAGTGCTTAAAGCAGGGAGGTATGAATATGGACCCAAGTCTCAAGGTTGTATCAGAAGTCCACGGCAGCAACTGAAGCTGCTTCTGCTGACCTTGTGTCCTGGTCTGAGGATCTGGCAACCCACAGCTTCACTATTTAACTTCAGCTATGAATACAGCATTCCTTTTTTTTCAACTAGGATTTTTTTATGATGGCAGCTGTTATTCTAATTATTAGTTCTGAACTGAAACAAGCAGAGGAGAAGGAAATGCTGTTTCTTTTATTTCCCAAAATATTTATTGTCCTAGATTGCTTTTCAGGTAATTTGTGGTATTTGTTTCATTTTGCTTTTTAAAAATTCCCTTTGTTAGTACCACTTAAATTTTAATTTTAAATGTTTTTGTAGCTTACTAAGTTTTTGATTAGTGATGAAGATTTCTAGAGTCCTGCTACTTCATTAGAATATCCAACATTTACACCCTTTATTATAAGCACAGATATAAATAGGTGTGTTCGCTTAAGCAAGACCTGGTAATTTTTTCTAATAGTAATCATAATAATGAACAGTTGATTAAATTATTGATCATTCAAGACAAACAGTAACTTAAAAAGATGTGGAACTAGATATTTAAGGCTGATGGATGTAAAATGCTTTTACAATAGTGCAAGGTCTGATCCACAAAGGTAATATGCCCCATCTGCTGAAATAATGTCTGTGTACATACTACACTTGTCCCCATCAGTTCTTCAGAAATGAGGAAATGATCATTAGTTTATGGCTATCCGAAAACCAGAGTAATCATTTGTTTCTACCTGGTATGGCCATTACTCATGCATGCCTTTTATTTTAGCTAAAGCTGTATTTCATAAGATTGAAGGTCCATTTGTTTCAAACATTCTTGGCAATATGTAGAAACCTCAAAGTGCATTGTTTTCATTTCTGACAGAAAACTATGCATGACACATGTTTTTTTAATGTATTGAACATATGTAGTACCTACTCCAGCAAAATGTACAAAATTAATAGTGTATAGCTTTTCATTTGAATTCAGAACTGACGCATGGGCAAAACGTATGCACTTAATCTATCAATATAAGCCATTAAGATTAACCTATCCCATACCTCATTCTCAGTATAAAGAGGTTTTCTGCTTTGATAAGGTAGGTGAATTATTGTGCGGTACTACTCTGGCTCCCAGAAACTATAATAGGGACTCAAATAATAGCAGCTTCTGTGCCTTTACATCATGACTTCCTGCTGTATTTTTACTGCAAATCTGTGTAAATTCATACTTTTTTCCCCCAATATTGTAAACCACTATTGCCATGGCAATAATAGCAATCAGGTAGTGAAGGTTGTGCCTTGGTGCATTAGGTCATAATAAGAGTATTTCTCTACTCATTCAAACTATTCAGTTTTGAGCCTTTCTAAAATGCTTTTAGAATCATCTGAGATACAAAATGGTCTACTTCTTCAATAAAGAACTCTAGTTGGTATAAGTTCTTAAACTATTCATTTTTTTTGTCACGATTACCATGTTTGATAAACTGAACATCTGATGATATGTGTGTCCCTTCTACACCCACAAAATCTGCTGGTACTTTAAAATATTCCTTCACCTTTGTAAGCTTGCTTAGAAGAAGTTTAACTTGCACTAGGAGCTGGAATATAAAAGCAAATTGAAGCATTGATTTCCCCATTTCGTCACCTCTAGAGAACAATTCATAAAGCACGGAAGTTCTAACTAGTCAATCAATAGTTGCTGCTTAAATCAGAGACACTGCAGATAGCCTGTTGTTATTAAAAGTGTTCTTCAGAAGATGATAGTAAATGAAAAGAGAGGAACCAATTCAAGCTCTGAGTGGATTTCAAGATTGACACATTGAGGGAAGGAAAGCTGTACATGCAATTCATCCTTTTTCCCACAGGCAAATGGGAAAAGTATATTTCCCTAAAGACTTCCCAACTCTTAAGAGCAAGGATGACCTGAAACACCAAAATGTTTTTGTGAAAACATTCTGACTCCTGAGTGGCATGGAGGTCTCTGTCAGATCCCTGGCAGTCTGCTTGAACCCTTGATTTCCCAAGCCCAAACCAGAGGTCTGGGTGCTGCATTGCAGCCTGTTCCTGAGTCAGACCCTGATGTTCCTGCAGTAGAGGAGAGGCCTGAAACTCTCAAGATATAAAGGACTTGTCTGAATAGTCAATCTGAGCTGGGAGTCTCCAGGCAACCTCAGAGCCAGGCACTTTGAGTGTTTGGTGCTCTTGTGCAGTTTCTGGAACAGGCCAAAGAGACGTGGGAGTCAGGAGCAGCCATTTCAGGGAAGCAAGACAAGTTTTTTCCCTGGAAAACCCTAAAGATTGTTTTCTTATTCTGGATGAAAGGCAGGGGTTGGGATTTAGTTTTTTTTTTTTTTTAAATTCATACGGAATGGGAATTTTAAGCTTTGAACATTACAGTTATAAAGATTTCACAATACTCATGCAAATGGTGCAGCTGACAAATGTGTTCCTCCATGCAATGGCAATGAAGGAAACTAAAATTACACCACAAGATTCAGTGCTATGTTATCCTTTTCTGAAGATGAGCTTCAGAGTTTTGAATAATGCACACTTCAAATTAAGCTGATTAGGCTGTTTATCAGCTATTGGAAATCTTGTTATTTTTTCACGCCCGTTATTAGGCTGTACTTCTTGATATTAGTTGAGGACCTGTGCAGATAAACAACTATCAGCAGAGTGGGTAAGGTGTGATCTTGCTTCCTTTCAGCTGACAGCATTTGAGTTGCTTGAGACAGGAGCTGGGTGATAAACAGGCAGCTGTGCTGGTGGAGGCGGGAGAGACCATGGTGGGACAGCCTGCCTTGGGGCAAACAGTGGAGAAACCCCACTCAGCAGCAAAATTTAACCATTGCATGCCAACTCTTCATCTTGTCAGAGAAGCACATGGTGAAGGCGCTCAAATGTATTTAGCAGAAAATTTAGCATCTACTGGGGGCTGGAGGCACAACCTTGGTGAGAGGCACTCAACACCAATGCAGAGTCAGGGACACTCTGGAGGGACTGCAGCTCACTAATGACTTACACAAAGGGGCAGGGACGTGCAGAATTTGGCATTCACAGCAGGACACTACAAAATAAAGATGTGCACTCAGGGATTTCCACTTGGTTTCTTCAGACCCAGACCCTTCCTTATGCTGCAGTAGTGCAACCATGTGCTGGGATGCCTGTGCCCCAACTGGGAACAGATCACGTTTCTTTGCAGCCATGTCTTAACCATTAGGATGAACTTGTGTCTGTGTGAAGAGACAGTCATTTAAATTCACCACCAAGTAGTATTTGAACAAATAAAGCTGGGCTTGCTTCCTCTTTGTTCTTTAATAAAGGGGGAAAAACCTCTGTTAACCCATCGACAATGAACTGCAAAATGACATTTAGTGTTTAAAGATATTTCTACAGTTATTATCAGACTTAGAGATGTCCAGCTATATCAGTACCCAGACGTCAGTGGTAGGGTCAGTGCTATGCTGCTTATCTTGCTTGAAAAATAATTCTTTTTAGCTAATAAAGTTTTCTGAATCTGTGATTCTTCCTCTCTTGTTCATCCTGGTGCTCTTCTTTTGCATTTAAACCTTATTAGATTTACAGTAAGATGCCACTGAGGTGACATCCAATGACCTATTTGCATTGGTTATCTCTCACATGCTGATGTAATGGTGCATGACCTAACAGCAAGACATTCAAAAATGCAGGATTGATTAAGCTAAGTGTTAATTGTTCTATTAAAGGGGAAAAGAAATGCCCCACACCCTCCTTCTCTTAACCTCAAGTCTGACCCTGATACAGTCTGCCACAACTCAACATATCCTTCCCAATTTCATACCTCTACAACTAAACCAAAATAATTACAGTCTCTAATGGACCCAACATGTCAGGTTAAAATCAGATTCTCCAGAGAAATTTGATAAAGTGGGTTGAGGTAATTCTGTTTCAATGTGGCAAATGAAACATACATTACTGTTGGAAGATATGAGATGATACTGAACATTTATAAGGCTCCTGTGTCTGGCAGAAATGGAGATAATAGTCACCAGGAATAGGGTAATGTGGTAACACTTTTTATGTAAAAAACATATTTTAAAGTACGATTATGAGACAGAATACTTGCCTAGCTAACAAGGCCTGGTCTATTGGCGCTGGACTAAGAGTCTGTTGAGAAAGGTTTTCCCTGGTAAGTGTGTTACTCTTACAACACACCCAAATATCTCTTCCAGTGGGTAGATAAACACCAGGTGTGTGATTCTGTTCAGTAAAACACTGGAACCAATGTCAGAAGAAGAAGTAATTTTACAAGGCATAATGAAAGAAAATCAGGCAGCTTGCAGAGTGAGAAGTGACAGTCTGTGATTTTTAATTCATGACTATCTGCTTTTTTTTGTGAGTGTTTGGTAGTTGTCATGCTAAGCCTTGCGAGACGCGTATAGGATGATAAACAAAAACCTGGCTAGTTAAATTCAGCGGTAGTACTAGGAATGGCATGGAAGGTCCTGAGCTGGTAGCCATCTAAACCTCAGATTATTTCCGAAGTAAGGTAGAGATTTCCAGAAAATTGATTGGAGTGAATCTGATTCTAGTATTCATGTCAAACAGATTTGTTCTATTTCAAAATAGAACTGTTTGCATGGCACCCTTCTCCAGATGACCATGCTAACTTTGCTGACTGACAGTGGTCTATTCACAGATACTAAGTCCAGTGGAATTACTTTGTCTGAAAAAAAAGAGCAAGGCCCCATAAAGGAAGATACCGAAGGTGAGTAAAAGGGAATCAGTAAGTGGTTGTTGGGAGAGCTGGAATGAAAAATGAACATGTAACCAGAGTTCACATTGCATGGATTTCATCTTCTCTGCAGTAATTCCCTCTTTCCTGAATGTGAGACTTTCACAGAATGTCTCCCAGAGTAGCAATATCACTTGGTAAAGGGCAGTTGTGGGCACCTGTCAGTCACTCTTAACAGGAAAGAATTACCGGTAGATTCATCCAGCTCCTAAATTACCCACTTGAATCTCGTGCTTTTTAATAGATGACAAAAATTCTCACAGATTCAGCCATATTGTTGACTACATAAAAGAAGCCTGGCATTTATGGTCACCTTGTGAATCAGCTTTCTTTGAAATGATTTAAACATGGACCAAAATTCTTCTGTGTGAGCCTACAAAATAGGGTGTGACAGAAATACAATTATTTGAAAAGACCATTTCTCTCAGAGTAGCATGAACTTTACCTTTAAAATGGCATCCAATTTGCTAAACTTCTCATGGGAAACAGGTTTGGGAACATGAGTAAATTTTACATTGTCATGTATCAGATAGTGTTGGTTTGTAACAGTGGCAGGTGTGTGTCCTTTGTTAAGCTGGATAGCTAAGTACTAGGTCTTTAAAAAAAGTCCAGTGTAGACAAAACATTTAGCAGGATGCTTAAAACTCTCTGACTTCATTCAGGATGTGGAGGCACTTAACTGCTCAGGGAAGCAGCTCCAGGAGTCAAGTCTAAGTCACTGTTGCAACAGTGCAAGAGGAAAAAGAATTTTTCAGGAGAATAAAACTTTAAAGGCACTAAAAGGACTCAGGAATATGAATCTCACTGTCTGACAGTGGCACAGGTTCTTAAACACTCAATGACCCAATTTGCAGAAGTATTTAGAAATCTAAAATTTAGATAAGCACCGTCTGCCATTTCAAAAAGCATCCATTCTGCTGCCACTGAAATTTGCATCTTTAAGTGAAGAATTACCTTTGGAAAAAATGTCTGAAGTCACTTAAGAAAGGATTACGCTCTTGCCAGTCACACATTTGAAAACTTTACAGGGTGATGTATCATGAAAGCCAGGAAAGCAATGCCTACCCAGCTCCTGCCAAAAATTAAAGGAAAATAAAACATTATCCTTAAGATCTTCAAACTCAATAATTAAAAGCACATTGCATTCATATCAAGTTTAAATGTGACTTTTCAAAGTTGACAGTGTCTTTTTAATGTAAGTACTTTCAAATGGAACAACTGCCAATTTATGGAAAAGTTAATACTTAACAACCTTGACAGTGTCCCTTTGGTTGGCTTGTAAAAATGGAGTTGCTTTTGACAGGAAAGTTCATTCACTTATTTAAAGTCTCTACATGTTGTACTGGACAATCTGAATATCATCATTCTGTCACTGGGAAAATTCAGTAATGCATGCAATTTTGCAAGAAAATTTAACCATGAGAAACAAAGATCTAAGTTGCTTCTTTCTTAGGCTGTTATAAAAGATGCTTAGATCCAAGTAAGGTGTTGCATGCTGTTTGTTTGGTTTTGTGCTGTACACAGAAGAAATTAAATAGAAAAATAAATGTCATATTCAGGTTGAATTGTACATGATGGTCTCTTGCAAGAAGAGAAGAATGCAATTGGCTTAAGGATATCAAAGTAATTACATTATTTTAGAATAATGTGTTTCATTAGTTCCTGTAATTCTAGCCAAAATTAACCAGGTGAGAATGTTACCACATATAAAACATCATATGTAGTTAGACGTAACTTGGTCAAAATAAATGAACTATAATTATAGAGGGAGGATATAAGAGCATGATAAGCTGTTAAGATCAGATCTCTTTAACAAGTAAAGAGGTGGCTAGTGGAAACAAGGAGATGAGGTCTGATGTTAAAATAAATTCAAGGACCATTTAAGTCCTTTTTTTCCCCCTCGCTGTTACATTTAATGCTTCAAATCTGATCTTTATGTTGGCTTGGCTGCCCAGGAGCTACCTTAGGGAAATTTTGACCTTGTCAGGACCAGGGAAGTGAATGCTGAGTGACTGAGTGAACAGGATTTTTAGTCTGGCATTTTGGGTTTTGGCTTGCTTCTTCTGTACTGACTTCATTGATGAAATAGCTGCCTCACTTGAATAAGTGCTAGCAGTTTGCAGGCTGGGCTCAAGCCCTATTAAAAGAACATAGTGGAAAACTATAGAAGCACGTCTGGGACTGACACAATAAGGGTGTTTCCTTCTGCTCTTAGACCTCTTGCATTGCTCTCCCTTCTACATTATTTTCTAAAAACCAAAATCAGAGCTTTGAGCAGAGTTTCAGCACCCTTAAAGAGAGGAGACATTATTTCCCTGAAGTGTGTGAAGAGCTAGACAAAGCTTCTACTCCTGGTACGTATTAGAATGAAACTCTTGTACCCAGTCCTGTTAACTCAGTAACTCCTATTTTCTCCTTCCATTTTAGGAGAGCTGCTTCTATGTTCTGAGCAATTATCCCAGTCTTTTTTTATTCTTACTCTCCCACTATTCTACACGATTCCTTCTTGTCACCTCTTTCTTTGCTGACTCCCTCCTCTCTGTGATTTTCTGCCCCTGTTGTCCTCTCTCTGTCCCACGGCTTTGTCCCATGGCTTCCCTGCCAGCCATGCTGAGGGGCTGCAGAGGGGGATGTTTGACCTGGAGCTGCAGCTGGGGTTCTGGCTCTCTATGGGTAAGTTACATCTAAGTGGCACAGGGAAGCACCAAAGGATAAAGCAAATGAGGAAGAAAAGAAATATTGAAGATAAAGCTATGGGTTCCAGGATTGGTTTTGCCATTGTTAGCATGTTAATGGATTGAAGTGCAGCTAAGTTTAACAAAGACAGTGATGAACAGCAACAACGACAAAAGATGGGCTTCAATCCTTAATGGACGTGAAGCATCCTCATGAAATTGTCTTCTAGGCTCCTGACCTAAGCTCAAAGCTTGTTGGCAGAACAGAGGAGGTGTTATGATAGGTTACAAGTGCTAGAACTAATATTATAGATAAGACTAATATACCGATCCTTATCTAGCATTGTTCATACAAGATATCATGTTATTTTCAAATATTTTTCTGCAATTTGGACTTAAAGAATTAATTTTCTCGTGATTTGCTATATGTCAAATTTACAAGTGTTTTGATCAGCTGTTATTGTTTTATTGCATATTCAATAGTAGCTTATGCTGCGTTAAAAGCATAATTTAAAATGGAAGAAAACATGTTTCCTTAGGAAAGGTTTAAATGGAAGCATTGAAATTAGCAAGTCCACAGGATCTTCTTCCAAAAAATTATGAATGAGGGAAAACAATAAATTATATTAAAGACTGATAAGTTAAGTATAATTGGCACTGTAAGATGAAACTATGCACTTATCTGTGTAGAATATATAACTCTTTTCTGAGTAACATTTTCATGAGGAACAAAAATAGCAACAGTCACAGTGCAAATTCAGTTTCACATTTTAAAAAGTGTCTTATGATTTCAGCCATTTAAAATGGGGACATTACGCTGGACGAAATAAAGCATATTTAGCTTTTTAATGAGCATGTACTGTTTAATTTGGATTAAAAGAAGCTAAAGTAAGAGTACAAAAAACTTCCTAAGTCCCCTATGAAGGCAACAGGAATTTCAAACCGAAACAAATCATTAAAAATAAAGATGGAAATAACCGTCCACATGTAAAGCTCTAGTGAAAAGAGTTAACTGTGCATTCAGCTGAGCACGTTTATCCTGCTCTGCTGAGACAGGCTGGTAGGGTAGAAGATTTTCAGCATTTGTTCATTTAAAGATAAGGATAACTCTGTGCACAGAGCTCTGCAAGCAGAATGCAAAGAGACTCCCTTCAAAGTCTGCTCAAGTCAGTAAACAGACTTCTTCAGCTTTATAAGAATTCTTGCCCATCCTCTTGTAATTCCACAGGCAAACTCTGCCAAGGCAGCTACTTCTAATTTCTGTTAAGTGAATGATGTCTTATTCAGCTCAGACTGATAAATAATTCTCACAACTATGGGTCTGAACTTGCTATCTCACAGAGACTCTGATGCATTTGGTATAAGAATCAACATTATGACTCATCTGAATTATGTTACAGCAAAAACCTCATTTGGTTGATACAGATTTTTTTCTATCAAAATGAAACACAAAGTAGCTCTTCTGCTTTCTCTCCCTCTGCCATTCATTTTATTGTGCACATTTTTAACAGAGAAACTGATTTTCTGGGAATGCTGTGTTTTCCTAGGGCCCAAAAAGAGCCAGATGACCTTCCTTGTCTTTCCTTCTTTGTTTCAAGATGAGTGTTCACAAAACAAACATACCAATATTAATACTTACCATTAAGGCAATCATTTCAGTTGGGAGGAAAATCAAGGTTAGGATCCGAGAAAACAAAGTAGAATATATTCTTTTTTTTGCCTGTAGCTTTGGAAGCTTGGAAAGTCCTATTATCCTAAGAATTAAATTGGCTTACTCTAATGCATACAGATGGCAATGCCTTGTGCTAGGTACAGCTGCCATTTTTTTTTTTTTTTTGTCCTCAAAGGAGAGAGGGAAAAGTCTAGTCTGTCCACCTGCAACAGACAGTGAGTTTTCATAACATAAAGGTGAGTTTGAGGGTTTATTCTACATAGTTCCATATGCATGCTTTGAGACATCTTTTTGTGCATTTAATAGTGTTTTCAACAAGGGTAATCTGGAAGTGACAATTCTTGGAAGGAAAACGGAATTAAAATGTCGTGCCCACTGATATGTTAAAGTAGCTAATGAATCCTGTGGTCAACAAAGAGTATTTGCAGGGAAACACAGCAAAATTAGTTTTTGGAACACAACGATTCATAATATAAAGAGGGAGTCAGTATAATCTTCATTAGACAATCTTTGAGAAACCTAATACATCAAAAGAGGAATTTTCATTTCAGCTCATTGAGCTGCCATGTAAATAGTTTTCTTTTTTTTTTCTTTCTTTTTTTCTTTTTTTTTTTTTTGTGCATGACAATTGGTGATTTTGCTTAAATTGCTATTTTTCACTCTCAAGGCAAACTCAGCACCATTTTCAGGCTAAACGTTGACCGCAAAAGCTGCTTATGAATAAAAAAATCAGGCTTTCAACTCTGATACTTACAACCTTTGCAACCTTTGTTTCAAGTCAAAATGTGCAGGCTAAAGTAAATACTCACAAGGATACTCATAGAAAGCACAAGTTGCACAACACCTGTGAATAGTTGCTGACAAAACTGCAAAGCCAACCAAAATTCCTGTGATGCCTCTCTCAATTTTGATAATATAAACCACTGTCATCCAGTGAGGTGGGTTGGTGAGTGTGACTGAATTAAAGGTGCTTGTTCTTAGAGAATGAGTGACCTAAGTAGGTCATAAACTACAGCAAGATGATGGTCACATAAAAAATTTAACTACTCCAAATACAATCTGTCTTTATAATATGTATATATATTGCCTAATTTACACAAAACTTATACAACCCTTATACTATAGAGGAATGACCTTTTCCTGGCTCCATTCATGTATGATAGACATGGATGATTTTTTCTTCTGTAGAAAACTTTGAAATCATTAGATATATATGATTTACTGAAAGAAGAACAACCTCAGGAGAAACAGCAAAACTTTGCTTAAAAATAAACAAATAAATAGATAAAATTGCATGTTATATAAGGACAGATACAGTTTTCTTTAAACTGTAGTGAAAGCTAAAATGAGTAACAAATCACAAATTGTCTGAGCTGTGGGGTTCACAGATTTTCTGTCTGGGTAAATTTAGCCAAAGTCCAATACTCAGAGAGAAACTTTAGGTGACAAAATGTAAGAGCAACATCCTATTGTCATCAGACCTAGGGAAAACAGGAATCCTGAAGATTGTATTTCTTAGGATTGTAAGTATGAGACTTCTTTCAACAATCCATTGCCAGTTAGATTTGAAAACAACTTTGTATTTTTTTCCCTGCCTTTTAAAGTACATACTCGTACTTGCTGCATGTTGTGAATGAATAAACCACCCCCTAAACAAAGGTTACTGTCTGCTCTTAAATCCTCTGGTCCCTTGACATTTCTGACTGATGGAAATTGGATGTAGAGGCAAGGCAAACTACTCTGGCTAAATGCTTCTGAATAGGATGATGGTCTGCTGCTACATAAATCCTGTGTGCTGTCGAGTCCCTGGAGCATTCTTTGTTCTGGCCTTGGAGAGATTTCTTGTCATCCCACCAGACAGTAAGAAGAAAACTGCAGTTGATTCTGTCAGAACATCACACTAAATGAACAAAACGATGATTCTTCCTATATCTACATTCAAACTTCTTTTTCAGATATCCCCCAGGTTCTAGCTCAGTTAGAACAGTTTCCAGAACAAAGAGAATTCACCTTTTAATTATCCAAATGTTCTTTTCAGAGAACAGCTATCAGTGTAATTTCTTTGAATGACATACAATTTTTCTCTACAGAGTATTGCAAACAGGGAGAACATAGGACAGATGGAGAAGAGGGATAGGTGATAAAAGGAATAGAAATATTGTGCAATAATTCTTCTGAATCTTTCCTTCCTGATGTACTGTGTTGTAATCGTACACAACTCATGCCACTTAACACTTGAAACTGCAAGCAGCAGAGATTAAACAATAAGCAGTTATTGAGGAAGTAAAGAGTGGGGTGATAAAACTCATTGATGGGACTGTTATTCAGGGTAGTAGAAATGACAGCCAACATGGATAAAATGTTGTAGAAGAATCTTATGATACTGAATGATTAGACAATAAAATAGCACATGAATTCAATATAGTTAATGCAAAGTGACGCTCACAGGAAAAATTTCTAACTTGACCTATAAAATTACAAGCTCTGAGCCGATGTGGAATTTAGGAACGAAATTGTGGGGTTATAAGAGAAAGTTCTGTGCAAACACCAGCTCAGTGTTCATTAATAGTCAAAAGACAAATCAAGTATGGAAGGCTAGGAAAAAGATAGAAAAAAACCCAGAAAATATTACGCTACTTCATGAATTAAATATTTATCTGCATCTTGAATAGCATGGGCAATCCCAGCTCCCCATTTAAGTTCTAACTAAGTATCCAGTCCGAATAACTCTTTGGACTGGAATAAACCCACTTCAGATGGACTATGACTAGTGTGTGTAAAATCATGAGAGGCATAGAGAAGATGAGCATGGATCTCTTGAAACACATGACCTAGGAGGCCAGCTATACTACAAGCTAGCAGTTGAAAGGTTCAACATAAAAGAGAAGGTCCCCATGGCATGTAAGTCAGCTGTGGAACTTCTTGCCACAGGATATTGCAGATGCTAAAAGTTTATGGAGTTCAAAAAGCAACTAGAAAAATATATAGCGTGAGGGCTAATAAGTTCAAGGATATCATCCTTGGCTAAGGAAACGGTGTGTTGCAAATTGCTGGACTGCGTTTTGGGTGTCACTTTGTGCTTACCTTGTTGCTACACTGCTAGGGAAAAGATGCTGAGCTAGATGGAGCAGCAGTGTGGTTCAGCACTGGAGTTTTTCTGTTCTCTTATAACAAATGAGTGGTTACCAATGAGGAAAGGATGAAACTTCAACTCTACTGAAACAAATAATCTCTACTGTCTTCAGCAGGAGTGTGAAACAAATGTAATTAAAAGGTTTTTTTTTCCAAAAAGATGTCATTCACCTATATATATATTTGCAACAAAAGTCTATACATGGTGGTAAACAGAGATTTACATATAGATTTCAACTCTCCCAAGGAGAATTGAATTGATGCGTCTCATTATAGAGATGGAGGGGAAGTGTGCAAAGTCTGACATAGGGGTACTTTGTTTCAGCAGCTTAAACTCAGGATTGCAACTTAGAACAACTTTCTATTTTTGGAGGAGCCAGGACCAGAGTGTGAGACATGGACAGGTCAGGTCATTTGAAATATTTGCTATTGAAGCTGGGATATTGATTCAATTTGTCTGAGAAGAAAGGCATTTGTGGGGGTATGTATCTGTAACTGCAGTTTATTGCTTCTGTTTTGTCCAATAGGATGTTGTCTGCTTTACTTCTTGATGTTAATTTACTGCACCTCAGTGAATCTAAGATATGAGGTTTTTTTTCTGACATTTTAGCAAGTTAAATGTGATTCTGAGAACTCTGAGAAAAATCATGACCTAACCTTTCCCAGCATAATGATAATAATGATACCATTTACAGGAAAAATTGCTTTAAATTGGTTAGATAACACTTACGTTAAAAGACACCTTACCAACGTGGGGGAAGAAAACTCAGAGTACATTTTCATAGCTAATTTTGGTTAAATAGGCTAATGAATGTTTTTTACATGGCAGCCAAGATTGCCATGTGGCTGCAATCGCTGCTGGGAGCAATCGCTGCTTGTTTTTCCTTTTCAGTTTGTTCTTGGATTCTGCGCTTGGCTTTATATGGATCCTGTGCATGGTGTCAACAAATTCAAAAATGATTTGTCTGGTGCCTAAGAAACAGAGCTCCTAATATGGTGCCATGTGTCTGGCCTGTTCAGAAGGTGGATTTGCATTTGCTTCATAGATTTTTTCATGCCATTTTCTGTGTTTCAGCAGAGAGAGTGCAACATCCCCATAATTCATCTCAGCAGATCTGGGGTTCTGAAGAACAAATATCTGGGGTGAGATTAAAACCTGGGGGTACCCAGAGTACCCAGCCCTGCCTCAAGCTGGCTGCTGTGCAGAACTTAAGCTTGGTGCAGGCTGAGAGGTGCACAAATCCACCATGATTGTAGCAGCATCTTTGCCAGAGCCTCCATTTTCAGCACTAAAGAACTGACTCTACATACTCTTAAGCTTTTAGGCATGCAATTTATGCTTTGCTTTGTCCCTTCTAGGTGCCTGTTTACAGTCCAAAATTCTTCCAAAACCTTGAGTTTTCCTTAGAATAAGGTTGTCAGAGGAATAATTGCTGAACTCTTTTCCTTTGCTTCCTTCTTGGAGCCCTGCAGGAACACTTTAGTCATGTTTTCATGACTTTCCTCTGTAATTGCCAGTGATAATAACTTTTTTCTTTTTTTTTTCTTTTCTTTTTTCCTCCTTTTTTTTTTTTTTTTAAGAAAAAAGGAATTGTGTCTTTATAATCAACTGACAACAGGAGCTGGGGTTTCCAAAAAAGCATCAGAGACAGTGAGATTCATGATAAAAATCTGCCTCAGGAGAGCTGCTTTTATCTTTTACTCAGTCCATCTTTTTCCTTGCTTACAGGTTGCAGCAGTGGAGCCCTGAATAAGCCTCAAAAACTATATATATATATAAAAAGACTTTTAATCTGACCCATCATCACTGCAAATAATACTATTGGTGTGGTAGCAATATGTCTATCCTCTCTGCAGAGCTTTCAGACGGCAGCACTTTTTCTATTCTTGCTGCAGAGCTTTCAGATTTGAACTGTCCTGCAATAGAAGCTACACACGGTGTGAAGCAGACTTTGGTCTGAAACGACAGGGGCTGTAATTAAACTTAATTGAAACCATGTCTGTGAGACAGAAGGACAAATGTCTTTAGGAGCATCATCACAGCTGCATCTCTTCTGAGTAAAGACAGCACTAGCGAGGGGAAAATAAAACCCAATACCAGATACTGTGGGTAAGCTAATGCTGTGTAATGCCCCAGATTGTACTGCAGGAAGATTTATGGTAGGACTATAAAGACTTTTTTTTTTTTTGTAAGTATAAAAAGCTATAAGGATGAATAGTAGTTTAAAATATATGTATTTCCTTGCTGTTGGTTCTTTACAGGTTATTTCACTATATTTTTATTGTGTATGTCTAGCCACAGGGAGAAGCTGATTAAGTGGTCTAATTTTTCCTTATCTCTCCTCTTCACTGCTTGACCTTCCTGTTCGAGTGTATTGGGTATTTCCAACTGAGTTTCTATTATGAAATCCAGATTGTCTTCTGGAAGTACGTTGTTTTTGATGAACTACAAGAGAAACACAGGTGGGTTTCTGATAGCAACAAGCCCGAGTTCCTGCCAGCTCATTTTATGGGCTGCTAGTGGCTTCAAAGCAACTGTGTTTTGCAGAATCTGCCATTTTGAGAAACTCTGTCAAGCCAGTGCCCTCGGGCTGGATTTGCTGTGAGCGGCAGACTCCCTGCCATACATGCATGAACTACAGGAGTCTTGGCTCAGTTTTGCAGGTGGGATCTGAAGTCCTCAGGCTCATCTTCCTTTTCAGATGACATTCTTTAATCTGAAGCGGCTCCTAACAGGGAAAAGGGATCCCAGGAGCACCATCTCCTCATGAGTGGTGCTCTCTCATGCTAGATGGGCAGTGAACAACCAAGCCCAGAGTCATTGTGTTGCTCATCAGACCTTTTGATATTGTTGCAGCCAGAGGGACACGATGAGACTGAGAGTAGTGGGGAGGTTGTAGCACATTGTGCAGAATTATTGTGATGAGCTGGGAAAAAGCAAATCTCATTGTTTTAGTCTTCTGCTTCTGCAGCAAGGAGCCTGGAAGCTCTGAGGACTTCAGCTCCTGGCTCTGCAATGTGATGTCTGGCAACCTCGGAGGTCCTCCTCCAAGCTGGTGATCTTGTGGCTTCAGACTCGTTGCTATGGGAGAGCAGGGAGCAGTTTCTTGAACTCAGCTGTAAATACCGGGAGTCCCAGCTTGCTGCAGTCAGAGAGCCCATGCCAGGTACCTCACGGCTTGTGCACCTTCCAAATGGTGTAGTGAGTGTCTCAGATGGTATTGGGCACATATGATAGTGCTGCAGAATTTCACCCCAATTTTTCACAACAAAATACTTTGATTCTTTCCAGAGGAATCTTACCACAATTAATTTGCAAGTGAAATTTCCACTTTCTGCTTGCCATTTCATTCTGAAAGGAAAAGAGAACTTTCTCAGAATTTGAGAAGTCTCTGTAAAATGGAAATGCTTCCATTAGACCAGGTCAGCATCGGCTTTTGATCAGAAGGGACCTGGATCCTTTCTGATTTCTTCAAACCTCTGCTGATAGAATCTCCTTGGCTTCTCCCAGAGCATCCCTCAGAATACTGATGCTCACATACACTGTCTCATACCCCGTTAATCTAGTTCCTTGTCCAAGACACTTCACAAATTATTGTAATTTGCCATTTTCATTCAGAAATATGATATCTAATTGTGCTAACCCTGCAGCATTGGTTTCACTGATGAGATCTATCTGATCCATTTGAATTCTTGTCACTCAAGTATCATCCTAGGTTGCCTCTTTGTGATGAAAACTTTCAGCAGTCCAATTTTCTCTTAGTTGTCCCCTTTTGAGTCACTTCCACCCTGTTGTTGCTCACTCCTATCATTTATCAACAGTTCTTATAATTATCTTATGATGTACATTTATAAAATGCACATAAGCATGGTTTATTTAAATGCAAGTCGTAAGTACTGCTTTTTTCTTCTTCCTATTTGTTTGTGTCATACTTGTGTTACTTTGAGGAGAAATTAAACTCCAAGTTTTTCAGGACAGGGAACACATTTTCTGGGTTGGCACGATGGGTCCCAATATTGATGAAGACCAGGAGGCATTGCTATAACATAAATAAATAATAACATCTCTCAAAGTCTTTTCATCACCTTAATGGCTTTGTGATCTCTGTGCATTTTTGTGATTGCAGTAAGTAGTTGTAGAAAGCATTGTGATAACGTCAATAGAACCATGGTATGGTAATGTAAAATTAATGAGCTAGATGGTAATCTTTTTAGGCAAATTGTGTTCTTTAATACAGCACACCCTCTCAATTAGTCTGTTCTCAGGAGCCAAGGAATCAGTGTATTGTGTGTGAAGTGCACAGTAAAATTGACTGCGTTACTCAGGAAGATCAACGTAGCTGATAGTCAAAGTACCATAACCTTATATGGAACATAATGTTATAGCGAAAAGCATTATAGAGGCAATTCCCAGGACTGCTTCGGCAGGGGGATTGGACTAGATGTTCTTTCGAGGTCCCTTCCAATCCCTAACATTCTGTGATTCTGTGACTTTCACATTTACGTTTCTAATGTCCCACAGGTATTTGTTAGTAAAGGGAAGCAGATTTCAGTAACTTCCGTTATGAAAACCAAAATAAGGATGCTGAGCTGATGTCTGCTGAAAGCTCGCACTCTGCCAAAGCACTCATCAAGTCACTAATGAAAGGTATGGCTAGCAGAGGTTGTGAAGATAGGTTTCACACTCTCCATGGCAATTACCTTTCAAATCACTAAGGTCAATTCTCAGACTTTCTTACCTGGTGCAACTGATATCTGAATCACTCCATAATAAACACTATGAAGCATGATGCCAAGTAGAAAAGGGATGTGATGTGCAGTCATGGCAACTGACCTCCCACTAGACTCATCAGCACAAAAAGGCTAGAGACAAAAGTTCCTTGGTGGAGAGGAACCTGGGGGTTGTGCAGCACTTACAATGAGTAAAATAGTGCTGCCAGATCTGGTACCTGCAGAGCACCAAGCAGAGTTTCTTCCAGTTTTACCTTCTTGCCAGTTTTGTCTGTATGTTTCATGCTCTGAACAACATGGCCACACACATGTATCATCAACAAGGAGGAGCTACTAGCTGTTGTATAAAACTCCCTGCAGTAGCAGTGTTCCAAAGAATATATTTGAACCTATAGTTCACTCAGAGAAACTTCCAGTTTTTTTAATGAGGTCCATGAGAATATGATTAAAGATTGTCAGATTTGGGTCATTATTTCTGATGAAGGGGTAGGAAAGAAATTAATTAATGGAACAATTTCTGGAGGCTAGGACTTACATTCAGTTTACATCATAAGAGAGATTCATTTCATTTCAAACTATGGCTCAGTGGACATTAATCTATATTACAGTTCTGCAGCCAGTGAAAGTAGCAATTTGTGTTTGGAATTAGACTGGCAATATAGCCAGTCGTGTGTCAAACAGCAAGTAGTATGAACATTTTTTTATTTTCTGAAAATTTTGACCAAATGTTTACTTCCGGAGTATTTCAATTTAAAATAATAACTCCAGGAAAGTTAAGAAAAGGAGAAAAGGTGGATTATCTCATGTTTTATTTTATAAAGTAACGTTAAATATGTCCTGATTCATCTGAATGCTTGAGGAAAGACACCCTAGATTACAGAAATGAGGGGCTCATGTTGACTGTAGAGGAAGGCGAAGCTTATCTTCTATTTTAAACCATTAAATGCTAAGATCTCATTCTAACACTCACAGAAAAAGCATCTCCACTAGGTCAAAATAGCAATAATGGTAGAGCAATGTTAAAGACATATCAACCCATATTTTGTATTCTCTGTCCCCAAACTATTGAAAGAAAAAAATACATGCTCTCTTTGAAAATTACCACAGAGGTCAAAATCATGTTTTGTGTTTTCCCTCACGTTCTTTTACAGTTTTTTTTTTTTTGTTCTGTTTTCTTTTGCATCAGATGATTAACTCTAAACCTTGTGCTTCTACACTGATGAAATACAATTTACTGCAGAGACATTACTTGGAGAATATCCATGTTGGCCATTCAGGAATGTGCTTTCGTTCATTTCAACTAGAAGGTACCCCTTTACATCATAAGCAATTGTAGCCTTCAGTGTTAATGGTGTCTACATTAATAACGTTCACTTTAAGGAAAAAGCTACTGGACTGTGATTTATTTATTAACAGTTTTATGGAGTCTATTTTCATTTAGGTCTTCAGCAGTGGATAAACAAAGGAGCTATTGATTATATACAGAAAAGTTTCTGACAGCTTCAATTAGAAAAATCTTCCTTTGTTCAAATGGCAAACCATATCCCTGGAAAATTTCCTAACTCTTTGGGTTTTGTCTGAAAGTTAATTTATCAGTTGGCATACCACTGGGTCCAAACCTGCTTTTACTGAAGTAAGTGGGAATTTTGCCATTGCCTTCGAGAGGAGCAGGTGCACGCCCCTAATGAGGTGTGTAATGGAAATGGTGTACACACAAAAACCTGGACACAGTCAGCATGAGAAACACTGGAGAAGAGGAATAATTTCTCAGAATCTCAGAGCATGTGAACAACGTGTTGCAGTGACATTTAAGCATTGACAAGAAAAGTGAAGAGATCAAGCGAAAGAATAGAACTAGACAAGAAGATATTGTCACACTGGAACAATTCGCCTCATGCTTGGAAAAATTTGTAAAAACCTTGAATAGAGAGGGAAAGGCGTCATGATAAAGGAGAGCACCTAAGCCGCATTAGATCAGCTGATAACACAGTCATCTTTGCCAAAATCCCTGAAGACCTTGAAGCACTGATGAGAGAATTAATTGTGAACAGTACAGCTTGAGCAATTAGGATAGGAAGAGCTGAGTTGTCCACAGTGAAACCTGACCCCCAGCTTTCACCCTGTGTTGAAGTCAAATATGACCCAAACCTTTGCTGAATTATGAAAAAAAGGCAAAAGAAGTTTTTCACCTCATTATTTCTCATTTCATTCAGTGTATCCAGTATAGTGTGCTGTGGATAATCTCAGACTGTTATCAACTAAAATAGCACCAGAACAGCAAGACACTGTGACTTTATCTGCCAATATTGCATCCAGAGCAATTAGCCCTGCTTCTCAGAGGTGAGGAAGGGCATGTCAATGAGGCTGAGTGCAGTGTTGCGTTAATCCCATGGAACCGATTCTGTGAACCAAGTAAGGTACTTGCTTTGTGCGGGTCTGCTCTGTGGAGAAGTGTCAGATCCTGTGGTGTTAACAGCGGTGTCTCCAGCATGGCGAGGTCTAGCACACAGTGAGGCTGATGCATATGTATCCTGGACAATGCACATACCAGGGTGCTACAGGAGAGGTTGTGCTTGAAGGAGCTTCGTGGTCTCTCATGCTCAGGAGGAGAAGGGACAAAGTAGGAAGACTCTGTGCACTTTCATGCTGCAGTCTTACTGTAAATTGTGTGTTTCAGCCTTGGATGAGACACCTTATGCTGAAGATAGGGGAAAAGAAATGTAGGGGCTGGTGGGTACTCCACTGTGTCTCCTGTTGACGAGCATTAAGTTTATTCCACACTTTTGATGAGAGGACCAGGCCTGTTTTGCCAGAAGGTGCTAATGACTTGTGTGATGAGTGCAAGGACTACTCACGTCCTGAGTCCCTGGGTATCTGAGGCAAGAGTGGATGCTTGCACTGCCAGAGCCAGGCTCTGCCTTGTGCAGAAAAACAGAGGTGTCCTTTGGTCTGTGCTTGGAAGGGTTTTTTTCACACATTTGATGGTGTTGTTTTGTTTTGTTTTGTTTCCAAATGTGGCTCTGAGTCTGGAAGGAATCCTAGAGGGGTGTTTTTATTGGACATAACTACTGTTTTCCTATCCACTTTGAGTGTTTTATCTTGGCCACAAACTGAAGCTCATATAATGAGGAAAGGAACTTCACTCATTATTTGTCTTCTTGATTGGCGGAGCTGCATGGGTGAAGGCAGATGTGGATCTCTTGGGATGCTGCAACAATCACGGCAGGAAATTTTTCCAGTCAGATATTCGAATGAGATTTGGGAGATGAATGCAATTTGTCTCCAGTTTTATTTTTAGTGGTTTCACTTTTCTGGCTTAAGCATTTCATTCCCTTTTATTGTCAAGATTTATTATCAGCACAGTTGTCAAGTTCAGCCAGTTCCAGCCCTCCAACTCCTTCTTCCTAAACTTAATTTTTGTCAATGGAATAGTTTCCTGTAAAATGTCTAATCGCTGGCTTATTGGCAGATTACGTCCAAGAGCTTTTTTAAAACTGACTAAGGCTAGCACCAAATAAGCAGCTGGTGCCAAGTCCCTTAGTTGCCGATGGAATAAATGAGAATTTCAGTTGTTTCAGGCCTGACTGCACGTTTGGACAATGAATACTTGAGAACATAAAGTTCCTAGTTCCTAGCTACAGTATCAGTATTTGTGTTTCTATAACTCTGTCCTTTGACATCTTTAATACATTTATTGACACAACTTTCCTGTAGGGTAGGAAATGTTGTTATCATTATTTTTCAAGTGGGAAACCACAAGCCCAAGAAACTATGACCAAGTTTATATTAGAAAGCATATCACATGCAAGAGAAGAAGCAACGTTCCCTAGAAGGGACAGTATGTTATACAGGAGTGCTTCTTGTGATTTATTTTTTATTAGGTCTGCCAAGAGGCAGGCTAGATTGAAAAAAAGGAAGTCTGTGCTGTATCTTTGCATCTATACCAGGAGATTTTGTACACACCAAGTCCTTGGAGGAAATCATAATTCTAAATCTCTAGCCAAAATGGCTTGTCCAAGCCATGGTATCTGCGATGGAGATCAAGGCAGATCTGATGCGATAATTCCTGGAGGTGAGCCCTTTCCTCTGTAGCCCTACTGAACCGGGACTTTCCTTGTTGCAGGCAAAAATGTCTGCAAAAACAATTGATACATGCATTCTTCTTGAAAACAGCAACTTCCACTGAGTAATATGTGGGTCCAAAATACTGACAGGAACATTTTTGTCTTCCACTTCACAAAGATAGCATTTGCAGGACCTCTGCATTCGGGTTTCTGTTAGTTGGCATGTGCTTCTTCTGTACACGTTTTTTGCAAGTAGGAAACACACCACACTGTGAGTAGGCTGTGATGAACATCCTAACTCGAGACACAGAGAGTTTCTCTCTAGTGGACAAAAAAGTGACTTAAACTATACCATATCGGGAGGTTCAGCTCTTCACCTGTGCCTAAAATGTATTGCTTAAACTTGTATTTAGCCTAAACTTTAAATTATTCTCTACTCTGAAGGGAAAGAATGAAGAATCAAAAAATAGGGAAAAACATATGGGGTTTACTTTAGTTGTGAGCTATGTCAAAACACAACTTTTTGTGGGTTCTTTGTTTATGTAGGAAATGTCATCTAATTCTTTGATGAAAGCTAATTTTAAGTATTTATTTTGCTTTAGATTTATTCTCCCTTCTCCAAAATACAAACACAAAGGTTAAGAAGTGAAGTTTGACTTCTGTGTTCCTGAGTTTTCTTAAAAGTCACAGAAGAATGGCCAATATGATGAGTTATTGGTTGTCGATAAAGTAACTATTGATCACAGTCTTCCAAAATTCATCCTTCATATATGTGTAAAACCAGAATATGCTGTGAACTACAAAACAGAATTAATTACTTTGTCCCTGAGGGAAGAGCAGGTAATTACCAAATAAAATTTATATCAAAGCTTTAGCTAAGTCCTGATGCTACGTGAGGCAAATTCCACACTCCTACAAAATGAATAAACTTGTGAGTACTTTCACACAAACTAAACCTTGTAACATTTCAGTAAAAATTCTATTAGGAATATACTCATATTAAAAATTAATTTTATTTTCTTTAAGAGCAAAGGAAAAACAGGTGTTGGAAATAATAAGCATATATTCAGAAATCTTGTGGTCTCCTGTGGATATTTTTAACAGATTGGTTTTGTGGTTTAAGTTTTAAGGATTCTTTTATCACTTGTTGATCAATACAGTTTTAAAGACCTTCAAATTGCTGAGGTCTGTACTGGGACGGTTGAAATACACATTTTGGAAAACAGAATTGTAGAAAAAGGATAATTCATGTTTTGTACTAAGTCCCTCTTATCTACTGACATAAATTACAGCTTTGAGAGAAAGAGATGCTTGAAGCTCTCGTTATTTATGTACCAGCCTATGCTCAAAGAACAGGGAAGATTTTGCAGCTAAGATTTTGCAGGACATATGAACTATTTTAGTGAAACCCTCCAGAATTCAGTGGAGATGACTTCTGTTAGTGAACAAATACTGCACTGGGAGTCATTTATGCAAAGCCGACTCTCTGTTTTAGAATGCAGGGCTTTCTATTGAAAGAGTTTGAATTATTTATTGGAAATAAACTACGCAGCAAATGTAGCATTTTGCCATGTTTGCAAGTTAAGGTCTGGTTCTGGATTCCATGAATGCATTTGTTATTCAGAAGTATTTTCCAATAAAATTAAATATTCTGCTATGCAAACTGTCTGCTGGCTGTTTGCGGTATAGGAGCAGTCACCACTATAGTGCATGGCGTAATTACTGCCGAACTATAATTCACTGAACAGGGTGTAAATGCACTTTCCAATCCACCTACTTTGATGTGTTGCAATAATGGGAAGTCAGACCTTTTGTCAAGAAAAGGAAACTTCACTCACAACTTCACAATATGACCTTTCCTTTAAGTGCTTTAATGAACAGTCAAACCACCAACAATGCAAACATCTGAAGCAGTATTCGCTTGGCATTTGAATGGCTGCATCAGGGCTATGTTATAAGGACGCTTTTTTGTCTTGACTAATGGGGACTTCCTCAGCTGCACCTTCCCACTGCCTCAGCTGGTGAGGCTTTGTGGTGAACAGGCTGAAAATGCATCTAGAGGGGAAGATATGGACAACAGAGCTGGCCTATTTGCTTCCTGCTGCTGTTATTTTCCTTCCCTCTCCCCTGTTCTTCCTGCTTCTGGCTCCTGAGCCTCACTGGTCCCCTATGCATCCTTCCCTTCCTCCTCCCCAGCTTGCACTAACTCCGGCATCCACTGCGCTCTTCTCTGAGATGATTTAACTCACAAAGCCCCCACAAAACTATTGGTTTTCTTTGACTGACTTAATTTTCTGCTTAGTTACTGAGTTGTACCAGTGCTTACAAGAGTCTGTGCCAGTGCTGGTGCAAGAGTGAGAAGAGTGTGACTTCCCCTTTTAAGCAGTAGTGAGCTCCCAAATATGAAAGTTCATTTAACATAGTGGTCTGAACGGTGAACTTAAATGTGCATGCAATGACTAGAGAGACTCCTCCATCACACACCTAACAAGCAGGATCACTTGACAAATGATAGACCAGGTAACTGGTACCTTCTGAGAAGGAGAGTATATTAGAAATAATATAAATAGGGGAAAGTGGCCGTACTCATAAGCAGACTACTAGGAGGAAAGGCTTAATTCCCAGTTTTCAGCGTGTTCCTCCTTCCTGAAGCAGAGGACTCTAAGCACCCCACATCGGCTTTTCAGTGCCTGGGCCATGGAAATAGTGTCCTTACAGGTCCAGAAAGTGGATGGGGGGAGTTAAGATTTGAAGGGACCAAGCACACCAAGAGTGTGATGCTATTGGTTTAACAGGTAAAGGAAGCAGATCTGGAAAGGAGAGGAACATCCACAGGCACAATTAAAGGTGTAGGAATCTCAGGCTCCTGGAATAGATAGACATTATGGACACGGGAGACTTCTAAATAGGGACTACAGTTCCTTAAGGTCAATTGCCTGCTTTCCTTTAAAAGGAAAGAGGAAAGTGGAAGGAGAACACTAAGGCTGTGTTCATTGAAATGCTCTGAAACATTCCACACTGGTGCAGTTCCTGGGAGAAGTGGATTTTATTTGCTATATATTGCTTAGCGCAAGGAGGTGCAGAAAAGTCTTTGGACTTTCACAAATCCATTTACGGTAACACTGGTTTCTACAATATCTGGGAAAAATATGGGAGCTGGAATCAGAGTCTCAGGACTTGGGAGGTTTCCCACTCAAGAGTTATGCAACTGTCAGGATAAAAACACAGACTGAGGAAAAAAAAAAAAAGCATGGGAGAACAAGTAGATCAGAAGGATATTTCCACAATATCCTTTGCAGGTCTGTGGGAACAAGCTCTGCTTTTGCTCCAACACAATTGTAAGCTTTGAGGAAGTGGCTAGTCCAGCGCTAAAGCCAAGCAAATACATTCTGCTATTAAAAAAAGAGACAGTAGCTGCAGCAGCTGTCTTGGAGTACAGACAGTGTGAGCTCATATCTGTTCTCAAAAGACCACAGAACAGGACCATGGGAGCAGTAACATGGTCTCTATGGTGTAAGCAGAAACTTAGACCTGAATGTGCTTTCCTGTGTGTGTATTGGAAAGATGAACTCTTGTTGGAAGGAGAAAGAGGATCATGAGATGAAGGTTGGCCCAGTATTTTGAAATCTTATAGAAGCTGGAGGAAGAGAACACCTTTTTGGTCCTCTGGACTTGACTCCCACCCTTGAGTAGAATTATTTTTCTCTACGTGCAGCCTTGTTGCAGAGAAACGAGGAATGAGAAAGGTCTAGCATTTATTTCCACTGCCTGGATCAGTAGAAGGGATGCGCCATTAAAGTAATAACAGTGGGTTCTGGAATGGGTAAGGGGAAGGAAGTGAGCCAGCAAAGGTTGCTTCTTTACTTTTATTCTTGTCTTCTGGGTACAAGTCTGAGATAACAAGAAAAACTACTGCCTGCCCAGCTGAACATGGATAGGTCCTGGGAGAAGAAAGGGCAGAAGCTGCAGGAGTTTTCTGGAAGCAATTTTCATGGTCCTTTCAGGAACCAAACAGCATCCAGCAGCACTCTGCAATGAGATTGTGTTGTGCAGCCACTCTAATGTGACAGAATATGAGAAAAGAGCTCTTTATAGGAAAATATTCTTTTCCTATGGACAGCTTAGCAGGTATTTTTGCTGGGGGTTAGTAATTGTTTAGTCATAATGCATGGTAGATTAACACAATTTAGCATAAGAGTATTGAGTTTAGTGACATCAGATATGTTTCAGACATCCACATCTTAGAGGGGTCTGAGAAGGGAAACATATAATCCAACAGACATATCCTCTGAAAACTACAGCAGTGGTCAGATTGTGTAGAGTGCAGCGTTACAGTTCTCAGGCCACTGTTTGGTCCAAGCTCAACTAATAGTTTATGGGACAGTTACTTTTGGCTGGGATTTTTGGCAGTGAGGTACTTGTTTACTCAGTAGTGCAGCTACAGCTAGGAAGATTGAAAGCATCTTTGGGCAACAAAACATATTGTTTAGAAATTTTATACATCCCAGATGGAATGGTGGATATTGAGTAAGCTGATTCTGGTGGCCTCCCTCTGTTCTCTCCAGATATTTGTATACAGCAGATTTTAGTCAAATATCATATGAGAGATCTCTGTAGCCAGGACCTGCAAGCCAGAAATATCTGGACGTGAGGGTCTTTAAGGGAATAAGGAAGGAAATAATACCGTGTTGAAGGAGAAGACTGGGAATCAGACACATCTTCCAAAAGCTTGAAGACAAAAACAAGTGCATTCTTCAAAAGCAGGGAAGAAGGCAGTGAACCTGGGCTTTAGCTAAACATGAAGACAATTTCCTCCTTCGTCTTATAGCTCTGATCAATATTGCTTTTCCAATGACAGGATTATTGGTCTGGCTGCTACACGAAAACTGTGCTGGTATGCTGAGGACACTTTAGGACTGCTATAGCAATGTGTATTAGGAGTAAACCAACTCAGTTTTCCAAAACCATTTCTTACAGTACCACAGGACTGACAGAGAGGATCAGGACTCCTGTGCATGACTGACAGAGATTCCTGCAGTTGTGTTGGTGGCGAAGGACGCAACTTCCCCTGGGGCAAAGAGTTGACAGCAGAATTTTCAGGTTTATTGAGCCCCTCTGTATGGTTTTCAATTATGTCTTCGGTAGTGGCATCTTACCTGGAGTTTCTATTACAATATAATAACAGTTGATGTGACTTAGAACCATTTTTTTTTTCTTTGCTTATACTCATAAAAAATGAAATTTTCATGAACTCAGACAGGAGACTTACTTGCAGATTTGAACAGGAAGTATTGCAAAGGTCAGTGAGAACAAACACAATTATTCATACTGTTTCAACTGTTGTTTAGAAAATCTCTACCTTATTCTTCACTAATAAAATAATTGAACAAAATTATTATTTTTAGTGCCAGCTTGCAAATAGGAAATATGAACGTTCCCGCTACATAAGGTTTTGTCCATACAGAGTTTAACATAAAAAAATGCCATCAGCTTCAAGTGATCATTCCTACCAAATAAATAATATTATGATAAATTCACTGGGTGTGTTACCTCTTATTAACAATTTAGTTAGTTGCAGGTATAATGAAGAATGCAGTGGAAACTCATCTTCTGAACATGTATTTTAAGTTGTCTTTTACAAAACCCTAGGCAAAATTTTACCAATCAGATTTTATTCCTCAAGGCTTTCTTTCATGTCATGGATTCTTCAGTATTTATATGAGGAAGACAGAAATGGAACTGGTTGATTTTTTTTTTTCCCAATGTACATTACTCCGCTACATTTAATTTGACAGTGCAGCATTGTGAAGGATGACATACTTGAAATATTAAACATTTTGCTAGATGCCTGATCTTGCAGTCCCTCTCTTTGCTGAACTGATTCACTTTGATGTCCATGTGATTTTTGCACACAAGATAATTACATGATCACACCCTAATTTTTTAACAATTTGTTATACCAATAACAGAAAACCCACACTGAGATAATTGACCTTGACTTCTCATACCCGCATGCCTCTTTATCTTACCGTGTATAACATCCAAGCTGCTTAAATCTGTTCCCTCGCAAGAGCAACAAGAAAGACTGATACTTGAGTGGGTGCTGGAAGCAAAGTAATTGCAGCACCAAACGTGAGCTGTGAGTCAGCTGATAACATACAACCTATGATAAAGAATGCATGCTTGTCATTATTTATATGTGAAATGTGCTTATAGTATTCTAGTAGAGGCAAGGTTTGTAGGGAGATATAATTCAGAATTGGTTGGGCTAATAAATGACATACCAAAATGAATTTTAATTAGATTAGAAAAACACTCAGAGAAGTCACTGTATAAAAGAGGAAAAGGAATAAACACACAACAACTCAACTTTTTTTTTTTTTTTCCACAATATTAGGTTGATAATAGAGGCTAAGTACCTATTAGTATCTGTAGTAGGCTGCTTCTTGAGCATAAAGGTAAATTTAATATTCCCCTGATCTGAGGGCAGTCCTTTGCAACCACAGCCTTGGTAAATTTTAAAGCAAATTAGAATCCTGAGTTGTGTTGGGGGTGTCCAGCTGTTACAGAAAAAAAAAAAAAAAAGTCTATGCTGAAAAATGGAGAGCAAAAAACTGAAAGTTGATTTTTTTTGCTAGTACCATAGAAAGGTTACAAAGTCCACTCCTGCTCATAATGACATTCCAAATCGGTGTAGGAAACGTGTGCTCCCTTCAGCTGTCAATCACTGTTTAGAAATGTCACCAATAATTTGTAGTCTGGAAGTGCTCAATGTGCGGACCCCTGGCTCTAATTGGATCCACTGATTTCAGCTAAATCTTGTCCTGTCAGCAGCTCAGCAGTAGGTAGGATATTGAAGCTCTAATGAATCCAGTAATAACTTTAAATTGCCAACCTGGATTTTTTTTTTTTTTCTTGGTGAAAAAAGTTGTGCTTTCCTGGGGAAAAAAATATCTTGAGTTAGGTCTTAAATAACTACGCTAAATTACTGATCAAGCAGGTGGGACATTTGCATTTTATATATGTGTGTGTATATCTGTACAGTTCCTTTGGTAGAGAAAAATAAAAATAGGAGAGAATGATGCCCAAATAAATTGAATTAGAGGAATATAATTTCATACTTTGGTCTAGCAAGCACAGAAATAATGGAAGAAATTATGGAAGAAAACCTTTTTCCTAAGAAATGGGGATGAGGAAGCCGGAAATCTGTACAGCAACCTCCTATATCTTTTTCAGTAACTCCTTTTGTGAGGCAGGGGCACTGCTGTTGTTTCAACTCCTGAGTTCTTACCCGGGTTGTCTAGGGAAATGAGACATACACAGCAGTGCTACTTTTCTGTGTCCATCTGTCTGTCTGTCACCTCATGTCTTCCCCCAGGAATTTTAGAAGCTGTGATCAAAGTTTAACAAATTTGACAAAGGATTAAATGCCTCACAGATATCAAGTGCATATGAATTTTATTTTACCAATGTAGAAAGACCCTTTTCAGGAGACCGATTTGAGTCCCCTCTGTCCCAGTCATCCCACTCACAGCTGTGCCATGGCAAACAGAAAGTCACCACCCCAGTCTGGGCTCCTGGCCATAGAGGTGTGGACAGTGAATGAATACAAAGCCCTGCACTACCAATCCCTCCATCCCCTGCCTGCTGCCAAGGTCTGGAAAAGGCCCCTTAGAGATAAGAGGAAATATCTCAGGCCGTTGTAGTGGGAGTGCTGAAGGCAAATCCTCACGTTGCAAGGCAAGGATGGAGAGACCCAGCAGCATCATGGAGGGCAGAGAGGATGAGGAAAGCTTCTGGAGGCACTAGGGAGCTCCGTGGGTGCTGAGACATGGAAGGCAACCACAGTTAGCATGGCAACATGGTATGGAAGTACTGGGAGATACTACACTAGTGGTTTGGGCAGGCACATGTGGTGAAGATTTAGGGATGTGCAGGTGAGGGCTTAGCAAGGAATGTAGAGTTACTGGTGGTGCTGGAGAACACAGAATACATGTACCAGGGCAATGAACCTTCACTAACTCTACAACACATAGAACAGTTGGGTTTGTTTTGTTTGGTTTTTGTTTGGTTGGGTTTGGTGGGTTTTTTTGTTTTGGTTTGGGGTTTTTTTTTGATCTAATTTCTTCCTATACGCACCTGTGCTGAAATAACACTGCCTTAATATATAAGACAGCAGGAGCTATCACTCAAATGCAGCATGAATTCTCACGAGAACACCTCAAAGTGTATTCCTGTGAATCTTTCTCTTGGCTAAAATAAAAGGTGGTTTTCACAAATATGATGCATTTTTTTGTTATCCAACTATGTAAGTGTAAACTGTATATCATAAAGCTGAACAAGGTTTACACAACCCATAACTACAATATCATCATGGCTTCCTTGTCCAAGGAGCTGAATATATATATATCGAAAAAATACATGGTCTGTCTGAAGACACAAGTCTCAGCTATTTTTCCTGTAGCTATTATGTATTCATAATAAAATCAATGATCTAGAACTAAGAACAACTTTTAAGGCATTGACTTTGTCCTTTGATAAATTATGGACCCTGTTCTTTATTGCATACAGAGTATTCATTCGCATGATCATCCTGACCTATAGTATTTTTCCATTGTGCCCTCTCGTTGTGCTGTTAAAAACAATAGTAATAATTATAAAGTAATAGTAAATCCTGTTTTGTATTTATAAGTCCAGTTTTTCTACTTTAAAATTTTTTGGTTTAAAATATCTCCATGACAGGCTATAGTGTTGCTTGATGATTATCTCATTATGAAGATTTGTTTCTCTGATATTCTTATGAGATATTATTTTCTTTTACTCTAGCCCCAGATACACCTTCTTTTACCGCTTTCAACATTCGTTCTCCCTTCTGAATGCTTGCTATAGTCAAAAGCCACTACACTTCATTTTCCTATGGTCTCAATCTTAATTTGGTAACACCTGGCCACACTGGAGAAGACCTTTTTAATGTGATTTTTAAAAGAGATAAGCATGTGTTTCCTAGGCACTGGAGAAGCAGAAGGAAGGTTTTGTACATGCTTGGCTGACTGAGCTCTCACAATCGTTTGAATTGCATCTGTGATTCAGTCGTACTGCTGATAGTGTGCTAAGACACTGAGAGTCCAGGATAGAATCTTTCAGTTATTACTTCATGCCAGATAAATTAATAAAATATTATTGGACAGATATCATATTCCTCTATATCATAGTTTACCCAGATTTTAATGTGACTTCATTCGAACTTAGTTCCTTCAGCTTGTTTTCTCTCAGTTCCTTTTGATTTGCCCACATCCTCCTGGTGCTGAAGTATCCAAAAGAGAGGAGAGGAAAGCAATTGCAGAAGCAAGATAAACTTGGAATGTAGGAAGCTGCGGTTGAATTATTTTATGTGTAAGCTGAGTTGGAAACTGCAAGCACAGTACAGAGAGAATATATTCAGATTTTGGCTTATAAGAAAAGGAAGCAACTCATATGAAAAATGACCACAAAAGGAAACGGGTAGCTGAAGAGCAGGAGGACATAAGCCTGCCACCTGCCTCCTTTGGAACGAAGTAGCTGGTGTATGCATGTTTTGCTTGGATTCATTTCAGTCCAGCTTTCTAAACTTCTGCTTTCCTTAATCTTGGCTTCTTTTATGGTCGGATATCCCCAAAGATCCGTTATTATTTTGCTTCAGGTAAGTTACTTTATACTGCTGCATCAGCCAGAGCTGCACTCCTTTGAGCAAATGTTGTATAAATTATGAAGAGGGGAAAGGAGAAGAAGAAAAAAAGAAATCCATTAGCAACATTTAGATTCTAAGTGTCTGATAACTGTCTTAAGGATCAAAGACTCCAAAGGCAACTATGTGGATTAACAGCTTGTTTTCATTGCTTTGTATATCTGTAGGTGGAGAAACAAAAATAAACACAGATAACACCAAATGGAATGAGTGACTGGAAAGCTAAACTCCTTAACTCCTTTGAGATATTTTATCCAGCTAGCAAAGTTTTGCTAGAGATATGCAGTAAATGGTAAAGGAGCTGATATTATTTAATTAGCTAATATTTGTAATGTAAATGTTGATAAATTAGTTAATGGGCTGCATTCCTTCCCTGCACAGGGATGGTCTATGAAGGAAAGAAGAGATTGCAGCATAAGGTACCCACAGCTTCCCTTGTGTTTTTGCTGGTTACAGAGGACAGATAACACGACAGCAGCTCTGGCTGCAGGAAGAACAAACAAGGAACAATCTTATCTGGACCTGTGCTCTACTGCTGCTGTCAGTCTTCCCATTGACTTACCCTAGTAGGAAATTCGTGGAAAACAGGAAGGGAAAGTAGAGAGAAAGTTTCCTCGAGGTGTGCACGAGGTGTACTCATATAGTCTCTCACTGAGGGTGTGTTATAATTTCGGAAGTGCAAAAAATATGTCAGGTACTGGGTGTTGTGAGTATACAATGAGGTTCTTCATATCAAAAGTTCTGAACACAAAACACTCTCCCAGCCATGGTTGAGATCTTGACCGAGAACCTTGCTGCCTGGGGAAGTGGGACAGGGAGGTGAGGCTAAAGGTAAGATCCTATTACAGTCATGGCAGAAAATCAAACCAAAAGACCAGCTAGAACCGTGTGAATGACGTATCCTGTATCTGTAGTCTGAATGGCTGTGTGTACTTGGGGATGATAAAAATGTCTGACTTGATTTCTTCTGCTGTGCCATGGCAAAATTTCCATTTTAGAGTAAGATGTATTTCTGCAGGTGCCTCATGCAAAATACAAGTGTTAAAACAGAAAAGCTGGGCCAGCACAGCAACAGAAGAATGTTTAAGAAATATTAACTGGAACATTCACTACTAATTTTTCTAGGGTCAGATTTTCAGCATTGAGTTCTCTTCTTCCACATAAAAGTTCATGTCTCTAAATAATTGCAAACACATTTTTCATATGAGCAGTCCTGGTGTTTTCATTCAAGTTTAAGAAGCAAAATACTAATACTTACATCTGCAAATCAAAGGTCAAAGCTAGAGGTATTATACTAGACTTTCAGGTCTACGTTGTTTTTGTAATAAGTCAAACTCTCGGACATTTGCTTGTCCTGTTTAAGTAGTGACGATAATTCTCACTATTTTCATGGCAACTAGGGCAGGAAAGATCCAATACATTATTTTCTAACTAAAACTAGGAAGTATTTGAATACAAATTTCCAAGTTGGACAAAAATTAGAACATTTTAATGAAAAGACATTTTCTCCAGATATATACTATTTTTGCAAGATTTTTGGATTGCAAGCCTGCCTTAAAAGATTTGTACTGACTTTGCTTCAGTGTTCTTCCTTTCAAGCATATTCTCAGGGACTTGCCTGTTCTTTGACAATGACTAATCCAAGGCTTTTCAGTGCCCCTCATACACATAGGAACAACTACTGCCCTGCCTCTCCCATAAATACATCTTTTTTACTGAGGGATAATTGTGTGTCTCTCTTTTATATACATCCCTTGCAAATATGGAATCATTTGCACCTGACGGTGAATACACAAGCATGGCAGGAACAGCAGTTTTGAATAGCTGGTTGCTCAGTAAAGCTTTCTGTAACTGGGGATACCATGACATCTTTTTGCCCCAAGTCCAGAGGCTCCACCAAAGGTCATCACTTTCAGCAAGTGATGTGAATAAGTTCACTATACTGAAAGCAGAATCGTTTGCCTCTTCTCTCCTCATAATTCTTTTGTAATCGTAGAATAGTTTGGGTTGGAAGGCACTTCCAAAACTCATCTAGTACAAACCACTGCAATGAGCAGGGACATCAACTAGATCAGGTTGCTCAGAGCCCCATACAGCCTGGCCTTGAATGTTTCCAGGGATGGGACATCTACCACCTCTCTGGGCAACCTGGGCCAGTATTTTACCACCTCGTTGTAAAAAATTTCTTCCTCATATCTAGCCTGAATCTCCCCTTTTCTAGTTTAAAACCATTACCCCTTGCCCATTGCAACAGGCCCTGCTAAAAAGTCTGCCCCCAGAGCACATTGGGGGCTACATTTCTCCTATATCTTATGCCCTAAAGCTGAAGACATAACTCTTCTGCTGTTCAAACTGCTACAAAGCCCCAAGGGCCTCCCCAGGGCAGCTGGGCATGGGTGCAAGGCTGTGCCGCAGGTCGGGCTGAGCTGCTCGTGCTCTCCCTCCTTGCCTGGCTGCGTTGGCCGGGACTCTTCTCTGCCCTCCTGTCAGTCGCTTTCACCCACGGACAGCGAGCAGTTCTCCTCTGCAGTGCCCACCTGACACCTCTCGAGTTCACAACTCACTACTCAAGCCCTGGAAAAAAACAAAGTGGCTGCTGAGTTTTAATTCAAGCGTTCGCAGGTAGCTGGCAATTAGCAATAACCTGCCTGCCCCTTCCTGTACGAAGACAATGAGAACTAGCACTCCTTCTGCTTGATTATGATTGCTAAGAAAGGCTGGCTAAAATGTGTTCGGGCTGCTCCCCTCCTCTCCCTCACCCAGCTGTCTCTATAATCACTGGCCCTTTCCACTCAGCCTGTAAAACAGCAGCTACCTGAGAAACAGGGCTTGAAAAATGCCAGTCACTTTCATAACCACATGGTAACCACATTCACTGGGTAGCAGTGAAGGGTTATGGTGCTGCCACACATATGTAATTTTTCTGTTATAATGTGGACCACCCCCGGTACAAATTTAGCTTAAGCCATAAGCAGGTTTGAGTATTTCCTCTGTCTCAGATCACACTGTGCAGTAGGAAAACACAGATGTACTCCTACTTGTAAAGCAGTGTGGTGAGTCCCTGCAGAAAGTGGATGGGACTGATCTAGGAAAATAATCTGATATTCTAGGTGCAGAAGGAGCCATCACAAAAGTTTTCCTTTTTTACTGTCTGTTTACTTTTAAGTAATACACAGCAGAGTATACACAGTAAGAAAAATAATGCAGAAAATGAGGCCTGAAAGGAAAAGTCTCCTACACCTCATGGCCCCAGGACACTTACTCCTGCTCCTTGCTTCCTGTTGACACCAGCACCTCTGTGGTGGCAAGGCAAGTTGGATCAACTCGCTGAGCTGAGAAACAAGTAACACCACAAACAAAAGTTAGTTTTTTGGATAGTTACATGCTCGTGCAGATCAGTGCATGGAACAGGGCAAGAACACCTGGGACAAGGGACAAGCACTAGGACCATACCCTGGCCCCTCATGCTGGTGATCAGACATGAGATTCAGACACTCTGCTGAGAGACACAGTATTTTTTAAGTCACCTTCTGTATTCAGGGATCTTGCAGTCATCAGTAAGTATTCGTGTAGCTGACACATTTCAGAAGAGGTGTTTTTCAGAAGAGGATACTTATCTTTATGTGGGCAGTAAGTGTAATTAGTAAACAAAATGTTTCCTTGACTTGAACAGAAGCAGTAGGCTGAATGCATATGTATACATGTATATATATATATAAAAGTAGGAATGATCTACTTTGCTGTAGACAATCATATCATTGCTGTAGTTAAACCATTCACACTACTTGTGACTAGGGGAAGAAAAAATAACTTGCCTATCGCTCAGTGTAAACTAAACACTTGAGGTTTTGACAAAATCAATGGTTAGCTTGAAGCACAGATATACACATGCAGAGATTCTCACACTGATCTGTGCAGCATACGTGGTTTGAGAGGTTTCAGGGGAAAAAAATAATTTCGAAACTCTTTCTGGTTAAACATGACTAACAATGAGGTAATCGTGGCTCAGAAACATGTAGTTAAGGTTGCACTCTAGATACTGTGGTTAGCTTCCCAGGCTCTGCAACTGGGCCAAGAAAAGTAATTACAGTGATTAATAATAATGTTTGATTTGCCAGTCACACAGTCCATTCCTCAGAGCTGGTTGGTCTGGGAGAGGGGGAGGTAAATTGTAGGAGGGAAATTAGAGCAACAAAGTACAGTTCTTGCAATGTATAATCCGAACACTGCTGGAGCAATCTCAGCCTGGCATCAGCTATTTTTATACAGCTGTATACTACGGCTATGGTTTTGTGCTGTACAGCAGGATTTAATTTATGTATCTGCATATTACTGCTATGGACGTGTGCAGTACAGTATGGATCTTTCACAAACCTTACACTACAGCTGTGGCATTGTGCTGTACAGAAGAGCCTGCTTCGTGTAACTGAACACCCCACAGACGATGCTGTGCTTTGTAGATGAGCTATTTTGTAGGTTTGGACACTACAGTAAGGATAACAGTTCGAATTTCTAAGGATGAACAGCTATGACTAGCTCACCTTTCTGATGGGAATTTACTGGGAACACAACAGCAGCCAGCAATGTGTAGCAGGGATCAAAAAGGGATCGCTGGCTGTAGCAATAATCATAAAACCTTAATAACATCCCATCATGTGCTTCCTGACTGTGGGGAGGGTGGGGCAGGCAGGAGAAGCAGAGGTGCTGCCAGGGTCTGATGCACAAAAGCCGAGGACAAAAAGGCAAAACCTGATCCCTTGGCAAAGTTGGGCTTCCTGATTATAGGCGTCCTTGGTGGCACCACAATGAAGAGAAGTTGCCATGGAAACCATTGCAAAAGATTAAGCATATCAAGGAAACCTGATTGTGTGAGAATGGGTGGAAATAAGAGAATTAAATTAATGTAGAAATGATGTTTTTGTTTCATTCCACAAGTCACGGTAGAAACCTTTACATTCACAAACATCCAATTAAGAGAGAAGTTATAGTGAAATCTGCAAGCTGTGTTTCAGAAGAGCATGATTGCTCCATAATTAAAGGAAAATAAATAGTATTTCACTATCCAAAATGAAAATCCAGTCATGCAGACTCTGTTATTCTTTACTTTCCCACTGTAGAATCTGCTGTGTTCTTTTGGCATTTTGAGGCAGACAGGCCACAGTGACCCCCTGGGATGTACTCACAGGTGCAGTGGCTTCCAGCCATGGAGTGGCCAAATGAATTTCAGATATTTGAGAGAGGAAGGGAACACTTAACTCCTCATTCTCTTTTGTCACATGCTGGCCAGGCTCCTGGACCAGCTAAGCTGCGCTCATTTGCAAGTTACGAGAACAGAATGACAAAGGTCAGCAGTTTGTTCTACCTGTGCTGGGCACTGCCTACGCCAGTCCTTGGCATAAAGCAAAGCAGTCTTCAGGCTGTTGTACAGGGATGAGAAATAACTAGCACAGCTGGCCTAGGCAACTGGGAAAGGACAGGTTGTCAACCCAGGGACAACCAGGGCTTTGGCATCTGGACCCCACAAAGAGAGCTAAAGCCAAGTAACCAGTTAAAGCTTTTATATGGTTCCAGAACACAGAGTAGCATGGATAGACTGGAGAATCCAACCTGCTGACTCCTGTCCTTGCACCAGCACTTTGATATGTCACCATCAGCAAGGGATCCCTCTCTTAAAGAGAGACTTCTGGCATAGCATGAAATTAATGACTCCGGTTTCACCCTGCTGCTTTGGGAACATTTCTGGGAAAAGTGGCGATTATGCTTCATTACTGCAAGCTCGAAACCCTGCGTCAAGAAAAAGCAATTAAGTGTCTCACAATAACACAAGACACCCCAAAATGAGAGAGTAATTGTGTGCAGAGGTTCTTTCTTGGAATAGATGTCTTGAACCAGCTGTGCTACGGCTGTCTTGCTCAGCTCAGAGTCTCTGAAATAATGACACCAGAACATCTGAAGAACACAGCTCCTCCAACTCATCCTTGGACTGAGTTGTTCCCACGCATCTGTATAGCTGCCCAAAGCCAAGGAGCTGAGGTTTTGTCCAATAGATTCTTCATTCACTTCAAGCACCCGTCCATTGACTAATCACAACCCAGTCTTATATAAATACAGTTTCAATTGCTCAAACAGTGCTACTTTTAAATGAAGATGCTTAGGGAGATAACAGAACCATCCAGTTATCTTGCCATAAATCAGGAAACCCAGAGGTGCCTCCCTTTTTTTTTTTTAGTTGAATTTATATGATGACCAATGCCTGCCTTTTCCATTTGCTTAAGTAATTGCCTGAGGTAACAGAAAGTCACACTAGAGAAGACTATCATGGTCCTTCCTGATTAACTTTTATTACTGAACACCAAATCTTTCACTCAGACTGAGTGTCCTGCACAGCACTAACCTTTGCATCTTCACAAAAAAAAGGCCTAAATCACTGCCACAAAGTGTTTATGGTATTGATACTATACCAGCAGGTGGTAGGTGATTAGACTTGATGAGCGTGCCACTGAATCACTGAATGACAGAAGAGTGTTGGTTGTTCCACATCAGGTCCAAAAGGTCATGTGTCAAAGATGGGTTTGATACTGCAGTTGGCTTGTTTTCATTTAAAACTGTCACATAAAACTGTGACAGTGGGCAACATTTGTCTTGATTTTGCAAGATCCCAGACCTGACTACGGCATAGTGCTTTCCCTAAGATACTTTTGGAAACTTGAGTTGGTGCAGATGATTGTTTTAGATGCTGTGAGTAGAAGTTCCCTGATACTGGGATGATGAATGTAGAATAAAACCCCAGATAAAGGAAATAACTACACCAGAAGACACAAACAGCTGTACTGGTTTCCTGTTTGCAGCTGGCTTCAAGTCAAGCTGCTGAGACAGCTCTCTGAAGTCCTGCATGGCTGGAGTCCTGCTCTGCTGCAACAACCTCAGACTCTTGGTATCAATTTTGCAGTGATATTTAAAGCCAGCTGAGAAATTCGTGCTCATATTTTGTTGCTGGGGGCAGCCTGGCAAGGTGGAGCTCTCATGGTCTTGTCTTCTGTGTTCAACAAGAACAAACAAGATGTTTTCAGGGTCTGGCATCCAATTCTTCTTTCCTCTCAGGCTTTGTCAGAAGGGGCTTGGCATTTAGATTGTTGTCTTGGTGGGTTTATGTGCTGGCACTGATCAATAACATGACATGTAGTGCTTGTCACTGCTGCACATGGATTCTGAGTCTCATATGGAGCAGGAAATAAAGTACAATGGAATGAATCCATAAAAACATGTTTTCTTTTTCGTTCTAGCAGACAAGGGAAATGTATGGAAAACACTTTCAGCTCTTGTAATTATTTAAGGTTATATCTCAATGTGAATCTCTGTTAAGAATATACAGTGATGTAGTTTTTTTCTTTCTTCTGCCTTTCCCACAGTGTTGTGCTGTACACTTTATTATTGCTGTCACAATCTGCTCTCTGTCCAATATGATTACTATCCCCAAAGGTTTATTCTACATAGCAAACATCCTGTAATAGTGACCTACTCTAATAACAGGAAATTTATTTTTAAACTGCATAATGCCTGCTCCATATTAATCTGTTTCTTTTTAAAAAAAAAAAAAAAAAAAAGTTTGACATGAAAATCTACTAATATTTACTAATATTGCCCAATGCCTGGTTGGTTTCCACAAAACCCTATATCTTCTGAAGTCCACAGTGTTCATTAATTTGAGGTAGCAATAAGGCTTTTTTTCCTTCCTCTTCTGGTCAAAAAAATGCTAAATAATAAATATTAGCAAACAATATCAAATCAATCAAATGTCAAAGGTCAATGTTAATCAGTCACAGTCTTTTTGGAAGCAACTTTATCCTTATTTCAATCAGTAGCTGCAGAAAGAAATTAACCCTTGATGTGCATAGATTGTGGTCTAAAATGGCTTGTGATTCTCACCATTCTGGCACTCCAGAATGAGTTAATTCTTTTTTCTAACTTCATACCTCTTCTCTTCTTCTTTACCTGGCCTTGCCTTTGCAATGTCACATTGGAGTCAATGACACTTATGCAATGGGTGATAAGACATCAGTGTGGATTTTTCTGACCATTAGTGATTTTCTTGGGAAGCAAGAAAACCCATCATGTCAGACACTTCTTCAAAGGGCCCAGTGAGTTTGCATTCACTACATCTGCTAGAATACATAATGAATAGGTGTAAGCCTTTGGGATTTGCTAACACAAAGAACTAATACTTCTTAGACCATATTTTAATACCCTTAAGACTGAAGGGTCACTTTGTCAAATCTCTGTTCTACCAAAGTATTTTTAACTGTACGTTTTTTTGACTCTCTTTAAACACAGTTTGACAGTACTTCTTCCAGATCTAGTTTGCATTCTGTACTGCCTGCCTCAAGGATATCGTATGCATCTCTGTCTTAATGAGATTGAGTTCTGTATCTACCACCAGGCTATTTGCTCCCAGATAAATCGTCAGGTCTGCTTCTGCCGATACATCTAAAGTAACGCACATCTGAGACCATCAGTGGATTTCCACTAGTCTGTCTCTCTTCCCCTGTATCACAGCACTCTGGGCTGCCTAAATAGCCCCTAATGCTTCCCTTGTCACCACTCTGACACTGATCACCTTTATGCTTCACGGTTTTCCCTTTTAGATCTTTAGTGAGGCTTCATGTGCTCAGACCATTTTGCAGAAAAGAAAACTTGCTCTGTGTGTTAGGTCCTCTGAGAATTCAAACAAAAAATAAAACAAAATTTAGCAAAGCTTCAACATAGTTTTGCTTCCCAGCTTGGCTAAGCCCTTCTTCAGATAAAATGCTCACAAAGCTGTCATTGATTCTGACAGGAAGGATGTGCTTAACGCTTCACGTTGGTGCTTTCCCATGTTAGCATTTGACGTGGACAACACTTAATAAAAAGCCTAACTTGTCATCTTAATACTAGAACTGAGACAGAGTAGAGTATGGAGCCATTAATTTTTGTATCTGGTGCCAAAATATCCTGGGAACAATCACACTCCAACCAGTTAAATTTGCTAAAACGTGTGTACTGTCCACTGCCTAATGGGCCACTGCATTCTTTTTAAGGCTTTTTAGTCATTAAAATAAAACAGTTACAAGAGGTATGGTTTGTGCTTCCAAATCTCTAGATGGATAGTGACTTTATTTGACTTGTGCCTAATTAAACTTCCAGACAGATGACAAATGTCTCTTCCAATTCTTTGATGCATTTGTTTTTGAAATGCTAGTTGCATTTATGGAGTCCCTTTTGGGGAGCGGATATGGCTGAAGCTGCTCTGCCTGTGTAATGATGAGCTGCAGCCTGTCCCTCCATGCTGTCACGGTCACAACTGGAAACGAGTGCACCAAATCCTTCACACTTCCATGGACACAAGTCATATTGCTAGGCATACTGATCTTTACATAACTTGTGTCTCCATTTCTCTCTTCTCCTTCTTTCTGGCATCCTAAAAACAAAGAAAGAAAAGAAAAAGGCAGCTCAGTCTGTTCGCCAAATGCACAGCTAATTTCTTTAGTGTAAAATACCTTCCTTTTAACTTCTGTTTCATGTTTCAATAATTCTACCATATGCAATAAAAAATAAGGATAAAAGCATATCAGAACACTGGATTTTTATCCATGTCAACATATGCACTTGTTCACCTGAAAAGAATATCTGTATACATGACAATGCTGCAAATGTCAAAAAAATGAAAAAAAAATTGTAAAATTTCACAAACTCCTGTAAACAGTTGTGAAGCGTACAAGTCCTGCCATGTGGACTGCTGTAGCAACATCCTATTCAATTTTCTTAGAGCGATTTTCCATATAAGCAAACCCTCTTCGATATTTTGTTTGAAAAAAAATTACACCAGTTCAACACACTTTTGTGACGAAAAGTATCTGGCTGACATCTAGAGAAAGATCTCTCCTGCTGGAATGACCACAACATTTATGTAAAAGTAAAGATTGCACCTGTTAGGATCACTAGTTTCCATCGCTTTTAAAATAACACAGCAATTTGCCTCTCAGATCTAGTTCCAGCATTCAAAATCTTTACAAAGACAGCTGAGTGCTGGGGTCAGATGCACTGAGGTGGAGCTTCCCACTTTCTGGCATGAGAGTGTGTCTGCATTTTTGTAATAAGCAAGCCAAAGCTTGTAAAAAGTAATTTATGGACTTGGATAGGAGTCTGTGCTTGAAGAGAAAACGGTGTGATTACGGACAATAATGAGGAAGGTGATGGGATGCTCTTGAGCTTCCGCTGGAGATGTGCAACGCATGAATAAAAAATGAAACTTGAAAGAGTACCTTCCTTGGCATTTGCATCGTCAAAACTGTTCTGACTTTTAATTGGTACATCCAGCATCTTTTCCTGGGCTTGTGACTGGGGTATATTTTGCTAACAAGGACGACCTAGTATTAAAAGGAACTAATCTCATAACTTTGTCTTTATCATTAGTTGGCCCACATAAAAAAAATATTGGGAAAATTTATCAGAGAAAGAAATATGGACTGCAAAGAAAAACAATGTATTGTAAGAAGAGCAGCCAGAAAGAGCTGGAGGATATTAAGGCAACAGCACTGAATTAGGATCATAGAATAATTTGGTTTAGAATGGAGCTCTGGAGGTCATCTGGCCCACCTTCCCACTCAAAGCAGTTAGCAGGGAGCATCCAGCTGTAGAGTAAGCAGACTGAAGTTCATTTGCAAAGAAAAAATTTGAAAATAAACTACTTTTCTACAGTAAGCTGCTTGCCTTCTCTTTATCTAAGACATAATGAGGTACACAAGCTGAAAATAAACCCCTCTGTGATACTGTTCAATGCCCAGAATACCACATTAAACAGCTCTCTGTATCAACTGCTTCTGCTTCCAATTACTGCTTCCCAATCCAGCTCCTGGTCCCCACAAAGACTAACTGACAGATGCTGCTCAAGTCACATAAGTGCTGATAATACCAAGAATTTGGCCTGCACTTTATCAGCAGCCCTCAAATCTCATTACCAGGTGGGTAGACATCATTATCTCTTTATCCTGTTGGGAGTAACAGTGTGCAGAGAAGTTCCTTGCTGAAGGTCATACAGCAAGTCACTGGAAGAGTCTGAAAGTGGAATTAAGGTCAGTTGTACCCTCATCACGGACACTCACATGTTGATAAAGCTGCTGGCATCGCACCCATGCAGTTATCAGAACCATTAGCGGAACCTCCTTGTAGTGGGGACAGGAGGGCCAGTAACTAAGAACTGCCAAATGTACCTGTCTGGAAAGATGCTCTTTGTCCTGAAAGATAAGAACTAAGCTAATGTTTACCTTATGCTTCAAATTCAGGCCTTTCTAGAGTTTCATGTTGATGTCACATTTTAGTTTTTGCTGTGTAGTAGGACCACAAATCAAGAGTGTAAGACACCTGAAACTGGAAGTGTTCCTAAAGCCAGTACATATAAGCTGAACTAAAATGAGTATTTCAGGTGGACCTACTACGGAAAACTCATGAAGACAGTAAGAGGGGCTACTTAGGCTTCTGTTCTGATGCTTTGCCAGTGATCTAGCAAAATCCAGTAATTTTTTGCCATTTCCATTGGTGGGTTTTGTTTAATTTCCCTTTGTAGGATCAGGGAGATCTTTATCTATGTAATTATTTTATTTTGTCAACTCTTTCTTTTCTTCATTTATTTCCCAGTAGACGTCTATATTCATTAGATCTCTAGGTCTTTTACTTTAGGTTCTCTAGCTACAAAATACAAGATATAATCCCTCAATTTATTCCAGTTTAGGAAAAAAAGTCAACAGAAGAAAAGCTCAGGATATGTCATAAGATTTATTTCCACTTCACTATTGCAGACAACAGATGATCCATTTACAAAGCAGTGATCTGTGTCTAAGACTGGACTTTCCTGACAAATGGATGTACAATGCAAAGCTACACATTCTGAGTATGAATTCTGATTACCTATGACAAGTACCTGAGGGTGTCTGTCTCTTATAGTTTGAGAATCTTGTCTTGAGAATAAAGTCCTGCTGAATTGAACTGAACTGATAAACTTCAGGGATGAAATGAGCTCCCGATTGTTAGGAAGAAAAATGGTATGATGCCTGGTTATGCTATTAATCTTGAGAAAATGCTTTAGGGTAAAGAATTATTGTTTCAAATATGTGTGAGCACTTTCGAAAAAAAAAAGTAGAAGATCTGAGAATAGTAGAAGAAAGACAACATTAAAAAGAATAGAGGACATTTTTTTTTCAATTCAAGCTGCTTAAAATAAATTTAAATGTCTGTTCCTAGTGTAGTGTCTAAGATAAGCTGCAGATATTCACTGTTGCCAAGAAGGTGAAGGTGCGGTAAAACACCACCAGGGGAATTAATTTCAACCTATTATTCTTCAGCATGTATATTGTTCACAGTATAATTCTGTTACCAGATACTGTACTGAAATGGAGCAAGCAGAGCCAATTGGAGTGTGGGGATCTTGAATAGATGCTCACAATAGCACATTCATTTTCAGCCACTATACAATATGCAAATGTATTCACTGTGATTTGTAATTGACCTTAAAACTTACCATCTACACACCATAATTCCTGTATGGCAAGTACTGTTCTCAGTTTTCCTGCCAGTTTGACAATAAAGCATCTCATCACAAAAGTTTCACAAGTATAGAATTCAGACAGCAGTATCCTGAGATATTTTAGCCCTATTTCAGGCTAATAACTACATGTGACTTGTGACATTCCTCAGCTCAGGATATAGTAATGACTTAATACATAGAAACAATTCCTATTGATGGTTTATAGAAATAGAGCAAGTGAGATTCCCCCAATGCACATCTGGTGTATAAAGTGTTTGGTCATCATGGTGCAGAAGTAAACAGAACTCTGTTTCTCCAGCTCTTTGGGTTCTAGGGAGATGCAGAAAGGGTCAAGGACAGGGAAATCTGTTGCCATAGGCCGTGGGGTCATAGTAGAGTTAGTGTCTGAAAGAGTGGGCACTGGATGTGACCACTTCAGGTCAGTGGCAGTGGACTGACTGCCCAAATTTAATCAGGGAAGTTGTTCAGGTGCGTGGCCATAGTACAGTCCTCTGCAGAAGTACAGGCTATGTGGATCAGCACTAAAGGACAGGGCTATGTCTCTTTACCTCTGACCTCCTGTATCTATATCTAGAGTAGAAGGAACATCACGAAGGATTTCCTGCTCTATGTTCCTTCCTATCCCATCTGTAAAATAGTTATGTTTCAACCCAATGGTACTACTGGGAGTAGTAGACGAGATGCAAATGGCATCAGGCCCTATAGCCAAGACACTCCCTGACCATGGTGAAAGCTGGAGATGGGATCAGCTCGATTATGCACCTACTGAGTACAGTTGTCATTCTCTGCCTTTTCCCATTATCACTGAGTACAGTTATTGAAGAAACCTGGAGCAATGAGTAGAAGGTACCTTTTACAGAATGTGGACACCTTCCCCATTTTGTCGTGATCTGACAATCTGGAAGTGTATCTGCTCATTTTAAAGAGAGAGTTTTTCCACAGGCTTTCCTTCACAATTTGAGTTTTTAACCTGAGTTCTGCTTGACACAGAGAACTTTTTAATGGCTAAGATAAACACTATTCCATCAAGCAAAACTATTCTGTGGAACTATGAAACCTGCTCAGTTTACCAGGAGGCTCAGTAAGGATAATAGGAATGGAGATTTAAATTAACTAAGACATTTGTGAGCTGAGATACAGCCAACATTTCTGGAAAAACAGAAATCAAGAAAATAAGGCCAGCTATACAAATATTTGTATCCCAGCTATTTAATTTGCTAAGCATACTTGCATTGTGTTTATCTTGTATGGTGTATTGTATTTTAGAGGGGCTTGGAATATTGTCTCTTGGTAGAAAGGAAGTTGTTAAACAATTGTCCTTTTACATCTGTCAGCTCAAGGCTATTCAGATTTATTCTAGTGGAAGCTGAACCTTTCAACTATTTCCTCACATTCATCTGTCTTATCCCTCCCACGACAGACACAGAGTCCTCCAAAACAAATCTGAGAGTTTCACAAATGACAGGTTACTATATGCAATTGTGAACTCCCCACATCATACCCAATACAAATAAACAGATTAGATGTTCTCTGATTAAAATAAACCTTGTCAGAAAAATGCTATTACACGTTTGTCTCATGCTAGATACTCTTAGGCACCAAGCTGATGATGTATTACACATTTTGAATAGGCTAGTTTGTGCCTAATATAGGACCCACTTGAACATTGTAGTCGTGAAAGTTTGATTCAGGCTGATAAAAAATGACTTCATATTCCACTAATAAGAGATTGTGGGAAAGGGGGAGAGAACAGAGAAGATACAGGCTAATGAAGAGTGAAAATACAGAGACTGAAAAATGAAGGGAAGCAGGTTCATCCATCCTTATTACTTACACAAAAGTTAGGATAGGAATAACTGTTGAAAAGCAGAGCAAAAAAAAATTGGTTTCTGGCATCTCAGCTCTGTAGAAACATTCTTGATAATTTGTACTTCACACAGGAAACCATAGCCGCATATGTCACTTGGAGAAATTCAGACTTCTGAGATTTTAAAAGTTCCTCTATTTTTCCAGCACAATACAGCTACAGTGCTTGAAATTATAAGGGAGTAAATCAAGAATAGAAGTCTTGACTTCAGTGGAGTTTGTCTGGATTCGCATTCTCGCAATTGAAAGTTGTCTTGGTGAAAAGCCATTATATGCTACATGTACTTGTTCCAAAATGCAAAAGGGCTGATCGGTTATCTCCACAGCTCGAGTAATGACACCATTTCTTGTACTTTTCAGGGAACAAGTACTTTGTATGAGTTTTTCTTTCATTTGTGTTAAGTAACAATGAACAAACACTCTGAAAATGGCAGGAAGGAGAAACAGCAGCACGGCTCTGGCAAAGGCAACACATCAAGTGTCTCTATTAATAAAATAATCAAGGCAAACACACTGGCGCAGGCAGTGGCCTGAGGAGGTGCAGCTCTGCCCACGTTAGCATGATCTGCCAGGCAGGATCAAGGCCAACCTGCTTTGCTGGGTAAAAGAGTTCACCTGTGTGGGTTTAGCTGGGTCATGTTACCATGCTTGGAGAACTGGCCATGACTTGTTTTATTTACTACGGTAGAAGTGGTTGGTGAAGTTACCCAAGCATCACAGGAGGGAGACTAAGTGCAGCCACTTTGGGAAGCAAAGGGAGCAGTGGTTGGCAGCAACTCTTTCTCTGTATAGTTAAACACCTGCAAACCATTTGCTGAGGGAATGGAGAAGGCCAGTTCAGGCCAGTTCTCGTATTCATTTATTATTGTTGTGGGTTTTTTTCCTCCTCTGTTTAGGTGTGAACACAACAGGGCAAGGGAAGCCCTGCTTTCACTGCGGTTCTCTTGGGCACAGGTGTGACAGCTAAAACCAACATGCTGAACCTAGTGGCAGAAAAGCAGCAGCCCCAAACCCCTGTCTATACAGGAAGGAGCACGACCTGGCAGTTGAGGGACCTCTGCACTGATCCAAGAGTTGGTAAAATGCAACTTTATGGGCACAGACTTCCCACAGACCTCTCACACACCTAGATCTGAGGGGTGGATGTATCTGTCACACACACTGTGATGACAACACCTGCATGGCCCTGGGAAAAAAATGCAAAGGAAATCCAGGAATGGTGGCCTTGAATCCTTTCCTCACAGTCTGCCCATACCAGCCCTGCTGCAGCTCTCTGCATTTCTCCCTCCCCAGACCCCTTATCTGCCGGCTTAGCCTAACTCAATCAACTGAGAAACAAACACCCATGGGAAGCTGTGGCATCTCTGGCTGCTGGCTTTGCCTGTGGCCACCTTTCCTCCCTCCATCCCTCCCTTCTCTTCTGTGTCAGTGGGGTTTCTTCAGTTTGTAACTCTTTGGGGCACCAACTGCTCGTCTGCATACGGCATTGACCGACACCATTCCTGGCTGGCCCCAAGGCACAATCAAAATAAATGTGAATAACAACAATCGTGACAAACAGCACCAACATTAGTAATGACAATAATAATTATTATTGTTATTATTATACAGTCAACCAGAATGACTTGGTAATTATTTGCATAATTTGTATGTATAATTTGCATAAGCAGAATAAAAGACTGTTCCCATATCCAGAGAAGATCTCAACCATAATGTTTTGTTCCCTGTATGTGCCAAGGATTCCCACTGGTGTCAGTGGGAGATTTTTTTCCTTACTTATTCTCAAAACCAATTGCTCTGATGACAGAAATCAGTGGGAGTCCCAATAACACGTGGCTTCATCCAGTGGGGTGCTGAAGGTGCTTTGCTACCTTTGTCTCTAATTAAGCTCTTCACAGATTAAGGTACTCAGCACTTTTCAGAAGCTTCTCATGATGTGCAGGATTGAGCCCCTCAAGACAGCTGTCTTTGGGCTCTGGCTATGCAAAGCTGAGCAGAGATTTTTTTTTTTTTTTTTTTCTTCATTTTAATTATCTATTTACAAAACAGATTCCAGCAGCTCAAGAGCATTTATGGCCTAATAGAGAAAGCCACAGTGGGTGGGTTTTTGGCTCTCAAAGAGTGAGAGCCTCATCAGCGGCAGAGGGAAGAAAATATAAATTACGCACACAAGGCAGGGCAAGGAGCGCAGGGGACACAGGGGTGACTTGCAGGGGTGTTTGCAGAGTGCTCTTCCAAAGAGCCTGGCAGTGCCTTCAAGCTGCCAGGCTCAGGAGGACAAACACTATGTTTCAATTTTGTGCAGAGAATAGACTCTGAGAGGAACCAAATGTCTGCAGCAGTTTGTGTCATTTGAAGGGTGTCATTTCTTGGGCTTCTCAGACCTTTTTTTAGTTTGGAAGCTCTCGCAGGCTGTGCCTGGGTCTCTGTGTGAGGGGTGTAGCCCCTGGCACATGGCATCGGGGCACTTTGCTCCAAAGGTAGCACGAAAATTAATTTAGAAGGATGCTAATAAAAAAGGCCGCAATATGAAAAGCTGACATTACATGGGATGGCAGGGCAGAAACTTCAGGTTGTCACAGCAGAGCCCTCCCAGGCTTAGGATTTGCAGTTTAATGCCATGCTAAACTCTCATATGCTGAGACAGTTTAACTTTTCTTGCAGACAAACAGCCTGAGAGCTCAGAGACGGTAAAGCAAACTCCCCAACGCCCAGAAAGCCGGGGGCCCCTCTCTGCCCCTCGGTGCGCCCTCCCTGGGCTGGGAGCGCGGCTCTGCACAGGCGCTGGCCGCCAGCGCTGCCACTGCTCTGCGCTCCCGTCCTCCTGCCGGGGAGCCCGGCCGAGCCAGAGGAACGCGCTGTGTAAACCCTCTTCATCTGTCTCAATACCAGCCGGGTTAGATTATCCCGCAGGCAAAGGCACGTTTTCAATGTTTACTTTCTTGTTGAGCAGTCAGCGCTCCCTTTTGCTTCTGGAACTGCTCTGGCTCTGTGGCTGGAGCGGAGCATAACAGAGGACAGGCTGCAATCGCTGCTATCTAAACACGTTATTAAATATGGGCATGCCAGATCTTACAGGGATCTGGCCTTCCTGCACTTGTTTAACTTAGCACCGAGCGAGTCAGAGCTTGCTTCCCCTTCATGCAAATGCATCTGCACAGAGGTCGGTATTTCAGCTGCTTAAGTCTGAAAACTGACAGAAAAGATAATTTGTTGCACGATATTGATTTGCCTTTTGTCTCTGTAAAACTGTCCGGCTTACCTTGATTGTGAGGACACTCCACAGACCGTCACAAAAGTTGCTTCAAACTAATCTTCTGCGACCATGAAGAAAAGCACAGTGACCTGTCTAACCATAAACCCAGATCTACTCACAGTGTCTGTATTTTGCATTTATTTTATGGTCACAATAAGGATGATTTTTTTTTTTCACAATAAGGGTGATTTTTTTTTTTTCATGCTGGCAACTATTCGGACACCTCAATAATCTCATTTCTTAAATACTATTCCTCACAAACCAGAAACCCTACAAAACTGTCAGCTACAGGGTTAGGCTGGCTTTCACAAAGGCCACATCACTACCTCTGTCCTCACAACTCCTTCCCTTGGGGAATGTCTGGCTGTGTACCTTGAACCATTTGTTCCACCCACGATTTTAGTTTTGGATATTGACAGATGATCTGGGAGGGAAGATGTTTCTGAATCATTATTCACCACCTTTAGATAACAGTGTACGCCCAGAAGATTTTTATCTCTTACTTGTAAGTTCAAAATGCTCATTCAGCTTTAGTGGAAGACGAAAGTAAGTAACCTATACATTAACCATGGGAAAACAAAAAATCCCTGTAGATTGTTCCCCATTTCTCATCTTATGTATATTCTCATATACACAGAGGTTATTCCCAAAGCCATCTCCTTTTCTTGTATCTGAAAAAGTAGCTTAGTGCCTCTAAGACAGAAAATAGTCTGTTCCCAAAGTTTTTCTGGAAATAAATCTCAATTTTTCTCTTGCTCTCCTGGTAATAGCTTTATCTTCCAGAGTTAATTTTCTCTTCACTGTGTTACTATCTCCAGATTACCAAAACTGATGCCAAAACTGACTCATAATAGATGCCCACACAACATTGTTTTCACATTATACAGCATAGGGTTTGGGATGTGATTACATTATTAGATTTTTATATGTGAAAGAAGGATCTGTGTTTGAGGAATCAGTTTGGAGGAGCAGGGGAAGGCAACCTTTGTGTTTTATATTGAAAGACTAATCTTTAGGGCTTGATTTTGTGTGTAACCTCATTTTTTTTGCACCTGCATGAAACTAAAGACATTTACATGTCTATCTATAATACCTGATTGCTGGCTAATTATGTGTGTGAGAAGGGAGATGGGGGAGGGAGGGAAATAGATCTAAAAATATCTTTTTTCCTTGGTGTTTTAGATAAACTGAGATGTTTCCCATATAAAATCTTTTACAGTAAGAGACTTTTGGCAGGGAAGTGAGAGGTGTGTCATATGAATACCATTACAAATACCATTTTCCAGTCGTGGTATCTGAACATAGCTGAAAACATGTTAAATATTCTCTCAGCCAGATTTCAAAGCCAATTAGTCTTGATTGTTTTCTTCAAAAGTTCATTAGGGGCTGGAAAAGAAAACACGTACATGTTTCAATAGCAAAGGTATAGCAGGTTATTTTGTTCATGGCTTTGTTGAGCAGGGCTGTGTGCTCTAGGACTGTGCTGTTCTAAAACTCCTTGTCCTCACTCAAAACAACAGTCTGTGGAGTACAGATGATTTGCTGTCCTCAACACTGTAAATCACAGCTGCACCAAAGACACTTACCAGAGGGAGAGGGAAGATAGAAAAAAATGTATTAGGGCTCCTGTATTTTTCTTACTCTAGAGAGGATAATAAAAAGGAAGAAACGAGAAAGAAGCTTTGTGTTTGTTCAGTGACGGACTATGCATCCATGAGAGCTGACCAAATGCTCCCAAATATGCTCATTTTGTCTGGCATTATGTAGAAGACATTTTCAGGGTGCCAGGTTACTAAGTCCTCAAATCCATTTACTGTGGCCTGGAACAGTTGTTGATTTCCATTTCAATAGTTATTAGGGGTTTTTCTTTAGTCATCAGCAAAGCTTGAAATAAATACATTTTATTAGACTTGGCAAGTCTGAGAACAGATGTGAGATCTCCCATAATCTAAAGGCAAGGAACCCATGGGACAACAGTGTTCAGGATGAGGGCTGTTTTCTTCCAGAAAGCACTGGCTGTGGAAATTCTCGAAGTGTGTGAGGTCTGCACACATTTCAGTTATGCAAAAGGAGAACTGAAAGGTATTTTGCCCGGTTTGGGTGCTTGCTGTTTTATTCTATTAATACACAATGAGCCATAATACATTCAGTCATGATATATTTATTTGCACTTGTTTGTGATATCTAGCCCAGACTGCACAGACATTTTACGGTATTAGACCCCAAAACCCAGACCCATAAATCATGGAGAACATCGGTTATTCCCTTGTGGGAAGGGTCTTAAAAGAGTGTCTTCTGAGCATTTCTGTTGTATGTCATTTATCACAAGTGGGCCCTCAGCCTGGAACAAAAGAGACCTCCTACATCCTCTTCCCCAGGCAGCAATTAACTGACCTCATCTTCCCACCCCCTTCATCAGCCTCCACAATCAATTATCCGAATCAGCACTTCTGAAGAAGAAAATGGGACAAACAGGTGGACCATTATTCTAAATAGTTTGGGCACGTAGGAAAAAAGTTCAATACAATAGGGTATTTATGCAACAGTGGCTGTAATTGTATGGAGCCTGATTTGTGTAAGGGTATACAATTGCGAAGACCATTACAATGTTTTTAATTTTTTTTTTTCCTGGATACATGTTTGTATCTGTGTGCCTGTGTGTGAAATAAAATTTCATAGATCCTTTGAGGTCTTTCCAATTTAGTGGATAGAGCTTATCCAAGTAGTAGTAATTCTATATACCTGTTGCTGGCCTCTCAAAAAAAAAAAATCTTGGTAGGATTGTATAGCTCTTAATTATTGTCAGAATAAGAATGTGTGCATGGAGGCTGAATTCAGCCCATGGGGTTAAAAAGTAATATGGTAGAGGGCAGCAGAATATGTTGAAGTGCAGCAGAAGTGCTTTTGATCCCTGGACAGTCATGGGCCAAAGTGCTGAGTACGTAAACTCTCAGTCATTCAGGTAGGAGAAGCAATTAAGTTCCTCCCTGGAAGAAAGCTGAAACAATAGATGCTACTGTCCAAATCACTGTCCTTGGGGCAGGCCTTGACTAAAGGAGAAGAAAGGGAGATTTCCTGAATGGGAAATAAACATTGTTTTGATTATGTGATACAGAAGGAAAAGTCGAATAGAAAATGACCTGGAGAAAATAGTAAGAACACTGACTGTGTAGTCTTGGGAGAAAGTAAAAAAAAGAGAAACAAGGTAATTTGGATACACCACTGGCAGTACCTGGCTTTGAACTTCTGGACAAGAGAACATTTTATTTGGTCTTAAGAAAAATAAAAATAGAAAAAATAATGTACAAAAGTGAAAGAAGTTGATTCCTTTCATCACTAGTATCACAACAAAAGTATTACTGAGGTCTAAAGCACTAAGAAAAATACATGATTGATATTTAAATGAGAGTGTTAAAGAATATTCTCGAGATATTAGAGAAACCACTCCCATATATTAGATGTGTTTTATTTCTATTTTCTATGGAATTCTCAGTGTACAATTACTTTAAGCTGTATGAAACCCTGCTGTATCAGTGGAGCAGCATATGGGTAGAAGAGTTCACGTGCATGTGGTAAACAGAAAACTGGTACCACACTGAGTGCAGTCTGCACATACACACCTTTGATTCCTACCATGGATTGTGCCTCATATCTCTTGAGAACTAACACAAAAATAATAAGTGTCCAGCTTTGTGGCACTTTCCAGGCAGTCAAGCTTTTAGTAAAGTAACAAGTTTACTGATGGCATCCTTCTTGGCTGGCTTAAATAACTTCAATATTCAAAATGTCCTTTCTCAGCTTCCACTGTGAAATATGGGAAATCAGAAAAGTCGCTGTTTCTAATCCAGTTGTTTCGAAGTCCATTTTTAAATCTGTACCCTGCCGAATCAATGGCAAAACTCCAACAGACGTAAGTGAAGCCAAGATTTAGTCGACGATATGGAATAAAGGAGTGATTTTTCCAGGCTTTCACAATAAGTATTTGAATCTGCAGCTTATTTATGCACTGCATTCTTTTATTGGTAGCATTTTTCCATTATATTTATTATTCTGCCAGTTAACTAGAGATGAGCTCCAAAAGTACATCGAATTGTCAGGCCTGATATTAACAGAGCCTGCAAAACATACTCTGGCTAAGGAAGATGTCGCTGTTTTTGTAACTAGAGTCTCAACATACTGGAGCATTTTTACTCTGAACAAGCCAATCTTTGTGCTTTGTTTGAACTAAAAGTCTAATGGAAGTAGGACCCCCAAATTAGTTGTCACTGCAGTTACGTGATTATATCGTACAGTCTTGGTATTTTGAGTTGATTCACTGAAGCTTGCTTAAGTGTTTTCTACTACATTTGTTAAGTTGCGTTATTATTACTCATGCTGTTAGCAATATCAAGTGATCTCTACTTTGCAGAAAACACCCAGCTCTTATTTCCAAAGCACTCAATTACACAGCAGATAAGTATTATTACCCCATTTTATAGATATGGGAACAAAGGGAGTAAAGCATCTTTCTTCAAGGACAAGAGTTCACGTTTTGTGTCTTAGTCTAGTCTACTACGCAGTAGGCCCTGCAACTTCCAGCTGGGTGCTGGTGATTAGGTGTTTTTATAGTGAGTTCTTTGTAATTCTTACTTTTTCCTAACGTAGAGGATTGGTGCATGGCTGTAATGTCTATAAAATGCTAAAGCTGTTAAAACACAGTTTTTGTTGTATGTCATCCAGTTTGCAGTTGGGAAATAGTAAAATTTGCTTAAATTGAAAGCATATGTTGTGCTGGAACATAGGTAATGTAATTGCCACCTTTGCATGTTTGATTCCTGTGCCTTTTTTGCAATTTACACAATAATAAACCTAACTAACGAAGCAATTTTAGCAATTATAGATCATTTTATTTGGTGATATAAGAGTCTTCATGCTAGAGGTGGACAGGAAATGTTTTTCATGTCTTGTAAAAGCTTTCATGATTTCAAAACTGTTCCCATTCAAAATCAGATGAACCTAGAGGGTACTGAAAATGAGGTGCAAAAGCAGCTCCTCACCCATCCCAGCACGGCACAAGCAAAAGGCCAGATACTTCTTCAGAACATGGGATGCTCGGCTTAGAGCAGGTAGTACTTTCTGATTTTCACCGGAAGTTCTATACTTTATAAATGGCATAAACATTTGAAAGGAAAAAAAAATATTTTCAGTGAATTTGTTTTCCCTGATTAAAAAAGTTTGTTTGAATATTTCTGTCAAACGCCCCTTTTTATTCTCAACAAACATACTGCAGCTGAGATATGCCTCCTAAGAGACTTTGGGCTTAGAGTTTTTCTTACTCTGTCCTCTCAGAAATGGGCAGGTTTTTGATATTTATTTTATTAATTGCAACCAGCCGTCCTTAAAGTGTGCATTCAAAATGTGCTGTGAAAAAAGCCTGTGACAATGGAATACAGTTTCTCCATTGCTGTCCTTCTCCTTCTTTCTTTGCCACTGTCTCACTGTACTTGTTAAATGTCTTTAAAGCAAGGTTTTGAATTTATTTTCAACTGACGTCTTAGATATTTTATTTTTGCTTGACTGTATTTTAAACATTTCTTTTAAACCTTCACTCTTACCTTCCAGAATTTCTTCTTGTTCTTCTTGACTGTTTTCTTCCTGTCATCTTCTCTTTCTTCCTATCTCTGATTGTCATTCTGTTTAGGATGGGAAATAGCTGCAGGCCAAAAGTCAGAGAGCAATCATAAAAAGCTATCAAAGTATGAGTAAAAGATGAGAGTAAATATGATAGTGTTGTCTTCTGAAAGCATAATGACAGCAACTACCTGCCTTGCCTGGCTCTAGACAAGGATATCTTTGGGAGTTCTAGGGGAACAAAATTGTATATTCAGTCAGACACCTGACTAACTCTGAGTTATCACTAATTAAATTACGTCTGATAAATACAAAAATATTCCCTGAAATTTTATGGAGATAAAAATACATATTACCACCACTAAAGACCTCAAGCTTTGATGGAGACTTGACTTTGGATACGAAATAATGACAAAAAGAAGAAATGCATTTATATCCCCCCTCAGTCTACGGTGGTCACCACCAAAGATGGCATACTCTCTGCTGATGTGATAAGCTAGCAAAAATAGCACAGCATCTGTCCCCTGAAATTCCCTTGCTACTTCAACTTACAGTTGCATCTTGCTTTGTGTTTTCTCCACTTTCTACAAGAAAGCATCACTTTACTATAAATAATGTCAAATAATATTCTCATAATCCATCAGTAACGATCATATTTTAATTTCCTTGAAGTTGACTTGATGTTTATTGTCTAATTTTCTGCTCCATTTCTGCTAGCCAGTACCATCTGGCGTTTCTTATGTCAAAGATTATAACATTAATAAAAATCTCACACTAAACCATTTTCTTTTCTCAGCACTTTAGCTTCTTTCCACATACTGCTGTTTACCAGTGAGGATGGGCCAAACACCAGTCACATGAAGGAAAATACTGTGAAGTTTGATGCATACTCATGGCTATTGGGTCTTTGGCTGAGGGAGGACAAGAACTGGTGAGAAGACCTGACAAGTGTAAAGGCATGGATGAGCTTATAGAAATTTATTTTTTCACAGAATAATTCTTCACTTATAATGCTAGAAACTTTAGATTGTTGAACAAATATTACGACAGGAAAAAATTTGAAGTATGCTAGTAATAATCTTCTATCATTGCCCAAGAGTTTAAACAAGCCTCTATTAAATTCGAAGCCATTTGATGAACAAAAGTGCTTCTTTATCTTTTTCTTCATTGTTCTCATTTTATTGTTATCATGGTTATTGCCATTATAATTAGTCCCACTGCTTCTGCTGCTGTGCCACAGTCATGATAAAAATCAGATGCTCTTTAAGAATTCTTGTTGTAAGAAGAAAACTCTTGCAATTCAACCTCAGAAGGGTCCCATTTCTCCTTCTGCTAGCTTTTACTCCCATATGTATTTCAGATCCATATCTCAAGGACACCCCTGACCTTTCACAGCCAAATGTCACAGCCTTAGGCACTAAGGTTAAAATTGATAGATCACACAGGAGAATAGTATTGGTGTATCAAGCATCCTTGTATCATGCATCTTCAAGTAAAATACTATTGAAGCTTATGCCATGCCACCTTCCTTGTTGTGTATTTGTGCACTGCCTAAACCTCTGGATTCTAATATATGGTTAAGATATCTGCATAACAACAACACCACCACAATAACATTCTTATACCATCTTTGATGTTCAAATGCAAAACATTCTCCTTTTAAAGATACCAAGAAGACTCTGTTTAAGCTACCAAGCAGGATATTAAAATTTGTTTGAGCAACTGCTGGAGTGTGAAGTGTATAGCTGATATACTTTACAAGGAAAAAAAAGCACCGTGGATATGCCTCTTCTAGATATAACTCATTACATTTACTTTCACATTTAGGATCTGGTGAGGCAGAAATAACTGTAGAAGAGTATTACCCTCTAACAATATCTATGGAACAAACCAGTGTCTTAACACACTCACGCTTGCCTTAATAGGCCAACGTAGGAATCTAGTAATGTTATGAGCTTAATAGACTTAGTCTTTTTGTAAACTTACATCAGAATTGCATTCACCATGTTGAGGAACATTTTGACATGACGTCATGCTGGAAGCAACTGCTTGATTAGGCTGATTTTTAGAATGATTTTGTCTGTGTTCTGCTTCTCTTTTTTTCCATCGTTATGCTAGAAGTGTGCTTCAGCTGCGAAGACCATATCTGTATTCAAACTTCTTCAAAGTTGGGGAGCATTTGATGTCTAAGGGCAAATGAAGGTTCTGCACAAAATAAGGTTGCAGATGAAGGCACATAGCAATTACTATGAGAATCAGGATGAGAGTTCCTTGAAAAACGATGATGCTCTTGTTCTTTACTTTGTTTATGGCTCTAGGGATGAGTTTCAAGCGGCAAAACAGTGGAAATAAGCTAGGATATGTCTCTGTTGGGCAGTCTGCTGTCCCAGATGCTCTTCCAGAGCTCTTTGTTTATATATGCCTATGTCTGATATTCTGCCACAGAAAAAAAAAAAAAATCCCAGAGAAAGAAAATAGTCTCATAGTCTCTGGAGGCAAAATCAATGCAGTGCATCAGACTGTGGCTTTGAAGTCCCAGGGCAGGCTGGAGAATGAACTTGAAGCAGAATTGATACACACACTGGATGAGGGGTCAGACATCCTTGAATTCTGCTGGCTGCAGAAGCTGAAGGAGAGTGACAGGTTCGTGGCAAGATGTGGTGGCACGACTGGAAATGGCCTGAGGAGGTCGTGCAGAGCCCTTAGCAGCTGCAAGGAGCCATGGGGAAGCAGAAGAAGTCCTAAAGGGAATACTGAGACAGGAGCAAACAAGATAATGAAGGATGCAGAATACTATACACTACTAGATAAATCTCACTGTGATTCTGGCTTTATCTGTCTGTTAATTAACATCCCTGACATGTACAAACTTAGCTGCTTTGACTCAGTTTCATATTAGCAACGTAAGGAACCTGGGTGTCTCTGCCTCTTTTCCCCTCATTAGCACTATACTTTAATGGTTGTTATCAATGGAGTGTTGAGGTTAGAAGGGACCTCTGGAAGTCATTTAGTCCAACCTCCCTGCTCAAGCAGGACCACCTATAGCCAGTTGCCCATGACCACAACCAGATGGCTTTTAAATATCTCCAAGGATAGAGACTCCACATTCTCTCTGGTGAACCTGTGCCAGTGCTCAGTCACCCTCACAGTGAAAAGTGTTTCCTGATGCTCAGAGGGAACCTCCTGTATTTCAGTTTGTGCCTCTTGCCTCTGGTCCTGTCACTGGGCACCGCTGAAAAGAGCCTCACTCCATCCTCTTTGCACCCTCCCTTCAGGTATTTATATATGTTAATAAGATCCCTTCTGAGCCTTGTCTTCTCCAGGCTAAACAGTCCCAGCTCTCTCAGTCTTTCCACAAAGAAGTTCCAGTCCCTTAATCATCCTTGCAACTCTTCTTTCTCTCCAGTATGTTCATTTCTCTCTTGTACTGGTGAGCCTAGAACTGGACACAATACTCCATCTATGGCCTCAGCAGTATTGAATAAAGAGGAATGATCACCTTCCTCAACCTGCTGGCCATATTTCGTCTAATGCAACCAAGAATACCTTTGGCCTTTTTTGCCACAAGGGCACATCGCTGGTTCATGTTATTTTGCGATTGTTATGCTAAAGACTCATTTCAGACACAAGCTCCATCACTGGCTTCTTACTAGCCACCAGATACATCACATCACCAGGAGTTGCCACTTGATTACTCAGGAGAAACTCTGTGCCCAGAAAGTTCCCCTGATGTTTTTGGAGAACACGCTCAGCTCTGCCACGCTGACAGGCATGGCAGAAAGTGCTGCCTTTGCCAGGATTTGAACTCAGGGCCCAATCTGTGCTTCCCGGTGGGACTGTTGGACCTCCTGTGCTGTGCACAAAGGCAGAGAGCTCTGCTTTGCGCTGTCTGCGAGGCTTGCGAAGATCCTCATTTTCTGCATAAGCCAGCTTACAGGTTTTGAGTATGATTTGCACATTAGTCATGCTCTTTCGATATTGGTACCTGAGAATGGGATTAGCTGCAGTCCCCATCAAAAGCACTGAGCTCTAAAATAGTTCCACATGGCACAACAGAGCCCCAAGTGACAAAGCATGCATTATTTTCCTCTCCCAGAGTGTCTGGAACAAGCCATACTGAATGATGTGTCACATATTAGGAACAACTTTATTTTTATCCTGATGGAATTCCAGGAAGCCAACTCCAGTGCCCTCACACTGACTGAAAATGCGTGACATGTCCTAATAGCTACAGGCGGGACAAGGCAAGTATGTAAAAGGGATATCTAATTAGTTGTTCCAGAGGGAGCTGAAGTGTTGTTACATAAATTGTGTGTTTCTGACAGGCTTGAAGGTATGTACTGATTTATAACAGTAGAAGAATTTTGATATATTCAGTCTAGAAAGGCTGTGAAGTTTATGAAACAGATCATTTTAAGTTTCTTTATTCTATTGGAATTTAAACTAAATTCAAGAGAAGACCACGTTACAGTTCATCTTAGCCTTTAAACAAGCTTCTATTGTTGGAGTAGGACAATATCTCCGAGTTCAAATTGTTTTGGTTGTATCTTTCCGTAAAAAAGTCCTGTAAAAAAGTGAAAGTCAACACCTATGACAATATGGTTGCTCTAATTCACGTTTTAGTATAATTGCAATGTATTATCTGTGTGCAGTGCAACACCTACACAAGCTTACTCAGTGAGCAGGGCCCCATTATTCTCAGCATGCTCTAGTTAGATCTTGTTCTGTCTGTATGCGTCAGACCAAATGTGTTTGCGATTGAGCAATTTACAAAGTGTATTAAGGTGAACGTGAAGATACATAGTTTTTCTGACCAACAACGTTTGGAACCATCTTACTGAATTCTGCTATTGTGCCTCTTAGATTTCCAGCTACATGTGTTTACTACAAGTCTTTCTTGAAATACGGGATTTCTAATTGTGCCTAGCAGCCCAATTTGAGTGCCAATCAGATCCTCAAAACGTGACTCAAGAGAGATTCTTCCAGTGCACCAGAAGTATCGGATATTCCTGGGGTGGTGAGGGGAACTGAGAGGGAATCAGGAAAAGCAGAACTTGGAAATGAAAATCAATCCAGTGGCCAAAAGCTTTTTCCAAACTTCTTAAATAATTTATTCTAGAATGCTACTCCAGCCAGATGAATATGAAGTTACACCATATTATTTTCTTGTCTTTTTGAAAGCAGCTAATAGCAACAGTTACAGTTCTTAAAACAAAATTTAGGTATGCAAATTTTCGTACAGAGGGAGACATCTTAGGTCGTGTGATACAAAACAGTGTAATTACACCAAAACATTTCAGACTTTTAAATGTCAGGACTAGGAGGTGCTAAACACAGCTAATAACACAATCATGTTTTCTGAAGGAAAAGAAGTGTAAAAGGTAAAAGAAAAAACAATTAGTTAACATAATAATACAGCTTAGCTTTCAGCAGCTGCTTTACATCTTCAAACAATTCCTAAGTTATTAACTAATTGATACCAGATCCTCCACACACTAGCTCAGTGCAGAGTCACAGGGAGGATGCCAGCAGAGTGCTGTTGTTGGCTGGGTAGGTAGATGGATGTTGCAACGTGACTGGTAGGAAGTAATAGTATTACCATATACAGCACAGTACCAAGCCCTCTGAGTCCTGGTTCTAGCAGCAGTAACCTTGCCTTCGAAAGGATATAATTGCTCTTATGGGGTTGCCTTACATGGAAACCAAAATGATATCAAGCTTTAATAATTAAATTATGCAGCAAGTCAGAAAAGGATGGATTTGTTCTCAATAGAACACAGGAGACTACTTACTTCGGTGACATAATTATTGCAGGGTTTTTTTGTTGTTGTTGTTTTTGTTGGGTTGTTGTTATTGGTTTTTTCGGGTTTTGGTTTTTTTTATACGATTATGATAGCTGATTAAAAGGAGCCAGAGAGCTTATTCACATTAACCAAGAGCGCCCAGCAAATCAAGCTTTACGACTTGAAATGAACTTGATGCTTTGTCCAGATTAAATTAAGAAAGGAGGTCACCAAAGTGAGGGGTTCAGAAGAGCACTTGAGACTGGAAGTATGAGAAAAGAACAGCAGAACTGAAATGAGAAAGGTATAAAGGAGGCAGAAGTCATTTTCTGCTCCTACCATTCATTTTCTTCAGAGGCTAATGAGCAGAGAGGGGGGAAACTTATTCACGAGGAAGAAACCACAGCAACCCATCCTATAAAACTGCATTAAAATATAGTCGTGAGAGTGAGTGAGCAGTCATGGGAAATCTTTGGCACAAGTCTAACTGGTGACCTGGTAGGACTGCTGCTGCATCCAGACACCATCAGAGGAGCTTGTTTTGTTGCCTGCTTGAAGGAAACATATGCAAAAACTAAAACAAAACTAGAGGATTCTGACACTACAGGCAATCAACAGTTTCTCTATAACATACGTAGGATTTGGGGGCCTCATGGTACCTTCTGTGTTTATAAAGAAAAAGTGGTAAGAATCATTAGTGATGAAGCCCACAAAGGCAATTCCAGTGCAACATTGCAGGCTGTTGCATTCTGGCGGCCTCAGCCTCCCTCCTGCCACATAGGCAGGATCTCCTCACCTGAAATAGGGAGGATTTAGGTATGTAAGGGCTGGATTCCTTCGTCTGAGGTCCAAGTCTGCATGAGGCACTTCTGATTCCTCAGCTGTTGAGAACAAATTCCTCTGACCTTTCTGAGGTGTACCCTTCAGGAGGTGAATTGCTATCTAGATGTACTTTCTCCCTGTTCACTGTGAGTTTAGGGTCACTGAAAAACAGACCACTAATTTTTAGTTTCTCAGGTTAGGGCATGTGACTTGCAAGAAGTGGCATCACCAAGCTGTTATGCCGAGCCAGGAGCTTATTGCAGTTAGAAAACAGGGGAAAGAAAAGCAGCTGAAAGCTCCTACCCTTTACTGTGATCAGCACGTGGCTACCCTAAGGATTCGTGATGGAATATTCCCTTGGCATAGCGGTCCTACAGCTCTTTGCTGCTCTGCCCGCCTGGGTGTAACGGGGTGGCACAGCACAAGGACAGAGGAAGCCCCTGCTCACAGTGGAGCTGTGGAGAGGCAATCAGCCGGGAGACAGGAGAGGTGGGCAGGCTTTGAAATGTTGTTCCAGCTCTTCCCAAATAGTTCACAGTCTCCTGGCACAGTAAACTACAGTATTTCATGTTACCATGCCAGGGCAAATGGGGTATAGAGGATTTAGCTCAGAGCACATTGCATCGTGCTTCACTTGACCCACATGAAGGATGCTAAAAATCTCTTCCTCAATTATATACATACACCACTGGCAGGGTATTTACCCATTGCCATTAAATAACATTGCTATGATTCCTGCTACACGGAAAATGTCTCAAAAGCAGCTTTAATGGCATGGAAATACCAGCTTGCCAGGCTAACAATCCCCAGTGCAAGAATACATTTGGAAACGCTAGTGTAGCAGCTCTTGGTACTTAAAGAGCGGGGCAACACCTGAAGCTCCTGACAGATTCCTCATCATCTTCGCGCTTAACAGGCCATGAATGTTGCTGTGGTGCTCTGCACTGAAGGTTTGTTCTGAAAAGCAGTCTTGTTAAACATTTTGCGTGGACCTTTCCTGAACCTGGGCTGAGTTTTTCAAAGGTGTCTATGGGAGTTAGCTGTTTCCCAAAACTGTGTAGTGGAAGTTGTTCTTTGTAGTTTTGAATGTTCCTGTATGGGCAATTTATGGCAGCTGCATAAAAATGCTATTGCAACTTAATCAAATAGGCACCTTGCTATGTTAAAAAATACATAATGGAACTGTGACATTTTTAATGAGGCTTTTCCATTGTTTTGTATGACTTCTACTGTTTTGTGAAATATGCCTTGTCCATTACAAGTTCTTTTATTGAGAGAGAGAATTTTGGCCGGGGCCTCAAGGTTATTACTCACTGTATTCATAGGGTACTTGGGGGATCTTTAATTTCCAACTGGAGAGCTGGCAGAAGGACAGTAGGTTTAACATTTCCACTGAAGGATGACACCTCTAAAAGTGCCACACGCTGCTTATTGCTGCAGTACACTGGATGGGAGCCAAAGTCCCAGTGTGGGACTTGAACCCACAAGTACTTGGCTGTGAGACAGACAAGCTACCCACAGAGTCACAATGACACCTAGTAGCATCTTAATTTAATAGACCACGTTTTTTCAGTGGCAGTCTCTTGTCCTGCATTTTTATGGTCTGGATCATCAAAAGTTTGTTTTTCACTTCAGCATGCATTTATGGAGAATGACCCTGACCCTTTCCCTTTCCCTTTCCCTTTCCCTTTCCTTTTCCCTTTCCCTTTCCATTTTCCTTTCCCTTTTCCTTTCCCTTCCCTTTCCCTTCTTTCCCTTTTGCTATTGGCAGCTATGAGAAATATACTAAACACAAATTGAACATTTTAGCACCAATTCCTCTAAGGTCCTTTCAAAGTTATGGTAGGAAAAAAGTCTAACTTGTTTTAAAAATAAGCTGGGGAAACATCTGAGTCCACAGAAGGCCACTGTAGCCATGATTAGTCATACCTTTTCCAGATATTTTCATACATGTTTAAACTGAAGACATTAAAAGCCAAACACTTAAGCCAAAATTTCCAAAACCAAAACATTTTGTTTGCTCTTGCGTTTGAATGTTAGATGTAAAACACCCTATAAATGTATTATCAGAGCTTTCTGAAAATCAGGTCTCTCTAGGGTACCTAAAGCTGAACCCAAAGTAACAGCAGCCAAAACCACCAGTTACTTTCTGGCATTTAAAATGGGGAATGTGAGTCCTGCTATAACATGCCTTATCATTTGAATTTGCAGTTACCAGGTGATGGACCAGCAAAAATGGAGGTAAGAAACTCTGGGACATGAACTGGGGCATCACTGTGCAACTCTCAGGCTGCTGAGCTCTTGTGTGAGTGCTGACCTGGTGTTCCTTCACACTGTTCGTTACTGGTTAATGAAACCTCCTTCTGAAACACAGCCATGTTTTCAACATAGGCGTTTACCGCTTGTTTCTGGAAGTGCAGTAATTTGAGTCTCCAGACACCTTTGTGGCTACTTGGTAAGAACACAATGTCAAAACCTGCCATTCTGTCTGGAAAAAACATGGCACGAGGTGAGTCAGCAGGCAGAGGGGTGCCAGGGGAAGGAGAGGAGGGGGTTGAGTTGGGGGACTGAACACGTCTGATGGAAGACAACGATGGGCAACACTGGAAACACTCCGGGCAGAGCTCCCTTGTCCTGGCACAAAAACCCAGCACTGCTGCCAGTGATGGTACTGGTGCTGTTGACAGGGGCTCTTTGTGTGATTTTATTTTTTTTCGTATCTCAGTTTGCCAAAGGTTGGGCAGCCCTTGCCTGAGCACAGATCCAGATTTGCAGGTGTCTGTGAATGGAGCTGAGGGAGCACTGCCCCAAGCCCTCCCAGGCCTGCTGCTCCTCTCGCTTAAATGAGCTTCCCTGTGTTCGAGTGTTTGCATAATCCAGGATTAAACTGTAAGAGCTTTACAGTGTGTTTGCCCTCCAGATCTGAAAGTTTATTTTTTACCATAGCTAATAAATAGTTAATACTCACATTTGATTAAAAGAAACCTTTACTAAGAAAAAAACAAACCCAAAGCAAAACTCATAAACTCCTTAAATATCAGAGAGATTTAAAAAAATAAAATATATAAATAAAACATTAGTGCACTCAAGGGAAAATAATATCATTTTGATCTCAGTTAGAAAATATATTTGTCAGCACTTAAAGAAAAATATAAGCAGTTCTGTCAGGTAACTAATGGGGTTTTTATGATTGGTGAAGATGATATCACTTCAAAAGCACCATCACTAATTTATGTGTGCATTTGAATGCATCTGTTTGAACATGACACATTCCTCACTGCAAGATGAAGTTGGTGAGATTTTTAGAAAGCAGGAATTTCTCCACAACACAGACAGGCCCTGCCTGGACACAGGTTTTCCCAACAGCTGATGCACAGAGTAACCTTCCCGCAGCACCACAGAGTCCCCAGCCTCAGGGACATCTCTGCAGCCTCAGAGGTCTAGGTAGGCATGGAGCTCTTCTCTGTAGCTCCAGCTGGGATCTCAGGTCATTTTCCCTAATGTAGGCACCAAAAGCTAACACAATCTAATTACCATAGGTGCCTTTCATATGTAAGGAGAGAAGAGCCACCTCAAGCGAGAGATTCATGTCTTTCTGAGATCCTCAAGAGCTGAGACATCCTAGATACCAAAGCAGAGTCCGATGAAACACTGTCTGATGGTGCCTTTTTTTCTCCAGTGGCTAGAAAGAGTGCATAGGGTCACTACCACTGACCTGGATAGCTACCTCTGCTGTTTGAAGTTAGACGATCCAGTCTATGGTCAGTATGAGGTATGTGAAAGATTGCATGCTTCCTTGGCAAACCACGTTTCTGAGAAGAGCAACCTTATACTTTAAAACAGAATTTGTACTTCTCTACCTTTTCGTGACTTATTCTTGGCATTAAAAACTGTCGCAAAAACAATGTCATCAATGAAGATCTAGAAATAAAAAACAGAGGAGGACATTTATCTAGGGAAGAAAAACGATGTGTGGTATTCTTTGTCTTATGGTTGTCTTGTATTTGAAATTTGGTCTGCACTATTGATAGGACCATTAATTGCTACAAATAATTAATAAATGTTTCAGAAGTCTAATTCTCTCATTCTTCCCATAGCAGTTTTGAGCACCCATCGCAATTTTGCATATGCTCAGCCACATAGCGGGGTCCTTATCTGAGATGTAATCAGTATGTCTATCTCAGACATCTAATTAAGAAGCACATTTGGCAGCAAATTTCATTATTGAGAAGTCACTCAGAGATTCATATAACTGTTACAAGCAAAAAAGAAAAGTAATCAAGGAATTAACTGTTGGGCAAACATTTACCTATGAGTCTATTAATTAGTTAACCAGCAGTTCAAAAGCAATTCTCACAGCTTTAATAGGGAAGCTATTGAATGATAATGTGTCTATTTTAATTCCATTGTGAAGGGGTTATGATGCTACCAGTTCCAAGAAGCTCCATTCATTTGATATTTTTTTTGAAAATCTTAGCCTGGGATTAGATGATAATTTAATCTCTAATTTGGAAAACAACAGGAAGAACAAAGAAGGAAGTATTGAAACCAGGAGTAGCATCCCAAGAATTCTAACTTATAAGAGTTAAATAAAAATATCTGAAATGTTGTTTTTAGTCTAATACTTTACAAGCAGTATCTGGAATATGAAGGATAAACTGGTGACCTGACATTTTTGGGCACCTTGGACTGTCAGTTCTTCAAAGCTCTTCAAAGAAAAATAAAAAGTAATGAATGAGAAAGGTGTACCAAACAGGGACAAGCTGCTTTACAGAAACAGGCAGGTAAGGTGTAGGGAGTAAATGTGCCTCATTGTCACTGACATTTGCAGTTACAGAGTTAAGTGACTTTGAGAGTCTGCTACTCAGTTTCAAGGCATACATTGCAAGCCATAGAACTTCTTATAAACTTCTTCTAAATCAGAGTGTCACAAAAAGTGCAAAAATGGCTGAATTTTAGCCTATAGTGTAAAGATTGTAGTTAATGGATTAAGTATGAAATCTGTTAGATTCTGATTTTTCACTTCAACAACTCTCAGGACATGCGAAGTTTTCTTCTTTGTCATTAGAGAAACAAAATGGCCATGGGCTAGATTGTTAACTCAGTAATTTTCACTGCCATTTCTTTAACACGGTGTTCAGGTCTGTAGATTATATAATTATTTTCGTTGGAAAGCACTTTTTAACATCTGGGAGTCATTTGAAAGAATGTAATCAACTTTTTCCTTTTTTGCAGAGAGTATCTTCTGTTAATATTTAACCCATAACTGATTGCATGATTTACCAATTTAACCCTGACCAACTTGTGAAATTTATCATCTTTGTCTGTTACTACACAAATCTATCATGGTAACAGATATTTTTTTCCAGTTGTGTCTGTATACAACGCTGTTCTTGTCTATGGCAGGCTGTTCCATTCACGCCCCTCTGCTGTGTTAGCAAGGCTAACTCTGAGAACAGGAATTTCCTAAATGTGGTAGAACCTCTTCAAGGTGAAGGTTATTTTTTGACTATAAAAATCGCCAAATCATGGGCCAAATCCTTACATTTATCCTTACATTCTACATTAAGTCTTATGTTTTGAGTCTTCACTCAATCTAATATGTGGTATTGTATAGCATAACGTAACTCAGAAGAACCCTAAACTTTTATCAGGTAACATTAAACGAATGCCAAGATGATTATAAATATGCACACCACAATACTACCAGGGTGTGATCCCAGGATTTTGTGGCTTCTCAGAGTTTCCCGGATTTTGCAGGACTGATGCCCAGACAACTTTCGCTTATTTTTCAAGACTATGGTGGGCCAAAATCAAGTCTCACGGAAATCAGTGTCAGCTTTGTCTTACCCTCAGCCTCCTTAGGCCACCTTCTCTGAGTGAACTATGAGGTCAAAGAGGAGCTGGAGAAAAAGGTCAGAAAGAACAATATAGCAACAGAAAGGGTGACATATGTCTTTTAAATAAGGTCTAGGAAAGGTCAAATAGTAAAGAGGTGAGAAAAAAATAACAAAATAGAAGGGCAGGTGCAAGTGAGAGAGCTATTAAATCAAAGATGAAATCAAATTGGGGAATAAATCAAACTATAGAGTCTAGACAAGAAGAAAAGGTTGCAGGCCCCGAAAGTGCTGGGAGAGAGAATTTGTCAGTGAAGACAAGTCAGAATTTGCAGACTTCTAGTGAAAGAGTGGCCAGCAAAGCACGTCTTATAGGGGAGGGAGATGCAGGGGGGAAATTCATCTTCCGTGTGTCCAGTGAGTGCAGAAATAAGATCAAAATCAGTTTGTTGCTTAATTCAGAAGGACCAGCTCTGATTGCTTAAATTTTGTATCCTCATGATGGAGGAGAGCAGCATCCTCTGCCCAGACAGAGGCCCAGTGCTGATAATAATACCAAATGTTTTCGGCCGAATAGAGAAGGGGGGAGTTGAGGGAGTTCCCCAGACATTAATCATCCCATAGTTAAGTAGAAATTGAGTCTCCCTTCCTGCCACGCTAATACCACAGGCATTCTGGGGTATGATTTAATCTGGTCTGACCCCAAACTTTTGTAAAGATAAATTTCTGCACATTTTTGGAGAGATTTCACTCACTTGAAGGTAAGCGCTGCGGTGGTTGCACACATGGAAGATGGATGGGTTTGCTGTTGTCTGATCCACAGAACAGTTATGCTCTAACCATGCATATTATTGCCCCTGTAATTGCATCCATCATACCTCCTGTAAAAACAAACAAATGGACTCCCAAACTCACTTAAAACTAGATAAACAACTGTTCTTTGGCAATGTGACAGATACTTATTGCCTGCGAGTAGCCCATAACAGATAGGAAGGACAAGGATTAGGGTGGATTTGTAAACCATAAATTGTAGAAATCCACTCGGAGTCTCCAAGCCAGACTCTTCCCTTAACTTTATTTGAGTTATGCCAGGGATAAATCTGTCCTTCTGTCGAAACTCAGTGAAACTTTCTGCAGTATCCTTTTACTGTGTCAGTCATTTATGTGTTATAAAAGCTTGAGCTTCAGCAAATCCAAGTTAGCCTGGTAATTTTTTCCTCCCAATTTGCAGAAGGATGAAATGTTGCGTTTTCTCTGGCTCTGCTTTGCTGTATAAAAACGTACTAGATGAAATTCATTAGAAATAAGTGAAAATGCTGCAGCAATGTGATTTTATCTGTGTTGGTTCTGAAAGAGCTGAAAATAAAATTGCCTTTTCTGAAATATGTATATAGATGAATAAAAATAATTCAAACTTCTGCTTGTTTTGCTTTTGCCCACAATAACTAAAAGTACAAAGCAATTAATCAAAACTAACCAAGACCGTAACAAACACCAACAACCAAAAAAAAATCCAGATTACTGGCTAACAGTCTAAATACTAAATTACTGCATGGGTACACTAACTCAACGTTAGAAAAAATGTGATAATATTCATCCTAATTTACTTGGCCCTTGTGGATTTGGAATGCAGTGCCTGGTGACCAGGGGCAAGTCAGCAGTTTGAGCAGCTCCTTGCTCTGGGACTATCCTGGCCACACGTGTGCATCTGCTAACTCCAACTGGAGTGTGTGCAGGAGCAGATGTGACGCTAGCTGCAGCACATGCGGACGCTAGCAAGCTCTGATTGTGCTGTCTTAGCATGTCATTGGTGCCCAGGTGGTGCTCTGATCTTTCAGACTTTATCTCCGAATGAGAAAGTCTACACAGGAGTTGAAAGCAATTTAGGTCACTGAGAAACGTTCATCACAGGGAGCTCTGGCAACTGAAGATGATCACTCCCTCTGCTCCTTGCTGCTCCTCATCTGCCAGAGGAAAGGTTTGAATGCACTTCTATATCCAGCCCAAAGTCACTCAGGGGTGAAGGCATTGCAGGTTCTCCAGAGCTTTGCATCCTGCATAGCCTTGCAGCAAGCAGCCCAAAAGACCAAAAGCACTTTTTAAACTTGAAACCTAGATTTTTTTGGAGTAAAACCTGAAGGAAGAAACTTACATGTTTGAAAACTAGAATTGAACATAGTGAAGTGAGAGTTTGTAAATTAACTCCTTCCTGCACTGCATCCTGACAAGACAGGGGCATTCTGACAGAGCTGCTCTGAGCTTTAGCAACAAAGTGATATTCTAGGTTGTGACAAAACCTATGGTCTGTTTTTCGGTCACTACACCAAAAATCTTTCTTTCTGTAATCTCTGTTGAACCTGTGTTCCCTGCACTTCTCAATGGTCTCTCAGCACTTCAGGGTCTGTTCTCCCTTGCTGGGTGCTCCATACTCATCCTGTGTTCCAGAAACATCCCTTTATCCTGTGCCCAGCACGCTCTGTTGTTTCCCAGAGAGCAGGGCCTCTTTCTGTTTCAAAGTTCCTTGTGACCCAGAGCAGAAGAAGCAAGGGAGCTTCTGCTGTACTCTCCCTGAAAGAAACCTGGCATGCATTAACATATGGTTCCTATGAAGAACAGCAGAAGTCCCTGCAGTAAGCTCACATTGTTGAGGGAGAAAGCGATAAGTTCATCTCATCAGCTATGGTCCAATGGTAGCCTGATTCAGCTATAAGCCCCAATTACAAACCATCTTCAATACCTGTGGCCTTTCAGGGTCCCAACTCCTATCCATGCACCCACCTCTTTGGAAAGGCTCCTGCTCCTCTCCACTTGTGTCCCTGCAGCCTGGGGACACCTTCACCCTCCAGTTTAAGGTCTGGCCTGGAAGCTCTTGGTTTTGTGCTCCCCGAATCAGATGTTCTGGGATGGATGACATATTTCTGAAAGAGAAACAACCCATCTCATCTGCATTCAGGTGAGTGAGACAGCCTTCCCATCACACTTACCCCAGGCAGGATGGTTATTTCTGACCACCAGCTGGGAGCCATTGGGAGCTGCAGCATCTGCACTGCTACCTCCAGAAGTGGATCTCTGTGGCTTTGGCCAATCTGTATCTAATTTTCCTGCATCACTCTCCATAAACAAGTATTGCTTTGGTTAATCTGTATCTAATTTGCCTGTATGACTGCCTGTAAACAAGCTTTGTGTTTCAGTTTAACAACATCCGTAGTAGAGACGAGCATAAAATAGAGCAGAGGGAAACACAACAGCATGGTGACAGGAGCAGAAGGAAGCCACTGGAGAATCTGACACATGCTCTGATCACTGGTTCATGTTTTCTGACTTTAAAATGAGACAGGTGGGAGTATATATGTCTAATGAGAGTAGAGGAGGCAAAGTCAAACTTGATAAGACAAAGGAAGAAATGGATCGAATGGCAAAGATGTCATATGGATAGGGCAGTGTGAGGGCACTGAGAAAAATAAGGGATTGGAAAGGATGCTGTTCCTCCTCAGATCCAAAGTGGTCACAACCAAGGGCAGCTTTGGTGACTAAATGGCCAGAAGTAACAGCAACTTTTCCCTTTTTTCCTGCTTTTTTTGTGGTCTGAGTGACAATAGTTTATTCTTCTGAATCACAGAAACTCAGACTTACATCCGTTCCTGTTCCAGGAAGGCAAAATATAAATGAATAATGACGCTTTCCAGAAGTAAGGTGTCAATACAAATCTAGTTCTGAAATGGATCCAGCTCCTTCAGGAAAATACCTAACAATTCATGTAGGTTCCAATCCCTGATGTTTCATTGTTTTGAGTTCATAGTTTAACAACAAATAGTTATTTCTTCTTGTGGAAATGTTGGTGGGTACAGATCATTTCACACAAAGGGGTTACTCTCCTTTGCTTGTCTTTCCTTTCCTGTGAAATACTTAACACTGTTATTTGGAAAAATCTCAGCTATGTGCTGCATTTGAATAGAAGGAAGGAATGTTGTGACAACTAGCAGGGGACATAGCAAGGTGCCTGGTGTGGTTGTTTTACTGTGTGTTGCTCCTTTTGATCCTTCGGCAGAGTTCTGTACAAAGACAGCTGCTGCAGATTGAATAATGCATCTTGAGCATATTAAATGTATCCTGCATATTCAACACCGAAAATAAATATCAGATTCTCACACTATTGTGTATTGTTCAATAAATTTGGCCCATTGTATGCCATTTCCCTGGCATGGTTCGTCTTTTCTCTCTTTTGCCATTTAACATTTTATTTGCCTTCTTTCTTTCTTTTTAATTTTAAGATATTACAATCATTCCAGTATTATTCAGATGGAAACAGGTCTTGTCTTCTTGTGAAGTCCCCAGGTGAACTCTGAAATAAATGGAATATAATTGCTGTTGTCTGATATTTACTTGGATCTGAAACCTCATATCATTCGCACCCTAACAGACTGTATTTTACAATCAAGATGTCAAATCCATGGCTGGCACAACTCCACTGAACTCACTGGAGCTGAACTGTGTTATTGAGTAGCCTTGTGAACCTAGATACTGTAAGTGGACATGCTGTAGTCCTTGGAGTGGAAATATCAATGCCTTTCAATATAGCACAACTTTAAATATAACCCGCAACTCCTTTAATTCCTCCAGGGGTATTATATTAGTTTTATTAAGAAGTGGGGAGGGTCTTTTTTCCAATCTGTTTCATTAGCCTATGCTGGTAGAGAGGCTGTTATTTAAGTCTATTTCAGTTGTAAAATTGGAAGCATCTCTATGACATAACCACTTTAAGAAGGTATTTGAAACTGGAACTGTACTTCTGGGAATGAGATCACATCATAGGCATTGACCAGTGCTGTTATTTCATTGCTCGAAATACTGGGGGGAAATCACTTCTGAGAATTACTTTGTTATTTTAAACGTGTTTCTGTGCTGTGTATCCCACCCACCTCCAAGTTCCAGCCTTGCCTTCAGCTACTTGGACTCTACTCCTTACCCTCCCTCCCTCAGCCAACGTTAGCTTTATCTCATGCTTGTCTTCGATTTTCCAGTTCCAGGATGAAAACTGCTTCCCCACGGACCACTCTATACACGTATGTTCATCAGCCAACCACCAAGGTCTCTCATTTCAGGTCTCAAACTCATTCTCATCTGTCATCACCACCTTCCACTTCTGCCCATTTTAGCCATGTCTGTACCAGTGAATGAGGCTCACGTGCTCCTCAACAGCTGTTGATATTATTTAATTATTAAGGCTCATCTGCCGCACCAGGCACCTTCCAGGTGAGGATCTGGGGAACAGCATGGGACGCAGACAGTTCCCAGTGGTCAGCAAGGGTCAAACAACAGTTTCCAGGAGGAGGGAGTTCTGCTGTGTAAGTCCACACAAGCTGCCATGTGGTCCTTGCTCTCCTGGCCCATTTGAGATATGAACAGAGATGTAGCTGTTTTGCAAATTCTAGAGGGTCTGATTACAATTTTTCTGTTCTGACTGAGAAATGATGACCTGGACTGGGACTACCCCATGAGTAACCACTGGATATGATGAGATGAGAACCAGGATTTCATTTCAGCTATAGGCTGCATGTAACATGATGCAGGACTGCCTTTTACCCTCCTCTTAGTACAATGTTAATCAAGTGAGTACTGATATAATACATGATAACAATTGATCCTATATTTAAATCTTAATTAAAACTACGTTTCAGCTTTGGAAGAGAGGTTATACCTTGATGTTGTTTTTTCTGGCTTTCCCACACACACTTACTGTGTATTAAACTATAACTTCAGGTGATGGATATCCAGAAGTTGATGGATTTTAGAAAATAAGTTTTTCATTAAGAAAAGGGAAGAAATCGCTTTAAGAAAGAGGAAGAAATCACAGCTCAGTTTATAAAAATATTCTGAATATTTATTACTAGCAGTAGCTAAAGCCAAATCATAAATTGAGCTGTAAAAGTTCTATCTGAATTATTCAAATTTTCAGAAAAATATCTGCATTGTTTGTATCTGTGCATCCAGATGTCTGGATTTCTCTGGATGTCACCTAGGAATCAGACAGAGAAAGCATCTATACCAGAATAACAAGTCAGTATTTAAAATTATGTAGATTTTACATGTCTTGAACATATAGCTATAAACTTTGATTAATATCAATTCAGCACCCATTCTTCAAACAAGAAAAAAATCTCAGATTATTACACAGAAACAGGTGTCTGTACCCCACTTCTCCATTCATACAGACTACAAGAGGGCTGCTCTGTGTGGAGGACTAGCTAGGGATGCTAGTAACTATTAAGTTACTGACCTTTAAAAAATACTCTTGTCTTCACGTAAGTTATTCATTCATGTGGACTGATAGCTGTTCTTTGTATGTATGTTTCTCGGCTGGTTTGCTGTCATGTAAAGCAAGTCTTACTCATTTATTCAACAATCTGTGCAAATTTAACATCATTTGGTTAATGATTTCCCTGCCAAATTCAGAGAGACAATTGTATTTAACTACAAACCTCATTTTAATATCCTATTTAAAAGTCTAATCGAACCATTACTATTTTGCCTTTGATTTGTTGTATTTTTGTGTGTAGTCTTGGAGATTTTGATGTTGCTTTTTTCCAGCTCTATTGATATTTATAACATGGATGGCATGTTTCTAAAGGCATAAAAGGGTGGAGAAGTGCTCTCTAATGGGATATAGTTCAGGTTACAAAAGGTCTAAGGAGGACACTTCACTTCTGTAAGATAGAGATGCTCTATTAGTGACAATGTTAAAAGAAAACAAGTGGCTAAAACTGCAGTGCGTGTTGTGGCAATCATGTTCATGGAATTAGCCATGGAACTTCAGGTTCAAATAAATTAATACTAAACCCAAAGCCAGGTCTTTGAAGAATTCAGGGAAAACAAATATGTTAACATCTACAAATAATCCCTTCTAGCAGCAAGAAGAGTACGTAGATTAAGAACAAAAAAAGGTGAGTCCACATACATTCTCAATAAGGCAGTTTGAATGCAAAATATCGAAATGACACTTCTAAAACAGGTCTAGCATTTAGTGGGGTCTGGGATGGGGTACTGGTTGGCAAAATGTTGATGTAAAATACCTACAGGATCAATCCAGTGCAGGATTTCCCAAATTCTGAAATCCAACAGCATAATCATCTTACATGCGCTGGGCCCCATTTTTAAACAAGATGGTTCTGATGCTATTAAAAAATGCCAGGTTTTGCCCAGTCTAAACACAAAATGAGAGATGAGTACAGAAAACAGTGATTTTTACTGGTTTTGTTCCTTTTCAGTATTGTAGCAGCAGTCACAAAAAAAACCCAAAAAAACTCCCCCAAACCCCCGAAAAACAAAAAACCCCCCAAAACACCAAAAAACCAAACCAAAAACAAACCAAGCCAAAACAGAAAAATGTAAGTAAATTACTTCAGTTCTCCTATAGTTTATTACTAGGATGGTCCAACAGACATGCTTTACCTCTGTAACAGGAGCAGGGCATCCAGTTTCTCATGCACAGATTGAGTGATGGTACTGCCATGTTTTATTTCCAAATTAGAGGAAATGTCACTCAATGCTCGTATTTGAAATGAGAGGGAAGAAAAGCATTGCCTTCATGCAGTTTAAAGAAAAAAAAAAAGTTAAATCTGTTAAATATCTTCTGACATTTGTATGAACTTAAAGCAAAGCATGCATCACATCTTGGATTACCACAGTTCATATATCATGTTAGGTAACATATATTGATTTTTAGACCGAAATATTTTTATTTTCTGTGGGGTAAACAATTTCACTGGTTTGTTTATTACACAGAAGATCCAGGGAAGAGTCCTGGAGCCAGGTATGCAGGACACAAAGATGCCCTCTCTCCAGCCTGTAGAACTCCTAAGGCATCTCACAGTAAGTACAAGGGTGGAGCGAGTTATGCTGTGTCTATACATGCATATCTGCAAGCGCAGAGGATTCAGTCTCCTATGGGAATCTTGGAAATTGTTTAGCCATCTGCTCTGCAGATCAGTCAGTCCAAATATAAACAATTTGGACAGCACATAAAGGAGATTTCTCTTGTTTTCCCTCCTACATGCATTCAAAACTAATCTTGAATTTGAGGTCTTTCATTCAAAATTATAGTCCAGGCTACAGTCCCTGCTGGGAACTGACATAAAGCATTACCTATAAAAGTGATTAAAGTATTGGTATCTGCATGTACTTCCGAGCAGCTGGTCTATATTTGATGTATATATCTGTTCCTGGCTCCATTATAGAAAGGGACAGTACAGAATGAGCTAACTGGCAGAAATCTCTGAGGATCCTGCTTTGATATCAGCAGGAATTTCAGCAGAGTTTTCTTTCTTCTCTGCCTGCATAGAGAAAAGCATGGCGTGCTTGAACCTGCTGTGCTTATGGCTGCTTTTGTCAGGGCTGGAATCTGCCGGGTGTTTTGTAGGGACTCAGGAGCATCCCAGGAAAACCAGGTTTCTCAGCCTGCTGTTGGCTGTCCTGGCAGTAAAACTGAATTCAGGTTATTCAGAGCATTTGAGCTCAGTTACCTTTTTTTTCAGAAAACGTACTTGATTATCTTTTTCCAGTCTTCATATTTCACTTTCAAATATTTCTCCTGCCAGCTGTTGTCCAATCCTACAAAGTGCTGGGCACTGTCAGCCATCACAGGGCTTTAGCTGGACAATTAAGAATTTGCACTGCTCCTGCTATGTGCCACCACTGGAGCTGGAGGCCAAACAGTTTTGTGCAGATAGACTTATCCTTCCACAGCGAGGAAATAAAATGTTCACTGTAGATTATGTTAGCTGTCTGTCTGAGTTGCTTTAACACATCCAAATAACTGTCCTATTTCTCATACAAGCCAGCAGTCTCCCTGAGTTTCATCACCTGTATCAATCTTAACACTATTTAAATTAAAAGGAAGAGCTTTAAAATGTGAGACAACAAGCCTAGATATTTTCCCATGTGTCACCTCTGTGCACAATAGTATCTTGGCTTCAGTATTTTCTCTGCATCTCTTTCAAGCTAACCACATCCAGACTGTGGACATGCCAGGAAATGCCATTCTGGGACTAATTTACTGGTACTGAAAATGTTATTTCCAGAACTGTCACTTTCCAAGGGAATTTGAGTATCCACAAGTATTTCAACTGCGAGGATCCATTTTCTGACATTTGGGATCCATCTGCACTCCAGTCCAGCTGGAACCAAATGGGCTCCCATCCATCTGTAATCTCCCTGAAACTCTCCAGGACTGTCAAGGAAATTGCACTATGACCACACTGGAACCAGTGTTGGTGTTGGCTGGTACGGTTCAATGCTTTGTGTGGAAAGGGATTTAAATGAGATCATTTCACTACCCTTTTGGTAAACTCCGTTGGGAAACAGCTGGAGGCAATGATTTCATTACCTTATTATTAGTTGTATTATAGGACACAATAGAAGCAGAAAAGAATAGTGATTGTGTCAGAATTTTATGTAAATTTTTTCTGTCCTGCCCAGGCATCAGCACTGGGTCAACAAAATACTGATCAGACCTGAATCCCACAGGCAGGCTAAAAATGGAAGGACACATCAAATGGGGCGCCACAGAGGCTGTTCTTGCCTTCGTATTTTCCTTAACAGATGACAAAATAGAGATTATACAGATGATAAAAACCCAGAAGGGACTGCAAGAATATTTACTGCAGGCCAGCCCTTGAATGTAAAACAGTCTTGAGAAGCTGGAGGCCAGTGCGTTGTCTGGTGGAAGTGCTGGGTAGTACATGTGGGCAGTGCTACTCATCTGCACAAATATATAACATGGACCAGGCAGTTGGCAGAGCAGAAGATTATAGTGAGTCGGCACGTGAACACAAGTCAGTAATTTCAATCTGTTGTCCATGTCCTTCTTCTTTGCATGGATGCACAGGCAAATATAGCTGGAAAGAGAAGGGAAGCTGACTTTCTGCTCCACAGAGCCCTCTTTGGACTCAGCAGCAGACTTGCCAACCTGGGTCACTTTGAGACAGATGGTGACCTAAGGAGAGAGTTCAGAGAGAGGGAAGGAACCAAGAACGATCAGTTATCTAGAAAATCATGCTGATGGGGTTGACTGAAGGAACAGGTGATGTCTAGTGTGAATAAAAGATAATGCAGGAGAAAACACAGTTACAGCCATCTAGGCATGTAAAACGCTAGCGCTGGGAGAAATTAATATAGTCTTGTTGTTTGGACATGAAGTAATAGATTGAATTACTACAAGGAAAAATGGGACTAGGCATTTGGAAGCACTCTTAATTGGTACAGACAGGAAAGAAATAGGTAATCTGCTGATGCACTGAAATACCCAGTTGTACAGATTTTTGAAAACATGGGGAACACACAGATTTTAGATAGAACACAGGAAGTCTCCAGCTCTTTGATCCTTCTGAGTTGGAGTATCATGGCCATGGTCTCAGCAACATTCCCCAGCAGCAGCTTTTCTGAAGTGAAATTGCAACCAATCGGCATCCTTCAGGTCCAGTCCAAAACCTCTTCGAAAATAAACAAGAAATACATGAAGTGAACTAAGATTTCACAAAGACAATGATCTTTCAAGAATAGAGAAACCATGCTCAATGGTTTAAATTATTTATTTTAGAATTTAATTATTTAAAATAGAAAATTATTTATTTAAAATTATTTAATTATTTAAAATTTATTTTTTAATAAATTAATAAAATTAGTTATCTTTAAATCTAAAATTATATATTTTAGAATGATGAGGTTGTCACCAACACTGCAGAGGTAGAAGGGAAGAGTGGCATCTTCCTCTTTATACCTTATGTTTCAATACTTAAGAAAGATCCAGATCTACCTCTTTGGCCAAGAAAATCCAACAACTTTTTAAGCCTATAAAAATAAAGGGATTGGCTAGACACTTGGCAGAGCTGACTTCCTGTAAGAGCTAACATTTGCTAAATCAAAACTCTCCTTTGCTGTACAAAGACAATTGTAGGTTAGTGCTTGTCTTGGACTCAGAGTCTTATTTGGGACGGGTCAGCTGTGGATCCTCTAGGCTGTGTTCTGGCCCTAAAGATTAGTCAAAGCACATCCTGTAAGGAAAATAACATCCCTACCAAGCAAGATGAAGTAACCCAGCCAAACAAAAACTTCACAGCAATCTTCAAATAGCTTTCTCAGGGGAAAAAGAAATGGCTCCATAAACATGCCTTTCTACATGTTCCTGAAAGTCAACAGTTTTCTTTGGTCACGTGAAGGTGTGCGACCTGGTAAGTCAGGTAAACTGGAGCTACATTCCCACAGTGGTGTTTGGATGAGGCGACAGTGCAAGCTGATTTGGAGCATTCTGGAGACACTGGATCTGCCTCCTTCGTAGTTGAAAGAAAAAATTTATGTTGCCATGCAGAGATCCTTGGTCAAGTTCTTATCGGGAAAAGAATTAAGTGACACATTTTACCTTGGCCTCAGAGAGCCAGGAGCTACTTGAGGACCCTCCCAAAAGAGGAAAATAATCCCAAATAAATAATTCATGCTCCTTATTAAACTGTATGGGTAATGAATGACAGACAGTGCCTCACAAATGGGATCTGCAAGAGGAAATTATTCCTACAATCCACTGATGCTGCTCCTTTGGAGGGTTGCTGATTTGTTTAGAATTGCCATTTGCATATTTCCAGCCCCTCAGCTCTTCTGTGAATTGCTGTCTCTACCTCCTCTTTGCCCGCAGCCCGCCATCCACCTCCCACTAAGCTGTGTGAAAAAAACTGCCCTCCCACAAGTACCCTGCTTTGGTTTTTGTATAGGCAGTGATAAGTGTCGAGTGTAAAAGAGTCTTTGATAATTTAATTCACTTTGCCAAATTATGATTCTGCATGCACCATTAGTTCAATCACAAACCAGCTACAATAAGAATTAGGTCTGTTTTGCGACAAGAAGCAGACAAGGCTGTTCAGTGGAGCAGTCAAGGGTGTTTAATGTTACATTTGTTGTTGACTTTGAAAACAAACACATGTGCACTGACGTACAACAATCTGAAAGTCCTATGTAGATGTAACAGCAGTGGCATCTTGGGGATCCTGGGCTTGTGTTCAGAAACGAAAGTAAGAGAGGCAGCAATGCTGAGAGAGAACCTCCCATGGCTGTGCAAGTCGTATCAGGCAAGACCTGTAGGGAAAGTGGCTTTCTCCAACTTCGTGGGAAATCAAAGGACTCAAAAGTGAAAAATATGAGCTTCCGTCATGAGGAAGAGATGTCTGAGGAGCACTGGGTTTAGACAAAGAGTATGAGCAAGAGCATTTTATGGGGGATATCACTCATCTCAATGTAGGCTTGACATTTTGAAAGAGGAAACTTCATGTCACTAGGTTACACTTAGTATTGAATTCTGATCAGCTTTCCCTTCTAATAATATTTACCTTGACCTTAGCAGGGCAATTTGTGTCAGAGAGGTAATCTCAACTTCTCCCTCATCGCTTCTCTCTCATCACTCTTTCACGCCACATTTTAACACTTACTCCTGAGAGGTTGGCTGGGAAACCAGAACCAAACACCACCTAACCATGGCTGAGTGCCAGCCTACAGCTACAGTCCAGCGCATATATTGCTCAAGAAACTCTCCAGTATTTATTTTGGAGTGCATTATACTGATATTTTCAAAATTAAGTGGTGAAGTATTTAGCATAACTTCTTCTACTTTCTTCTTGAAGCCAGAATTTTCAAAAGGAAGTCCCCAGTCAGAAAAGTGTTCTTGGCAGGGAAATTACTTTTAACCCCTAATATGTTGTTCATTTATGCTGTAAAAGCACAGGCTGGTCAAGAGGGAAAGTCAACAACTTTATCCTTGAACAGTGCTGTGTGACATCGAGAGGGGTGAGAATTCAGTGATAACAACTCAGAGTTATCTCAGTACTCCCCTTATCACAGAATGGTGCAAAGCCACTTTGGCCTGTAGAAAAAGGCAAAGTTGCCCCACTTGGTAACCTATGACAACACTGCAACATGAAGATGTTTGCCATTTACATATGATTGAGAACAGTGAAATAATTTTTTCATGGTAGATTTTACATCTTTTTTTTTTGCCAATCAATAGGAAAGCAGACAGATTAAATTGCTGTTTGGATGTACGTATTGAGAGGCAAGAATTTAATCCATTGCTTGACATACCTTTTCTTAAATTGAATAAGAAAATATCTCACTGCCTTAAAGGCTAGTGAGCCCATAGACCCATGCACTTTCCTGGTTTCGCTGTGATGGAGTTCATAGATTTGAGTTGCTTCATCCAGCATATTTGCCATCTGTCATGTCCAAGGACCTGCTCCAAAATCTGTTGAAATTAGTACAAGATACTCAAATTAGGCCCCAACTCTCGAACAAATATCAACCGGAAATATTTTTGTGGTTCAAGATAATTACCTGTTTCCAGCCACAGGCTGCTGTAGCTTTCCACTATCTTGTTGTTGTTGGTTTCTAGTGTTTAGGTTACAATGGCAGCTCAGGGTCCTGGCCAGATGATTGCTGCCTTGTGCTAGCCTCTGCACATGCACATACACACCAAAAAGGCAGCCCCTGCCCCAAAGAGCTTATGACCAATGCAATTATCACAGAAGTTTCCTATTGGTGTGATTTTATATTGTAAGCTTCCATTGCACCATGGCGGCAATAAACCTATAATCCCCATACTATTTATGGATTGGTTCATTACATTTCTTTTTAAAAGCAGTATAAATGTCTAAGCTCCTATAAATACATCAGCATTGCTGCTTATCTTGCTTGTTAAACTGGCAGCTTTGTAACCTCAAGACACTGCAGCTGTGTAATCTTTCCCATCTATCTGGCACAAGAACCATGTTTTTTTTTCTCTCCCCTGTTTCCATGTATGAAAAAGGTGCTTTGATACACTACTTGTAAACAAGCTGCAACTGCTGCTGATTTCAAATATATTGGCTTACCCATAGAAATGCTAGGCTGTAAGACAAGATAGGAATTTCTGTAGTAATTTGGTATTCTGATCTTCAATCAAAAGTAGCTGTATAACCACAACAAAAAAATCCTTTCTTTTCAGCCATGAATCAAAATCTCTGTCATGCTGGAACTCTGTTGGCAAATCCTTGAGAAGGAGATGCTTTAAAATATTCAAACAGAGTTTTCAAACATGGATGTATCCAAAGACAAAAAGTCTAATCCACATATCCTCTGATGTTGCTGAGTTTGTCATGTCTTAGAAAAGGGAAGACAGTGGGGTTTCTAGTCTGAATGAAGACATCTATGTTTTCTGTTATCTTTTGTAGGGATATAGTTGCTTTTTGTGCCGGACTTGCGCTGTATGGCTGTGGTTAGGTACGGGTACAGTAAGGTTAGTGGCAGAAGTAATGAGAGTTCATTTTTACAGCTCAGTAGCTGTTTATTTTTTCTCTTTGAAAGTGTAGTTTTCACCTAAAGTAACAAAAACAAAACCCAATTCCTTTTAGTTACAAGCAACTTTAAGAGCTGCATGTCAGGAAAGAGCTGTTATATTGGGCTGAATAAGTAAGGTGTCCCTCCAGAAAAGCCATGAAACTCACACTGCCATGAGGGCAACACACCCTCACTGGAGTCTGGCCCAGGGAATGCCCAGTACCTGAGGAAATCTGCCAAGTTGGCCTGAAAAGCTGCCCCTCAGACAAACCTGGGCTGCTGGCTACAAACTACTAAAGACTCCTCAAAAATTTAAGATGCTGAAGTCCTCCCATGAAGCTTTCTGTCAAAACCATATGAATCTCATCAGGCTGGATGTCAGCTAAGCCGATTTTGCAGAGCAGTGTTGTTGGCTACAAACCATTGACAACTGACCTCTCGGAAACTGAAGGCAGCACCTTACACGTGCACAGATCCTGTCCCAGCTGTGCAAGTCAAATCTCATGGGTGCCCTTTGAGAGGCAGGGAGGTAAGGAGGAGAGAAGGAGAGGGTAAAGAAAGAAGAATTTAATTTTGTAATGTTTTCCAGAGTTGACGCTGGTTCTCATTATCTGCTATGTTTCATGCCTGACTTTTCTTCTGAGATGTTTGATTTGCATCATCACAGTTAATTCTGTAGGCCACAGTATGCTTTGGCATCTTTGCTGGTTTAGAAGCCAAGCAGTGCATTCTTCTGTCTGCTTTTAGCAAGAAAAATCTCTCATTTTCTACAATATCTGTACTTCATAAGTAATAAAAAACGACACTTTTGCTGTGCTAAACTTAGAAGTTTGACTCTGAAAACCCTATTTTGTTTCTGTAAATCCAGTAAATGACCTCGCCTTACTGCTTTGTCTTAAAGTGAATTACACCCCCTGGCCACTTCATCCTGCTGCCTACCTTGAAGGGAGCTGGAAGACGGCTTTGAAATGTGCCATGTGTTCGTTCTGTAAGGAAAACTATACAGGACATCTGGGTGTTTGTGGACTAAGCAGAGGGAGTGTCACTGTGCTGAGGGACACCGGGCTGATCTCTGGGAGTCAGAGGTCAACCCCAGCCTCAGTAGCAACAGCTTTTCTGCTTCACAAAGGGGGAAAAGAGGGAGAAGGAGGGTGGGGGCAGATGATGCCTGGATATGGGTTTATGCTGCAGCCAGGATGTGACCCTGAGCTCAGGAGTGCACCTGGGCACTCAATTTTGATAATAACTCCAGAGATAATTCCCTTTTCTCTTTACACTATGATACATGGTTGTCTTCCTTTTGCTGAAATAACTTGCTTGTGCCCACTCCAAGTTGGATCCCCTGTGCCTGGGAAGGTTAATCCATACATTGATGACTCTCTGCATAAAGGGTCTCTCTTTAAAATGGAAAGAGGAAAAGTTTACCATGGCTAACTTGGATCTTGGAATAGCAGGTGGCAATTTAATTGGAAGATGTAAGCCGCTTACTACTAATTTGCATGATTATAAGATTTTGTAATTGCCCTGTAAAAGTTAATTTAGCATTGGGCTGAGTGAAACTCAACTATGTTAGCATGATATTGATGTGTGTATGAGATTCGCTGCTGCTGTTTGATATGTTCCCTGCTGAAAGACCAAAGGAGAGATTTGAGGGGGTTATTTTTAAATATATACATGCACACACAGAGGTGAATTTCATTGTAATGACCCCCGTGGGGCCTGGATAAATGTGTGTTGTATCAAGGAGTTCACTGCAGCAGGAGATGGTAATTCATTCCTTCAAGATAATGAGGAAATATCTGGTTTGAACTGAACACCGATATCTAGTAATTTTTATGAGGATTACTTCATTGATTAACATTTAACCTGCTTTTTAGAAAGAAAAATGTTTAAGAAATGAAAATGTACACTTACAGGATAAATATAGCTTGCACTGAGGAAGGTGAGAAAAAATACAATTTTGCATTTAGGTCAACTTTGTATTAGTGTTTGCTCTAATATGGCTAATTAGGAAGGAAAAATTGCTTTTGTTATGGGGCATGCATAAAGGGGAGTCTGAAGCAAAGCTTATCCTAGTGCCGTTTTGCTTTCTGTGTGTGTGTATTATCTGCCTGCCTCCTTCTCACATTGTATAGACACATCTTGCAGGCTGTAACGTATAAAAGGTTTCTTCTGTGTGGTGCAGGCCCACATCAGAGGTTTCAGGGCAAGACAGCAGGAGTGAGGAGCCGTGCTGCGCTGTGGAGAGGGATTAGCTCCAGTCTCCAAGGCGGCACGGGGGCCCAGGGCCACCAGCGGGTGGGTGAGTGTCACCGTGTCTGCCAGCCCCTGGGACGGACCACAAGATCTGCTGCTCCACAGGGAGCCCACAGTGTGAGGATATTTCTGAGGGAAACAAAGTGCCCTTGAAAATGCAAGAGAAATGCCAGATTTGCCACCTTTTTCCTTTCTCCCCCCCGTAAACTGGCAGCCCTGAGTAGTACAGAAGGTGTCAAGGGCAGAAATAAGCCGAGAGAGAAAAGGTGCAGCAAGGGTTGTGCTAAAATGCCCGATTCCCATCATATATCTACACCACCAGAGAATAAACTGCGCTTGACCGAGCTGGTAAGGTACATGAACACATCTCACTAAAAGCACAGTAATGGAGTTCTTGATCTTACATATTTAAATTAGTAACATGTCGATGTGCCTCAGTGGGCTCGGACCCAGTGTTGCTGAACACACACACACACACACACGCATGCACACACACCCCCATATTGGTTTTTTTCTCTCTTCCTTACCTCTTCTTTCTCTTTTTTCCCTCCGTTCTCGTATTTCATCATGTCTGAGGGAAAGAAATAACGATTACACGTGATGTTTGTAAATATTATATCCAATTTAGCTTCACTGAGCATGGTACTGATGAGTCTGTACACTGGTGGGCAGGGCAGGAAGGAGGCACCTAAAGACAGAAGGACAAGGAGTGTTTTATCTGCTCTCTGGCAGTGGGGGAAGGCCCTGCCAAGAGGTTGGCAGATCAGGAAAGTTACCCTTGCAACTGTGTTTTATATGTTTTAATGGGAAGAAAACTGGAAGGTACAGAACAAATTACTCCTGCGAGTGAAAACACAGGGAAAAGTATGACAAAGATTTAAATATTGCATTATAGTCCTTAGACAAATTCTTTTAAGTTGAGAGCATGGGAATGTTTTTCTAATGGGATGCTGAAAGATGGGTAGATAAAGAAACAATTAGGAAGGAAATTGGAAATCTGGAGATCTAAACCTATCTTTTAGTTGAATGCTTTAAAGTCATTCAGGTGTTCACAACTATTTAAATCCTTCACTTGTTTTATGTGCCTCAAACAAAGCGATGAAGCAGCACTGTCATAAAGAGCCCAGCCCTGCTCCAGCTGAAATTCGTCTGACATAGAAAAAACAAAACAAAACCCCCAGAAGCCCAACAATGCCATTTCATGTGCAACATTATATCTACTGAATGAGAGGAAATGTAGGCATGCATCAGAGTAAAGTACTCTTAAAAGCTCGTTTGGATGGTATGTTTTTTACCTAGAGGGGAAACTACTGTATATGCAAAACTCAGATGAATATTTACAATATCCAGGAATAGGTACCAGAGGGGGGGAAAAAACACGCCACAAATGTAATCATCTTCCGAATGGTCCAAAAACAAATTGTTCTCGCTGCTGTTGCTGAGCAACAGTCCCACGATGGGATTCAGCCTGTGCAAATGTACGGTGGGAGAGTCCAACCTACCCAGAGAGTGAGAAATCAGCGTACTGGGGGAGGCGGCGGAGGGGCCTGGCGTGGCTGAACTCCGCTTCCCAGCAGTTGTGACCCCCCTAAGTACATATTTTCACCATTCTCCTGACCTTTCGCTGCCTCCTCGCTCTCATAACTGACTTAAAATAAATAGCGAAGCAAGACCGGTACCAGAGAGCGATGGGACTCTGGCTGCTGTTGTAGCAGGCCAGTTTGTGTCTAGGACATTTTCTGTGAAGCAAAGCATTAGCACTTCTTCTGAGGTGTTCAAAGGCTACGAAACTCTGGGGAGGGAGAGGGAAAAGCAAATAACAAGTCTACCAGACAATTCATGGGATTTAAAAGCAGTGCCCCTCTGTGACTTCAGCTCTGAAGACCACATGTGCTCTCATTAGGTGGTAGCACAGTAAAAATCCACTGTCTAAAGGGACAATAATCCGCTATATTTTGAAATAAAAATTCTGGAATGCTTAATCATCTAACAGAGTATGATGTCAGTTTTCATCCACTTCCTTCAGTGGGTGATTCTTTAAACAATTTAGAGATACAAAAATGAAAAGCAAACCACAAAAAAAATTATGTTCAGATAATGCTAATAGATTGTTCCCAAGTACAAAAAGAATTAAAATTAAAAACAACCAAAAAGTGATTTGTGGCTGATAAGATGACTTGAGAAAGCTTAATACACCGAGGTGTGGAAAATGGTACATTAAAATAAAGATATTTCAAATGTGTGTATGACAGACCTGGTAATTTAGTACTTGGTTGAATTTGCTGTGGTTGTTCCTAAAGCAGTGTAATGCTGGCAGTCCTCTGGGTGGAGGAGTAAATCTGGGCCTGCCCTCGTTTTCATAATCAATATATTTTTAAATTTTTCTAAGTAACTTTAACACCAACATGGTATTTGCAATGTGAAACAAACTCTGCCTTTCATTTTGTACCCCTAAAATCATTATTCTATGTGAAATTCTAGTTGAAAATATGTTCTTTTAGGCTGAGGTATCAACAGGCAGGCTTACCCTTTACAGAAAAAGCCTTATGGGGAAGGAAAGAAGTAAAAGAGTAAAATGAATGGCTGCAGCCTCAAAATGTCTTATTCCAGCTTTGAAAGGTGGTATCCTATTCTTAGTGATAAACCAGCACTAAGTGTCTGTGTCCCAGTCCCCAAACTGCCAGGGTTGTCCTGACTGTCTGTGTGGACACGTTTCAAAATCATCACAGCTGGATCTCACCTTAATAGTGAACCAAACTGAGCACTAAATGTAAACATCCGTAACGTTTCACGTGCTTCAGATGAAGATCTCATTCCTGTTGGGGGACTGGAAAACAAAACAAAACAAACAAACACCCAAAAAACCCAACACCACATCACACAGCAAAACAACAGCAACAACAAAACACTACCAAAAAAAGCCAGAAAGAGCAACCCCCTACGATTCCACTTCCTTGGTTCAAGAGGAAAACTTCCCTTTAAAATACTGCAGAATAAAGTTTTCCTGCTTGTTAGACTGACTGCCAAGCTGCCGCTTTTGGGTAGCAGTTTAATAGAGTTCCTCACACACACAACAGGCTAGGTGGGAAATTGCAGAAGAGCACAGAGGAAACTCTCACAATATATTTCCCCCCTATTATTTCTCAGCCTATTTTGAAATTAGGAAATCATATGGAAACAGCAGGAGCATTCCTAGCCTTGCACTATTTCCTTCCCCTGTGATCATGAAGTTTTATTGCTGCATGAGCCCTGCTGCCTACCATTTCAGAGAAACTCAGCAAGAGGTAAGGTTTTTCTAAGTGTGGGTGGTCATGTCCGTGTATTCAGCAGAAGAAATAGGGCTATTCAGCTTGAAAAAAGGCAGCTCAAGATGAAGCATGGAAGAATAATTTTCAAAGAGAAAATAATGAAGAACTAACAAAGGCACCCAGGGAATTCATTCTTTTATTTTTTTTTTCCCCTTCAGTAATTGCCGCTGAAGAGGCTGGCACTGAAATGACATCATTAAGTCAAGTTATCTCACTCGTACACTTGTGGGGAAAATTGGATGAAATGCAGGGAAATTTCCCCAGGACTCAGACTGGTGCATTGGAAAGCTGTTCTACTGGTGGAAAACAGTCTTGCATACAGAAAGGTGTCCTGTTTGGTGATGCAGGCGAAAGTATAGATGTTTTTTAATAATTGGGGGGATAGATTTTGAGTTTCTAATATTTTAGTATTATTTGTGTGTGCAGATATTCACATTCATACCCACCTTTATGAGTGCATTAACATTATCTCAGTCAAAGCACGTTGCTCATTTTTCAGAAGGTGTCGGCAAATGAGTTTCCTGGAAGACAACTTCCTCAAAACAAGCCCTTAAAGTTTGTTTTAAAGCAAATAGTGAATAATATTTCTAGGAAGAATATGTTGACTACTGAATATTAGCAACCTACCACTCATAAATAAGCAGCAAAGGAATGTTGGCTCAAACCATGCAGTAGGTAATACTGACCCGTAAGGAAAATTTTTCAAGAACTTCATGTGATTGGAGAAAGATGATTATGTTTTTCGGCAAATTTGTGATTAATTGAATTGTTCCACACAGTACTGCTAATATTCCCCAGTCTCTCCCATAGTTATATCATGGAAAGTCATGATGGCAGAACTCAGTTCTTTTTTTCCTTACAATATTTGACATCCTCACAAGCAGTTCAGGGATATGTGCCACAGCATGCTGTAGCACAAGAGAGTGTTAGGATATAATCTCCATTCTGCACCTGCAAGTAACCTCTCTGAAGACCATGAGGAAAGTAGCACCTCCAAATATGACACCACACTTTATTTTTTTCCTGAGGTTAGTTAACAAAAAATTGACTAGGAAAAGAAGAAAACGTGCCCATTTTCACATATTCATGTATTTATTTGCTTATTGACTATAGTAATGGAAAGCTGCTACAATGAAGACATACTTTAAAGCAGACAACTATTATCTAGTCTAAATTATTATATCAGACATCATTTTTTCAGAACACATGTGTAATAGTCCACGAAAATCCTGGATCTTCCTGTTTAGTCATGGAATGTAGTTAATGTCAGAAGGACAAATCTGAGAAAAAATGGCACGTAAAACTAGCTGGTTTCTAACAGAACAACATTTCTATTACAAAAGTTATACTAGTAACTTAATAACCAAAGGGAAATTTCTTTCTTCTGAGCACCTGGATACTACTATAAGCTTTTGTTTCAGTTTTGGTCCTCAATTCCTCTCTTCTTGCTGATTTTCAACCTGCTGTGGGAGACAAGTGGTGTTGCAGTGTTGTCGAAAGCAGAAAAAACCCTGCTCCTCTGGTTTGAATTTACAAAGCAAAATGCTCTTCTTTTCAAGCTCTGGTCTGTGCTTTGTGTACTTTTATATGGTTAGAACTGGAGTAATTTATTTTTTATACTCTCTGTTATCTCTTCTTGCTCTGGGGCTGTCACATCTCTTGCTCAGGCAGGCATGGGTTGGGAGAAGTTATCATTGTGTTTAGATGGTATTCAAGGAAATATTTGGTGAAATCTATTGCTCTGCATCATACCAGTCTTCATGATTCATGAGGTTCTCATTGCTCTCCCTCCATGACCAGGTAGCAAGGGAGCTCTAGAGCTGTAGCTATGATTTGCCCAGATACTCAGAATAATTGGCTGCTAACGGAGGAGCCTAAATTGCTTCTTTTTGTAAGTGAAATATCTCACACACATGCCTGCCCCGCTCTGAGCCCGCCGAAGGAGGATACTCCTGCTGTTTCCTATCACACTGCAGGTTAGCTTCTCTTTCAAATAAGATTTTAGGCTAAGATTTTCCCTTTTGTGCTTTAAGCCACCTTTCCCCATCTCTGGACACAGGGGACGTGTCAGATCAGGAGAGGGTAAAGCCAGAGCAGCCAGTAGACTGCTCGGTGACTTTTGGCTGCTAGAAAATGCTGCTGTGCAACCTTTCTGGAGGCTCAGCCTCGAGCGCAGGGCAGCCTGTGCCCCGGCTTCAGCGTTTCAGGAGGGACCGTGTGGCACAGCTGCCTGTCCCTGCTGCGACCAGCACCGTGACCCAGGCACGGTGAAGAAGGGAGCCCACCGACATGGGCTGCATACAAACTGCTCATTGTCTTTCTGTCAGAAGCATCACCAAAGTCTCACTTTCCCCAAACAAAAGCAGATATGGATTGCAGAGCTGGCAAGAAAAACAAACAGCAACCCTGTTCTAAGTGAAAACGCTGCCAGATGCCATGAGTAACACAGAGAACTAGCATCAGACAGATGCTGGGTAAGAGTAGCTTAATAGTTTTAATAGAGGTGTTCTTACCTCTGGCTGTTTATGAGAGCAGTTAAGCTAAAAAAGCCTTCCCTGCTCTCTTTACAGAGCAATGCATACTCTGTGCTGAGTACCTTGGTGTAATGACTCTTTGCATTCTGTCAACTTAGTGCAGTAATCTAAATATCACTGAGCAGGCTGGGGTTTGGGCCAGTCTTAATGAGATAATATCTCATAAGGGATTGATCCCAGATACATTTAAGGGACCTCACAGCTAATGTTTTGCAATATGCTGCAGGTTCTGCAGCCTAGTGAAAAAAACAGAAAATTAGTAAGATGTATGAAAACATGTAGGATGCAGGCTGTCAGTCCCCAAGACATTTCATGCTCTGTGGATTGCAGACTCTTGTACCAGGTTTATGCAGTTATTTGGTTTTTTGTCTGCTGAGCACGGGTGACAGGCAGTATGCATACTTATCTGTTTTTGCAAAGTAATACTTTTGCACATTTTTCTTCATTATAAGCTCTGAGCAAGTGAGGTGCAACGTTCCACTTAAATGGCTTTTGCATGCAAAAGGCAGCATCACAAACCCAGGTTGTAGGAGAACATACAGTAGGAAATCGAATTTAAAAAGCAGTACTGTAGAAGCAGGGCAAAATATATTTCCTTAAGTATTATTTATCCTTTTCAAATAGTTTACTTTGTACCGTGACAGGAATGAAATGTATTCCATGGTACAAAATTGTTTCCTGGGAATGAAAATGTGATTGACACCTAAGTTTGAATTATTGTGAATATGTGGAAAAAATGAGATTTTACACATTGACAAAGCCAATAAGAGGTTTGAAAAGCATGTTTATATTGGGAGAATTTTAGTACAGAACAGCCTAATTTTTAAAAGCTAAATAGTCTACATGCAACAGGCTCTAGTTGTGAACAGAGTGCCATTCAGCAAGAAGGAACTGATTTAACAGCTCAGTTACTGATGATGCTGAATCAGGAGTCTGTGGATTTAAAGTCTCTGTTTGCTTCATCACTGGAAGCAGGGAATCAGCCATAATAGACAAACCAAAGATTTCTGATAAACCTGCACTGGAAATTATGCATTTCTGATTACGGTAAGATTTCCCTTAGACAAATGACGGGCCAAGTACTGAAACCCTTCCTCAGCTATAATTCCTTGCTTAGTCAGGCCAGTACTGATTCAATCCGGTCAAGCTTTTCCTGACAAAGGAAGAACCGTTGTCAGTCCCACACTCTCCCCAGTCCTGGCACCTCTGGGAGATCTGTGTGCATCCCCCAGGGCTGGGCACTCTGGAGATGTTCACTCCCCCACATCTTTAACTAACACCTCTGCACCGGAAGCAGTGTGTGGCTAAGTAGAATAAAATAACTGAATAGCAGAAAGTGCTACCTCTAGTTTTCTCAGCTACAAATTGAACCTACTTTGTGTAAAGCATGAAAGAAACTCTGCTCTGCAGCAGGAACACCCAAAGGAAAACCAGGAGCTCGTGTCGGCAGAGCATTGTTTGTCCAGAAGACTGGCCTTTCACATTCACAGCACTTGGGTTGAATTACGTATTCCTGCTGCCTGTATTGTCTGGACACTACGAAACAAATTATTCTATTCTACCTCTCTCCAGATAAAAAAGGGCATAAGCCTTCATAGTCCGAATATTTTTCCCCCTTAGATATTTACTGGGCCCTTCCTGATCAACCTTTTTACACAATTACTTTACCTTCCAACCGTTGCAGTACTGTACAATTTTAAAGAATAAAGTGACCATTAGGAGGCATTAGCCAAGAAGCGAGAACCCTAATTACTTCTTCAAGTAAGCAATAAATGAAAGTGGCTGAGTTTCCGGAGGGTCGGAACCTTTGCAGTCATTTTCAATAGACCGTTGCTACTCTTGCCTACTTTTATACCAGGTGAAGTGGAACACTAAATGTAAATGCACTTAGTAGCATTAGTCCTACTGCTTTGTTTTTTCTTTAAAGAACTTACTTGTGCTCCCTTAAGCCTCACCCTACGAAGAAGCATTGAGCATATAGACTTCTTACTGTAAAATATCTTTTGCGTGTGCAATAAAACCTGGATGTCCATATGGCCACCAAATGGTCCATGTCCAACTGAGAAACAATGGGGTTCTGTTGTTTCTTAGATAAAAGAGTATCAAAGACAGTCTGACTCACAGAGATAGGTCTGGTTTCTTTTACATTTAACTGCATGCAGTTTTTTGACTCAGTAGGAGAATAGATGGATGCTGTTTTCTTGAGGGTGAATAATGCCTGCCTTACTCCAGTATGACTTGATTTGCTGTACCACTGTCTGTTATGTGTCAGTTTTGGACTGAAAGGCAGTATTCCCCCAAGAAGAGGCACTGCTCGGTTCCTGACAGACCCTACACAACCAAAGGGGCATTCAGAGCATGTGATGCTGCAAACCAGGCGATATCTCTAACACACAGAACTCTCTGTGTCTTGGTTGCTTTATTACCAATATATATATTTGTTCCATGTACTGCTTGATCTGTTACCTATCGATTTCTAGTCTTGGTAAATTAGACAATTTTTTAGAAGCACCTATATTCATGTACAGCATATGGGTGATGCTTTTCCCTTCTTTGTTTAAGCATGGTCTATCCTGATTACAGCAAGCCTTTGGGGAATATTATAGGATTAGAAGCTCCTGAAAACTGATAGTTAACTACTTATGGGGAATAAATGAATCATACCAATTTTCTTTCGTTTTTACTTTCAGGCAGATGATTTTGTAGGACAAGACTCTTTAATTGGATGGCTCAGCACTGTGAGAGAAACACAGATTTTGTTTCTCTGAATGAGAATACATCACAGAAAAGATGGTAGAGTGCAGTAACACTGTCCATTATATAGATCTATCTTTCTAGCTCACACTGATTCTCTGCATCAACTAGGGTTTTTAACACAAATGAAAGCATATTATCCTCAGAGGCAACCGGTCAGGAGTACATGTTCCCTAATTAGCACTTTGATGTTGTCTTGTCCAGGTAACATACACAGCTTTAATCATAGGAAGTCATTGTTTGTGATGGTCAGCAAATCCCTGGGTCATCTTTTCATCTTGATGTTTCAAAGATAAATGTCTAGAAAGACTTTCTTTTAATACCTGCTTATGAGCAGGTGCATTATGGGAGGCTCACCTTGATATCTAAGATGCAGAAATTTCTTGGAACAAAGACTCAATAATAATGTAAAATCTTCTCCCAAATGTATCTATTTCTCTGATCTTTTCTGGCTTATCAGCAAGTTTGCTGACAGACAAAGTAACAGTGGAATTTTATTTAGAAAGAGTAGTAGTAAACCAGGTCTCAACTTCTGAATGTCTGTCAAAGCAAAAACATTATAAATTCATCATACATTAATCATATATACCCACCAGGGAATTTGCTGATTCTGGCTTTATCCGCCATAGGGAAAGTCCTACAACCCAAATTATTCAATTTATTTTAGTACTGTAAGTGCTCAAATGCAGTTTTTGACTCCATGGTTCGTGATGCATTCAGACTGACTCAGGAGATGCCGGAAGGGAACAAGCTGAGTCTGAATCTGAGCTTCGCTAAGGACCAGGACTCCCCATGTGCTCCCATTTACATTGCACAGGTCACCGTCACGTGAGGACTGTGGATGGACATTCGTACTGCAGGATAGATCTGTTGGCTTGGAAATATTGTCAAGACTTGGGAAAGCAAAACTGATGGTGGAGTATCAGCTAATGGATTTTAGTCCAAAAGGGTTCAACACAAAGAAGAAACATGGGGTGATAGTGGAAGGCTGAATATTGTTAGTACAAACCTATTCTGGCTAATGTGGTCAATGGTGTGCTTTTTGCAGTTCAGTTAACATTTATTTGAAGGTTGAGAGGAAAACACTGTGGAAATTTCTAACCCACTCAGACACTGTGGGCTCAGGAAATTCAGCTGGGACCAAAAAATAATAAAATCTGCGTAGCAGAGTCTTTCTCTTTAGAAGTAGGGAGTGAGGGAGGGTGCACACATTTACCCTCCCAGCCTGCCTCACCCTGGGCCAGCGAATCGAATGATGTGACATTAATGGAGCAGCAGCTTTGGAGGCCATTGGCAACAGACTTCAAGAGTCGCCAAATGCGATGTGTGTCAGAGGTGGCCCAGAAGGTCCCATTCAGAGAGAGCAATTACCCAGGGGGGGCTGTGAAACCAGAGAAATTCCAGGGAATGAGTAGTGGAGCAAAAAGGGGACAGTCTGGTCTGGGCTGCGCTCAGGCACCTGCAGGGGAGGGGAGGCAGGGACATGGCTGCTTCCAGTGCAGAGGCGGGATCTGGGGAGGGGAACGCTGCCAGCAGCCGAGGGCGGATGGAGTGAGACAATTTAATGGTTGTGACAAATGAGCGGCAAGTGAAGATCACACAGAGAGGAAAAGAAAGAGGAGCGCTGAGGGCAACCAGGGCAGTGAGTGCCTGAAGTGGCCACAGGCAGCTGCCCCAGCCCCAGGACCGCAGGGCAACAGGCAAAGGGGTACATGTAAGGAAGCTAATTAGTGGCTTCTGGAAGGGAAAACAAAGTGACAGAAAGGCCACTCTCCACGTGGGATCCAATGCAGCCCTCACTATGTTCTGTACAAAGATCCCTCTTCATCTCTGTGGGCTCCTGGTAAGACCCCAGGAGCGTGAGGACACTCATGGGGGCGAGGAGCCGCATGAGCATGTGACTGACCCCTCCAGAGGTTAGCGGTGGGTCCCGTAACTGGTCCTGCCCTATAAGTGCATGTCAAACAACTTTTTTTGAATTATCTGTGCTTCTTGTCCCTGCTTTTGCCCTTGGTCTGCTTGGTGATTGCCCTTGGTCTGCTCGGTGATCCATTCCCATGCAGAGAAGTCCTGCTCGGCCCCGCCGGTGCCTGCCCTCTGCCGATGCCCATCTGTCCCTGCCCTCAGTGGTGTCACCAGCTCCGAGAGCCTTGTACTGTTCCTCCTCACTATTCCCCTCAGGATTGTGTGTACCACACCAAGGCTTCCTTTTAATCTGCTATCCTCAGCCACACAAACCTGGATTTCATCTCCAGTCCCTGGATAATCGAGATATTTCAACAGCTGTCAGTTTCTGGCAGAGGCCTATTCTACCATTTGTTGTTTTTTTTTTTAAATAACATATTTTTCATAGCTGGTTAGAAATATGCAATATTTTGTCATAAAACCAGCCTCATTTGCAGGATTTGAATGATTCTTTTTTTTTCCTGCCTTACAATTACCTTTCTCTCTCTTACAGTTTAGAGATTTTTTTTCACGTTTCTTGCTGCTGTTCAGCATTTTTTCTTATGATGTTAGAGCTTTATCTGCCATTAACTCCATATACAGCAGTTCTGTAATGTCTGTAATGTGTGGCTATTGAGTGGATATTCTCTCTTCTTGTTTCTTGTTACCTTACATATTTTGAAACTTAAAAGCTACTTATCTGTCTCGTGCTCCTAGACTGTATATTCTGAATTTTCTTGCCCTCCTTCTTTGTTTTGACTGCCCCTTCACTTTATATCATCAGCAAATGTAATCCACTTAGTACATCTTCTTTCTTCCAGGTCATTGATATATAAAGTGAAGAAAATTGATCCTCACACTAATCCTTGTGACTATCTTTTAGTCACATCCTTACATGTTAAACTGTTGGCATGCATAGTTACCTCTTATAACAAACATTTGAGCTAGTTCATAGGTTGCTGAAATTGGATATCCCAAGAAGGCTGAGATTGCGAATACAGCAAAACACAATAGGAAGGAGGGGTACCTGGAAGCCATTGGTCTTTCCAGATGGGGCAGGATTTTTACAGGGGTCTCCAGCCCTCCTGTGGCTGCAGGTGCCACCCCCCAGCCAAGGGCAAACTGCCCATGGGCTGCGGGGGCTGATGCAGGATGTGCTCTGGCAGTGTCAGCAGCCACTGCCAGGCTTGTGTCTCCTTCATGAGTCCCAACTTGAATGGCCTCATGGTCAATTCTCTCTTTCTAATGCTCTTGACAGTGTTTTGAAGCTCCTGGAGGTTTAAAGCTGTCTTCTCATCCCTGTCTCCATCATGTGAAAGAGAAGTCTTTGTAGTTTCTAACAGAAAGCTGTTATAGGCAAGTATTAAAACGAGATTTCTTTTGCATCCCTTCACTCCCTAAAGTCAGATGTATAACGCAAAGAACCTGGCTTTTCTGTGTAAAAAACAGGTTAATGTATGGATTCCCACTATCAGACATTTTATTATCCAATCTGAAAAAATCCCATCAGTGGATTGTTAAACACAAGATTGCTTTTGTGAATTCATGCTGACTTTTTGTAATTAAATCATAATTTCCCCAAGCCTGACCCTGACTAGTGTTTAAATTTTTTCCTACTGCTGCAGTTAGATAAGCAATGCAGGTCTCTTGCCTCAGAAGCTTCCCAGTTGCCTTTCCAGAGGAGAAAGCCTGTTTAATGCTCTGGGCTAGGACTCGGGAGACCTCGCTCTAAACCTTCTCAGCACAGGTTCCCTGTGTGAATTTTGGCAATGGACCTAACTTATTGTATGTCCTACTACCACGTTTCTGAGCAGAGATAATAATTTCTTATCATTCAGGAATCCTGTGCAGATAAGTGTGAGGCACTGAGATGCATGAAAAAAATAACCATTAAGTGATTTTCAGGATGATGTGGCATTTCCTTATCAAATGATCTTGGCTGAAGATGTGACTCCTCAAAGGTGGTGAGCATCTTAATGTAACAGGAATTAGACATGTAAACAAATACGTTTGAGGCACCAGGCCTGAGTTTACACCATCAGACCAGCTTTCGCAGCGAGTCCAGCTTCTTTATACAGAGCTGGCTGAGTAACAGGCATTGCTGTAGCTCCTTTATAACTGAAGATGCCTTTGCAGAGATGTGTCTGCAGCTGCAGCATCTTAGCTGAGCAGGGGGCTGCTGGCAGACGCCACGCTCTGTTGGGCTGCAGTTCCCACATCCCCTTGGCGCTGGCTACTGCTCCCTCCCCACCATCCTCTGGAGGAAGATGGAGCAAGTGCCTTTCCTTTTCAAGCAGAGGAACCACACTACCTCCCTGGCTGGTTTTCAGAAAGCTGCACAATGCTGTGGTAACAAAAAGGCTCTGGCTGTAGAAGAAAAAAGAAAGGCGAAAAGAAAAAAAAAGACCTCATGCCTGCTGTTGTATCACATTCACTCATCCACTCACCCCACAGCTAGCATTCCTCTGGCAGGACACCCTGTCTCCAACTTTTCTGACGAAAAAAAAAAAANAAAAAAAAAAAAAAAAAAAGCAAACACAGAAAAAAAATAGATTCCTTCACTAGCAATGCATAACATTATTATGTCTACTTTGTAGACGGGCTGGTTGAATTGAGGTAAAATTGTGACTTTCTCAGAGGACACCTGAAATTGCTTTATGCTGGGAATCTTGGATTCTGTGTCTTCAACTCAAAATTTTACCATCTACAACCAGGACTGATTTTGTCAGATGTGGGGCAAAAGAGGCCATACCTTCCTTATCAGCATTGGCTAGCACAGTGTGTGTTTCTGATCCTATAATGGGGAAGCAGCTCCTCATCCTCATCTCATTCAACCGTGCATATGCTGCATGGTACACAAGAAGTTTCCTTTGTTTTAGTGCATTTTTATTTTAATGCCACAATTGTAAATTCTACATTGTGCAAACCTGCTCCAAAGAGACCAGTCTTTTTACTGAAACATGTGAAGCTGTTGTTCATCAGCCAAATGAATTAGGAAATGATTTGGGTTCTTAAGAACAAAGGCTTAGTCTGGCTACCATGACAGACATTCTGAATGGGAACAATTTATCGTGGAGGTTTGTGACTCTGGGAGGGGGATAATGGTGTAAGGATCAATTTTGTTCACTTTCTGCACCAACAAAGAAATAAAGAGGCAGTAAGTGGAATCATTTGTTGTTCAATTGTGAAGCGGCAGTCAGGACAAAAGAGGAGGGCAACAAAGTTCAGACTGAAATGATGAGGAGCTGGAGGAAGAAAGGCAACTCAAAAATTCCAAATAATGTAAGTTTTTTGGCTGGAAACAAAAATAAAAGCAAAGTAGAGTTGCTATGCACTCAGAAGTCATAAATGATGAAATGAATGCATAGAGTATACTTGCACACACAGGTGCTGCCATTATGGATGTACATTATAAGTCTGCAGGGCACTAAAGTGATTACTCTTTCCCCCATGTCTCTGAATGCCATATTTTTCCAGCATGCTGGATCCCATCTGGCCTCAAAGTTCCGTCATTCTTCAGACATTTCAATTTCTTGATTACCTGTCAGGTTATGACCCTCATTTTTTTTCTTTTTTTAATATCTCTTCCTCCTCACTTGGGAGATGTCCATGTGTTGCTGACATCTGCCACCCAACCCCCCTCCATGAGTCCCATGACAAGGGACTAATTACTGTGTTTATATTGACAGTGTCCTCACCTCCTTTCAAGAAAAGACCCAGGCTTTCTCTCAGAGCACCCATACCGATCTTAGTTCTTATATTTCTGCTCTTCCATAGTTTACCATAACTGTCTCCAGGTTTTTCACTGAGAAAGAATGGCCTTTGAATCCAGAAGGATTCCTCTTCAGGGTCACAGCTGAAGGTGTTATGGAGAAACTATTTCCATGGTACTCCTTTAATCGATAAGCTTATTTTCAGTTCTGCTGTCAACCAGGACCATATCCCATCCCTTGATCTTCGTATGAGGTTCTGAATACCTTCAATTTCCATTCATTCTAAAAGCAAAGGCATGATGGATTATTTTGAAAAGTAAATGCTCTCATGTTTCTGGAAGAATCCAGTCACAGCTTTCAAACCTGGATACTTATTTCCATCTTCCTCCCTACATTCTTCTCATTTTAATGGCTTAATAGCATGAGAAACATATGAGGAAAATCTTATCCTAAGTAAAAACACAGCAGGTGTGAAATTTTGATCTAGACTTGCATGCTAGTCCTTGGTCCCGTCTGATGACAAAGGGTGATTCAGAGTCCAGGGCTTAATTAGGATTGTACTTACTGGTTTTGTGTTGCTTTCTGTGACCACAACCACCATAAGTACTTGGTTCTTTGGGTAGGGTCCAAAGATTGAGTTGGATTTCTGTTGCTTCTGAGGCAGGGATGGGAGCCATTCAGTGGGGTTCAAAAGAGCCTGATGCTGAGTGAAGTCTTACCTAAGAAAACTGACAGAAAGGGCAAAGGAAAGACAGTAGGACTCTGGGGTGTAGTAGCCAAGTCCTTCATTTCACAACTAAATGAATCTTTCTCTCACCGAAAGAGTCATTCTCCCTCTTTTTTTCCCCCTAACTGGGTCTTAATTTCATCCTATCTTAATCTTAACAGATGGCATCAATAGTCAGTACCTCCATATTATGTGAAGAACATAGTTCTTCCAGTGTGTGATCATTATCCTATCAGCAATAGGATCTCTCCCTTTCAAAATCCGCATGGGGAACTCTTAATGGTAGACCTTGACCGAATTTAAGCATGGCCTAAGTGACAGACTGCTTATGATGGCCAAGGTGGAAAGGGTTGTAAACACCTGCTAAACCTTTGTCTCTCAGGGAACTTTATTGGCACAAATGCGATCTACACATTTTGAGAATCACGTTTTTGGACTTAGATGCCCAAGTTCCACTGAAATTACCCTTTGGATATTTAAGTAATTTGGGAGGATTTGAGATGAATAGTTGTCTTGTTTGCACAGCTGACGAGCTAGTGTTGCCTAACACTATGAAGATTATAATGTAAAAATATATGAGCAACAAAGCTCATTTTCACTGTGCTTGTTTCCACCTCTTCCACTACAGTGATATTTTTCTTGATTCTTATTCTTCACTTATGTCTTTACAACATAAAACTGTATTTTACACTGAAATCATTGTAATCTGTTCATAATTAAGGGCTTAAAAGCAGCAGATAAAAATGAGAGAGACATGTCAACTTTTTAGGAAATTAGAGAATTTACTCAATTTATAAATGATCATTGTGCTTATAGAAGTAACCCCTGCATTTAAGTATTAGCATTACAAGGCAGAGCAGGTTACAATGCCCTGGAAGCGAACTTGAATTGCACTAGGGTCATGTCTGAATGAGAGTTAGTTTTGGCCAAAATTGTGCCCTCGGAGGATTACGTGTTCCTCTCAAGAGGCCAATCCAGACAAAGATTAAATCCACACATTGGAACTATGATGCAGTTTGTATTGTTCAGGAGTTTGAGGGTTTTGGAAAAGATACAACCATTCACGTTATTCAATCTACATTTTATTTGATAGTCTGATTGTCAGGCAGTAGTCGTAAGAGAAACAGAGCTGATGAGCAGTTGCTTGATGAGCAGTAGGCTTCAGACTGCATGCTTTAAGTGGGGATAATTTGGAAATACTGATATTTCTTTTGGCTGAAACCTATAATAATGAAGTGTACAGGATACTGCTTTAGTTATCTCATTATCTTACAACCCCTAGCAACCTTTTGACATATTATATTGATTAAAGCAAGAGAAAGTTGGGCATTTCAGCATAATTTATGCAAACTCAAACCAATAATTAGAACAGCTAATTAGCTATTGGTATCTGATTTTATAATAATCTGGGAACTAAGATAACAGAAACAATACACACAAGTCTTGTTTGGTAATAAGGAGTTTGGTTTCTCCAGCCTAGCACTGATCATTAATTTTGGTGTTTTGATTTAGTGTTTGCATTAATATATTCCAGTATGTCTGAGGAATGAAAGTAACACCTGGTGTGCTCTGTGCAAATGTTTCTCTGCTTCAGGAGAAAAGCCAAAGGGGACATGCAGCTAAACCTAGAGCATCATTATAAACAGTCTGGTGGGGATAAATGCCCATACTTTCTAAGGCTAAAAAAGCAAATGGAAATAAGTGGTTCTGTTTATGTGTTTGTATATATGTAAAGAGAGTGCAGGGGGTAGCACAGAAAGAGCATGTATGCTGAGAAGTCTGTTTGGTGTCTATTTGAACAGTACAAGGGGCTTGACATGCAGGTTTTTGTTTACATCTATGTTCAGTCTGGGTTTGCAATTTGTTAGTGGAGGCAGTAAGCCGAAGAAAAACCCTCAGTGCTTAGAGTTTTAATTTTGCTGATATCCCAAGGCTGTCAAAGGTAGATATTCCACCCAGATTTGCAAGTGCCAGCACTGAGCTTTGCTAGGCTAGGGTGAAAATAAAGACACTTCACTGCCTTTTGTTTCCTCAGCTTCAAAACAGTCTCTTCTCTCCCTGCGAACAATGCTCATCTCCTTATACAAAACTGAGATCTGGTAATTCACATAGTTAGGTTATTACATAAAGTAAAAAAGGGTCCAAAAATAACAGGCAGGGCCACTGACCCTGAGACACAAAAACAGAACATTGGTCACGCCAAGCTGCTGGATTGCTGGAGAACTGTGGCATAAACTCAGTCAATTTTAGCAAAGACAGAAGTATCTACTTTTTAATTTCAGCACATAAATACATCAATGTCCTTTGAAGATAGCTTTTATTCTATTATGGCTTTTCAAGAAAGGTTGGTAGCTGAATCAGACCCTTTATCAGATGGCATTTCCCACTGGTATAATACCTACAGATGAAAACAAAATTAATCCGGCCCTATCGTTCACTTTATTAAACTCATCTTTAAAACGGGAAACTGGAACCTACCGTTATGTGAAAGAAAGCCAGAAAGATTTGTCCAGACCTCCCATATATCTTACACTTAATAGGTAAAAGCATCTTTATGTCCACCCACCACAAGTGCCTGTGCTTCTCACTCTTTTATACTTATATACATTATTATGCATCCTTACAAGCACTTCTAGCACTATTAGCACGTGGTAACTGGAGCTTATTACAACCAGGAATGTTGACATGCTAACTGGGCAAGACATTAACCCGTCATCTGTCACTCAACAAGATGTGATGAAGCTTCAGCAGGAATTTTCTAGCTCGTGAGGTGAATGGAGCTGAAGGGTTAGCTACATCAGCTAGTTTACACACTGCCAAATGCATTTTTGGAGCTGTACTGGAAGAAAACAAAAATCAACATCATACATGTTAGAGAACATGCTTTCCTGAAGGCAGTATGAGAAAACAATTACGTGTACCATAAGCCCACGAAATACCAAATCTCAGCTGCGGGTTGTTCAGACCTGGGATTTGGACTCATGTCCACTTCTGTTTAAAACCTGAAAATCTAAGAAGAGTTTAACGTATAGTGGGAATACCGTCTACTTCTTGAATGGCGGCTTTCCAAAATGGATTCAAGCATGGTCTTGTCTGATGACTTGGTCCCATAACCCAGCCTCTTCGAGAGAGCCCCATTGCTCGCCACCTCCTGCTCCCCATCCTGTGTACATACATATATATACACACAAGGCAAAGCTAGTGAAACAAGATAGAATGGCTACAAAAAGTCAGGTTAAATGTCTGGTTTTGCCCAGTTAACATGTCAACAAGAGGGGCCAATGGCTGATGGCCAACAGAGATGAAAATGGTAGGCAAAGGTGAGCATATAGTCACACTTCCGTAGTATATTTTTCCGTTCTCCAGTGATCTGTAGGTCAGGGCACTCCTGAACCAAAGGAGATTTCTTTTTTTCTGATGGGTCTTGATGCTGCCTACTAAGCACTTTTCTAAAAACTTCTTTAAGCCCAGAAATGTCTGTCACTCACAACAGCCTACAACTCTGCATTCCATAGCTTAACTATGTGTTACAGGAAGGATCTGATCTCAATGTGCTCATGCAATATCAGGTATTTTTGCACATACACTGGTAGTCAGACTCTTGATCTCCTGCAGATGTGGGGAGTGCAAAGAGCCCCTTTAATTCTTAAGTCACCCTGGCCAGGGGACTGGTTTGGTGAGGGATTCATAGCCATCATTGTTGCTCCAGAAGGCTTTTTGAGAAACAAAACTCCCAATAGTTAAAATAAAAGAACCTTATGAGGATACTCAGCTGATCATCACCTGGGTTACAATGGCAGATGGATCACTGAGCTCCAAATTCATGTGATGCAAAAGCAGAAAGGTCGCTTTGGACATCTCTCTTTCTCTGTACCTACCACCTAGGCAGGACTTAAAAATGTTCAGAGGGTGAGGGCACATCAAAACTTGTTCAAAGCCCCCTACTCTGACCTGTTTGAGTTCAAGTGGCTCTGGTGAAGGCACGGGGAAGGCAATAAGGGAGAGGCAGCTGCTCCTGCACAAGTCTCCAAATGCTGGTCAGTACCCCAGGAACACACCTGGGAGAGTGTCGTAACTACAGAGGCAACTAAAGCCCAAAGCCATTTCTAGCCCACACAGCCTCTGCAGAGGCTGGGACGAGAAATGCTACATAACCTCTAAGGAAATGCAGTAGTGGCATTTGCAAAGATTGTGGTTAATTCCCACAGCCACAACTTCCAATGTTGAATTTCGGTTGCTGGGTCAGTGCCCAAGTTTTTCTACAGGACGAACCTAGCTTTTTGGATTTATTAGATGGTGTTCAAGATGTCCCATCTAGGCTTGTAAAATGATGGACCACATTTTGAATTGTCTATATCCGTGTGCATGAGATGTTGCATTTTGGACCGCATTCAATGCCCTGGAACTAAGGGGCAGGATGAGAGGAGAGAGCTACTACAGACTCTCTCCAGCTCTGTAGCTCCATGCACCTTTGCACCAGCGATCATTGCTTGGATCACTCGGTGGCAGCTCACCAAAGAGCCAACAACCCACAAACTTGTAAGAACTGTAACATGCCAAGCTAACTCTGGGGAAGCACAGGTCCATCATCATAACTGTGCATTGTGTGGTCCATGGGTGCTCGGCTGTCATCAGCTGTATGAGACTTGACTGCTATGGATGTATTGCTTTTTTGGGGACGTGAAGGGGAGGGCTTCCCATGAACGCTTGTGGAGAAGGACTGAAAAGAAAGTGTTCACTGTGACTGGATACATTTTCGTTCCACTAAAATATGTGTACACATTTATATCTTGCAGTATTTGTTCAGCATTGGAAAAAGCCAATCAAACCACAAATTTGGTTTTATTTTAAAAAGTGAAACCAAAGCCATAAAGCCAAACAAGGTGAAATCACAAATAAACCAGTCAGTTTCTCTCATCTGCTAAGGACCTTTACAGCAAGATGTTTTACAGTACCTATTCTTCCTTATAACTGTATCCTTTTTCTCCAGGGAATTATTTTAAGCTTTAGAAACCGCAGAAGCCATCCTAAATCCATTTTTTTCCTGAAGGGAGTATTTAAATGGAAAAGAAACCTTTTCTCTTGATTTAGAGTGTGTAAAATGCTATCCTGATCCTACCAGGCTGAAAGCTGCAGTCCTCATTCTTTCCCCAAATTCTTGCATCTGCGAAGAGACCCATTGAATGCAGAAAAGCAGTGCAAGAGCTTAGCAGTGTGCCCATGTGTTTTATATTATGAGAAGGGGCCTAAGAAGCCATTTTCCTTGCACTTTCCAGAGAAACCTGCCTTTTGTCAAAAGGTGCTTAATCTGTTGGGATGAAAATTACAACCAACTGAAAATCCACTCAGAATCTTGAGACAATCCCAAACAGAGCATTTTCAGATGCTGAATCCTTTCTGTTACTTGAAAAGATTAATTTTTTTCATGTATAATGCCCTGCCCTGTCTCCAGTTCCTTCCCATAAAAAAATTCAGGATTGCCAGCATACCAAAAGTGAGCCTGCACTTCAAATATTTCCTGCCTGGTAGGAAGTAGTAAATATGATGAGAGAGAAAAATTGTTCCTGGGAGATTTTAAACCTAATTTTGTAGACTTAAGATATCTGATTGTCCTGGGAACCCTGCACTTGCAGCTCCCATTAATTTCAGTAGCAGGTGTCTAAATATTTCTCATGCCCAGAGGTTCACATATTTGTAGGAGGATGTAGATAAGGTTTGGGTAAGCATATAGCAATTCTCAGATTAAACAAAGTAGAGCTCCTTGCCTCTTGCTGTTCACCTATTGTTACTTATTGTTGGATATTAAATATGACAAGAATGTGCCAAGCTGATCTGAGAACCAGAGGCTGGTTTCCATTTCCAAAAGCATAATGCGCTCTGTATAGGATGCGGGGTGCAATTTGTAAACTCGTTTTAGTGGATGCATAGAAATTTCTTCACTCAGCTTCTTAAATTTTTGAGGAAAGAAAAAGAGGATGAAGGTTGTTGACCTCATTGTCTGTTTTCAGAGATTTGTTCTCTTACTCTAAGCCGTTTTTCTCCTCCCCTCACTGCTTTTTGGTCCCTGTAGGAAAGGGTATACCCTATCCAAGTATAAACTTTCTGTGATTCACAAGAAAGGAAGCCCACAAGTCTTTAAAAGTACATGACTCACACTCCCAAGGAGACTTCTTGCTACTAATGTAACAGGGATTTTAAAACAGGATGGTGGCACAAGTTTACTCTAAAAGTTCAATTGCTGCTTCGCTGGTCACGCACACACACACACACAAGTTGCTTAGTTTGCATCTGGTAACTTCCACTGAGCAAATAGATGTGAAGGGACAAATCAGCCTTAGTGCCTTAGCCCTGCTGCAAGGAGATGCACATCTGTGTCATCTCCCCAGTGTCCTTGGGCTCAGGGAGGTCTGCCCCACCTCTGGCTGTGGCCTCGCTCGGAGGCGAGGCCCATGGATTGCACACCCATGCCAGGGAAAAGGTGTTTAGCTACAGCCGCAACACAGCAGATGTTCCACCTGAGATTACTATATGTAACTGCAGGAGCTGTCAGAGACAGTCTGTCCAAGCGGGACCATGAGGTCTTCTTTTGCCTCCTCTGCAGCAGTGAAGAACACGTGATGCTCACGTCCACCTCCTCTATGACTTGTCCAGTTACAGCCTTTGGCATGCCAGGACTAAAGGGCAAGTCCTTAACATTTCTGAGAGCAAAATATTACAGCTTCTTTCCTACCCAAGATTAAATTGAAGCTTCAAAATTTGATTCATAAAGTAGGCATTACAGCCCTACCTATATACCCAGATTAATCCAAGGGGACCTTGGTCGTGTTGCAGCCATTTCTGATATGTTCAATGATCTGAGAAGGATTTTTTTAATTGAGTTTTGTTCCTTTCTATTTAGTTAGTTGTTTTCTTTAAAACATCTTAAGAAGGACTATCATAAAATTACACTTTCTAACAACACTGGAGTTAGTAAGGGAGATAGTGTGAGAAGATGGTTTTGATCAATGCAAAGGCTAATATGTCTATGTTTTTGTATTAAAAAATTAATAATCCCTTGCAGCTTGCCTGAGAACTGAATATGTAAGGGACACATTTTGTTTCTTTGTATTGATTCATTTTTTTTTCCAGTAATTTTCTTTTTTAACTTCTTAAAAGTGTTGATACAGATTAGTAATATATTAATGCTTAAGCAGATAGACCAATTGGAATTATAAAGTAGGATAATGCTGATGAAGTAAAATGCTTCAAAAAGAGACATTATTTTAATATTTGTGGTTTTGATCTGGATCTAGGGTAGTATTTCTCCAGATTCCTTTCTTATCTATTCATTGTCTGACTTGCCTTCCCACTTCATTAAGACATCTTTTATTTTGCATTAACTAGAATGAGACATTAAGGATCATCTAGTAAAGGTGTCTTAAGAGTTGGGCAGTCCATGTTCTTGCCTACAAGCCTCACATTGCCAATTTTCTCTGAACGCTATGAGATAACTGTGAGATATTACTTAGTTTAAAATAAATAGAAAATCATAACATAGGCCATGCTTCTGTGCCTCTGAAAGACATGGAAGAGATTTCTGTGTTTTTCTGATATAAAAATGTTCTTCTGATTTATTAGATTTTCTTGCCCTTTTACTTCAGATGTATCTTGAATGTCAAGCTTGATTTTTTCGTGTTTTAGTCATGTGCATTCATTTACTGAGCTCAAATAATTTTCCTGCCTTTCTGGTTAAATTATACCTTTTAAAAACATGTCCTTTAGACAATTGGCGGTCTCTGTTAACAAGAGCCAAAATTTTAAACACAGACTAGTATGTTTTTTCTCAGAAATTTGGTTCCCATGGTCCTGACTTCTTCTGAGTTGGATTTTTATAACTTTTAAAGAGGAAGTGTAGATATTGATAGTATATATACAAGCTTGGGTTTTTGTAATGTTCTTATGATTAGTTGATGCACTACAAGCTAAAATCAATTGTTCCTACAGCAAGTTTTGAGTTCTAGTGTTTTTACCCAGTGGCTAGATCTGTTGCAGATACTCTATTCTACGTTTCAGAGCAAAAAAAATCATAATTTCCCTCTGTGAAGGATTAGTGAGAGCAAGTGAGCTTTCAAATACCAAGTTTGTGGTTTTGATACAAGATGAAAAATGGCTAAAGGTTATAAAATTAAGAGTAAGCTGGAAAAGAATGTTATAATTAGCCTGAAATGTTATTCTGTTTTTATTTTACTTTGCTGAAAATAAGTAATAGTGATGGCTGTGATGTTATCAAACAACAGCAAGAACGTAGTGATCTTGAGTCCCCTTTGAAGAAGGGTACCTGGTGACGCACATCTAGTGAACCCCCACAGACCCAGCTGTGCCGGCTGGACCACTGCAGCCATTCGTCTGCATTAACGCTAGATCAAAAATCACAGTGGTATAAAATGTTGGACTGAGAAACACAAGGTAGATGAGAAAAGGTTGAGGGCAGGGCAAGAACAGTTTCTGGGGCAGATAAGGGAAGTATTTATTTCTAAACTGAGTTATATTTTTTCAGCTATTTCTGCCTACAAAGGTTTTAGTTCCTTGCCTCATGCCCTAGTCCTACCCCATGAACTGGATCCTTCACAAGACCGTGCGCATGAGTCACCTTCTTGATCCAATATTGGTGGCAGGTTCACCATTTTGTGAAAAAAATATCCCTGGTTTTGCAGTGCATGCAGTAGCTTACCACTGTCACTAAGAACAACAGAAATACAAATCTGTGTTTGATTTAAATCTCACAAATGCTATGGTTCTTTGAGAGTTATTTCAGTATTTTTCTGAGGGTTGTAATTTTCAAGTTAGGTTAAATATCAGTATTTTCAATGTATTTTAAAAATAATTTATAACAGCCATTGATAAGGAAAGCAGCAATGAATCCTGGCATTAGAATCACTGGCACTATATCCGTGCTTTTGCTGTACAACGTTACACCTCTTAGAAACACTCGGTTCTGCCCAAGGACAGTGCAGCAAAGAATTAAAATTCAAGCACTAGAGGCAGTCTCTTTCTTTCCTTCTGAATAAATGAAGGAAAACAGAGCAGAAGGAATAATACAGAAAACAAAGCAATGGATGATTCTGTCAGGATTCATACCAAATATTCCCATGCTTTGTCAATGCAGGTTTAACTAATGGTTTCCTGTTTGAAAATCATAATGTGTATGAAAATATATGGTACAATATTTTAGTGCAGACCAGCAATTACTATTGGCTTCACTGGGACTGCAAATTGTGAGTCAGGGTGGACGTGGGCCAAAAATCCACATATTAGACACGAAAATGCATATGGGGAACATGCTACCTTGCATATACACGCTAAGGAAAACATAAGCTTGCTAGTTTTTAGCCTTTGCATCACATTTGCAAAATAAATGCAGTTTGCTCACAAATTTTCTTATAAGAAAGAGGGGAGAAACAGTTTGCCTGCAATAAATGCGAGGCACCAGGAAACCCATGTGAATACGTATGACCAAAGCAGAGCAAATAAATCAATAGATACAGTATTCTGCAAGGAAAGCAAAGTCAGCTGAAAGGTGACGTTATACGAGGGCTAAATCTTTTCTCCCCACCCATGTGTGGGGAGGCCAGAGGAGGGCCCCAGGACAGCTGTGCGGGAAGGCTGTGGAAACCAAATACCTGCACCCCAGCTGTGCAGAAGAGGTGGGGGAAGCACCACGGAGGTGAGGGCAGGGACGGGAGAGGCAGATCTAGCACTGTGTCCCTGGGGAACCCATGCCTGGCCCGTGCCCAGCAGCCAGACACAACGGCTTTGGCAGGGGGCCCTGCGCTCCCCTCCCTGAAAGCACCTCTGCCTCCCGTGAGGCATGACTGGGCCTCATCTGTCCTCAGACAGCGGCGTTTTCCTTGAAAAACACATCTTTATTGCTTTATAAATTCATTATAACAAGGGACTCGTGTTCAGACTGAAGGACACACTTATTACTGTCCTGTGGTTTTCAATTAATAAGTTCACAGCTAACAGTTTTTAAGTACAGTGAATCATGCAAATTTTCATATCACAGCAGCTAATTTATTTGTTTGTTGGGGAATAGCAGGCGCCACGTGAATCTGTTTTGAAATGAATTCCAAGAAAGGCAGATGAATTCGGTCTGAGCCGTGGGAGGAGGGAGCAGGAGGGACTGGCGGGGTAATGTAACGAAACCTCTGTGCAGCACAGGGTGCCTAATGTGGGACATGAACGTGAAATGAGCAGCAGCACGGATCTAATATCCAGGGGACTGATCCTGAAGCCCAGCCCTCACTAACTGGGGGATTTCTGGCCAGAACTAACATGACTGTGTCTCCAGGTCGGAATGATAAAATCCAGGTGCTTTCTGCATATGATTGCCAATGACTTCATTCTGTCTTCCATGTACAGTTCCAGCTTTTGTTCCTCAGGCAGTTTTCACTGCTGGTTGCAAACAGAAGGATCGTTAAGTTACAAGCTGGATTTATTTACCGTTTGCAGCTAGATCTGAGGATAGTTGTCTGTTATACGAGATTTTAATTTCAAGCCTGTCTGCTGGGCATATAAGATGTGTTCTTACCTGTTCTTGCAACTTCACACAATTATGCTTTGGACTCGGTTCTGCCTGTAAGAGCCATAACGGAGCTCAGAGGAAGACTCAGGCAAGAAAGGCACAGCAGAGCACTGTGCCAGAGGCTTCCAGGACACAGGAATGTTGTGACTTGAGGCACTGCTGCTGCAGAGCTCAGCCATGGGCACAACACCCACAGCTCTGCAGAAAACGTGTTAGGCTGTGGCCATCGCTAGATGTTTGCTGGACTCCAGTGGTGCAAAGGCCTTGCTCTGCTTGGATGAATTTCACTCATCATTCATACAGATAATTTGCAACTCATGTGGATGCTTTTGTATTGGAGCTGCCACTGTGTTTTTGGCCTGGTCCTTTGGAGGAGAAAACCCGGCAGATATCTTAGTGACATTTTCTAAATAATCAACACCTTAGGCAGGGGACTGGGCTACAGATCCATCTCAGCAACTTTTAGGCACCTGAGTCTTTTAAGTGGTCTGCCCTAAGCTATATCATTCAGAGGTTCTCTGTCAACTCAGATCTGGTGCCTTGATTTCTGGTTTGGCTACAGAGGCAGGCTAGGAAGACTGAGCTTCAAATGGTGAGATGATTTTATGAGATGTCAAAGGCAAGGGGCAGTGGTTCTGCACCAGCAGCACCCTTCCCGCAGGTGACAGGTCGCTGACTCACCTTTCTGAGCCCTCTTCCAAGTCATTTTTTTTTTTTTTATTTTTTTTTAATTTTTTTTTAAATCAGGCTGAGATATGGGCTGAACATTCTGCAGCCTATGTACTTTGGCTGCTTTATCAGACAGAACTGGTCTGCCTTATTGTAGTCATCTGTGCAAATGATAGCCCCTAAATGCTTACACAATGAGGCTGTAACTTGAACTATAATTTAAATGTAAAAGTGACAGGAGGCCTAAGCAGGCTATCCAAGGGAGAGACTGAATGATGTTGGTGATGTTTGACAGGAGATGAAAGAGTCACTGATATGGAGAAACCCATTCGAGATAATGGCAACGGAAGAGGAAATGGTTCCTGCAACACGAGAGATGAAAGTGGAAGAGGGAAACGCTTACGTAGCTGTGAGAAGGAATTTGTCTGGTTGTGACTGAAAAAGAAAAATGCTGGGAAGAAATAACATTGTGAAAGCAGAAAGGGAGGAAAGATGATGAACATTTCTTGAAAGGGAAATATACCACTGGTCAGAAATAGGCTGGAACTTAACCAAAGTGTGATAGCATTGAAAAACTTCCCAGTGTCTCTCTTCATGCAGGATGGATATTCACATCAAGTGCTGGGATTTAATTAAAAATGTATTAAAATGAATAATTCCTCTGACTGTCTTACATATATTTTTTTCATGTTTTTCATTTCATTTAACCATCCAGAATGGGGGAAAGGCATAGTTCCTGCAATTCAAGGAACCTGACTTGAATTTGATGGTTCCTTTTACAATCCATAAAAGTCATATGACTAATAAAGAGCATTTCTGACCTTTCACATTAAGATCATTCTGACTGCTTCCCACATATTCAGCCCATCTGTCTTCTTCTGGTTCCATACTTCTCTTCAGCAGTGAAAAAAACCCTAACAGAACTAGGTAACCAAAAATGAAACTCTTTAAACTGCAGAAGACAGGAAAATACTTAGTGTTGTTAGAAGTGGTTTACGTTTTTCTGATTGATGGAATAAAACTCAGATGTTTCAGTGTTTTCACTCAGTGAAGATGAAGGCAGAGCATCATGGCAGACAGAATCTCAAATATCCCAAAAGTTACCATCAAAATGTTTTTTTCATGTTTAGAGCAAGAACTGATTCACAAGCACAGAGTTGCTGTAGCATCACTGAAGTCAGGAAAGTCTGTTCCTTTGAAATGGAAAGGATCGCTCAAACTCTCCTGAAATTGGATCATGTTTCTCTAACATAATTTCATGTGTTTTTAATAAGAAATAAATAGGTAACAGGAAAAATATATATATTGTGACTTAAGTGATCCTTGTGTAGTACACTTAGTTCGAAGTCTGGCCACAAACACATTTAATATGTAAATAGTTCTGTTTGTAATCAAAACTCAGTCTCTGGAAGAAAGCAAATCCTACAAATTACAGTGCTCAGGCAGACCCACTGAAGTCAGTGGAGATATCTTCTTTGTCAAGGTGGACTTTGAATCTTGGTCTTACAATAAATAAAAATGATACACTGAAGTGTTACTTAAATACCAACAGACTCTCGAGGGAAAGGAGAGCATGAAAAAGAGGATCAAAAAGAGAGAAGGGGAACGAAACAAACAGAAGGGAGGAAAAAAAAATAAAAAGACACAGGCTGGAATTGATCTAGAGGATAAATAAAGGTAAAGGGCATGTGAAATGCAGGGGAGAAGAAAATGACAGAAAAAGAGACAGAGGAAGAATGACAGGGAGAAATAGTGGAAGAAAAAAAGAAAAACCACAACAATAATAGCAAAATGAAAGCTAAAATAAGAGTGAATGCTGGGAATGCTGAAAAGGTAGATAGAAACAATGCTAAGAGAAAAAGGGGATAAAGACTGGCACAAGGCCTTGGTGGCACTGTCAGGAGAGAGGCTTGAAAGAAGCCTCAGCTAAACAATAGAGGGATGTGAGACAGAGAAGCGAGGGGGGCAGCAAAGATTAAATGAGAACCAAATGTAACCATAACAAAGGCTCTGAGATGTGGGCAATGAAAGCATGTTAGCACGGAAATGTTTTGTGTGTGTGTGTGCATGTGTGTTTTCGCATACTGGAAAATATTCTGCCTCTCCTCTCACCAAAAACCCAAAACCCATAGCAACCCAATACAGCTCAGTCTCAAAAACAAAAGCGAAGACCACTCAATGTCATTCTGGATTTTTTTTTCCTTCCCTTTCTGAATTTTCGAACAAGCACCTCTATGGTTGCTGCCCCTCCTTCAAATCCATTTAAAAAGTTCTCTCTCGCTGTGATGGATGCAAAAGACGTGACAATCGGCAGGCTACTGCTGTGCTGAAACTACTGTTTGTGCTGACCAGTTTTCTAGCTGTTTCCTTGTAATTCCTAGATAGCTCTTTGTACCTGCTTATTGTCTTTTATCTTGGAGAGGAAGCGCTTTAGGATGGGGCTGCCTCTGTGCTTGTGCAGCACCCAGTGAAGAGTAATATTAGCAAAGACTCTCCTGTGATTGCTGTAAGTCACTTTTGAAAATTTCTGCCTGTGTCTGAGGGATTCAAAATTGGCCTTTTTCTTGGTTGAAAGCAGGTATTTAGCCGCAACACTGCATTCTTGTTTACACATTCTACATCAGAGCTCACCGAAAAGCCTCCAGACCTGAAGGGAGGTTACAGCAGCACCTACACGGACTGGTGGCTGTAGCTCCCGTTGATGCTGGCACAGCAGGGGTGGTCAGGGCTCTGTGGCACAGGCTTGTCATGCCAAAACTCAGGCTCCTCGCTCGCTTTCCCATGTGCCGCTGTGGCAGGTGAGCGCACAGGGTCCCTCAGGGTGTGTTTGTGTTGGCCCGGTCAGCCGCAGAGCATAGCAAGAGCCAAGACAACATGGGGAAGAGAAGCAAAAAGTGCACAGGTTTGTTCTGTGCCTGGAGAAGCAGTGAATCCTGCTCCCTCTGTGCCTATGGGCCTGTGAAGGGTGCAGAATGCAGGAGGGCTTCCCTGGGCACGGACCAGGTCTGTCAGCAGAGTGCTGGATTTAACACCCTGATGTCTTCTGAGACCCAGGTGGCTGCCTGCTGTCACACAGCGTCAGCCTGCTCTGCCCTGACCATCGCTTTGTTAATCACCTGGCTTTCTACACCAATGCTCCTTTATCACCCATCTCCTTTCCCAGTGTCTGGGACAGCAGATACACCATGACCATGGGACAGCAACGCATCTGTGCTGTGCAGTCACCTGATGGGAAAGGCGGCTCTTGGTTCAGCTGGTGAATGAATCCCTGGAGGGACCTCTTCTGAGCCACGTTCTCAGCTACGACTCAGCAACTACTTCCCCTGGCTTTATGAACCCGTGTGTGGTGCAGTTGCTCAGTTCTGTTCTATAGAACAGCACGGAAATGCAGTAACACCCATCACTACCTGCTGCTCAGACAGGTGGTACAAGAGAGCCTAAATCTGTGTGCGGCAGCAGGGGATATTTGAAGATGTTCCTTAAATATTTACCATCACTAATACTTTGTGTAGATTTTTCTTTTTCAAAAACAAGCTACTTTGAGAATTGACCAGGTCACTTGGCACGAGAAGGGTAACACGAAAGAGGAATAAATGCAATTATTTACAGTGTAACTGAGCAGGTTTTTTTACACAGAGGTTGATAGAAGCAACAGAAATGAGGAACAGTTGCTAACTTGACAGAACAGCTTCCTAGTTCTGGTTAGATTCTTATTCTAATATTCTTTTGTACCATGACCAGGGAAAATAAACTCTTGAACTGCTAAATGCAACACATGGGGCAAAGTGGGGAGCTGCTGTGAGTACCATACAGCGCTTCAAGGAGCAGGTGCTCCTAAATGTACTGCTCAGGCACCATTCAATGCACAGATTGAAACAGGCTCAGGTTGTGAAGTTTAGATCAAAAACTGCAAAAAATTCCAAGCTTTCCTAAATCTATTTGTGGATACATTACTGGGCAGTTGCAAGGATGAAGTTCTGCAAGTGGATCTGAATTTCCCAAAGGTCTAAGCTGTATCTCCATGCCAAGAAATCCACATTATTGAGTCTTTAAACAAAGGATCATTAATGATGATCTTAATGATCATTGACATTATTCTTGTAGAAGAGCCAGGGAAATGTCACCCCGTGTAATCCTTGCTGCTAAGGGGTTAAACATTTTCTTGGCTAAGGCCACTTGCTGACCTAGCTGAAAGAGAAAAAAGCTATAGGTCAGTGAGTGAGATTGCCCTTCACTTAGAAGAACTGCCCAGACAGCCCAGGAAGATTACAATAAGTGTGTAGACACTAAGCTAGGAATTAGAGACTAGGGAGTGCTGATTTCAGTTCTTTTATGTGCAGTCTTTGGGCTAAAATCCAGGGAGCTGCATTGGCATAAACCATTCCAGTAACAGAGGCTACGTTGCTAAGGCTCACCTAGCCCACAAGCTCAAGTACCACCGTACCTGGGACTGCTGACACTTGGTCAGGGAACTGGCAGAAGAGAAGACAGATTGGTCTGATCGGATAAGCAAAGTCATGGCTAAACAATTACGTATGGCAAAATAGGATCAAAGGAAGAAGCCATTACTCATAATCTTAAGATTTCTCTCTGTGAGACTTTCTCTTGTTCTCTGTTTGTGAGAGAAAAGCAGGTGGTGAAGGAAATGTTGAATATACATTCACAGAAATGGTGTTGCATTTCAATCAATACATGGGATAGGAGGTTATACGAAAAAGATCGAATTTGACAAATACAGGACATGATCTTACTGTTGGCCTACTAGCATGGTTCGGAGCCTCGGACCAACAGCAATGGAGAGGTCCTCAATCTGGTCTTTCTCTGGGTGGAGCAGTAGAAGAAAAATACAGATGCTTGGCAGCTGTCGACAGTAGAGATTAGAGCTGATAATAATTAGAGTTATATAATTCACCAACAGCAATATCTCCAATTTAGCATTCTGCGTGCCTGGCAATGCCGGGCAGCCAATGGCAGCCAAATTTACAACTGACAGCCGGTGTTTTCTTTTAACATTATTTTAATAACCTGGCTGTTTGAGCTTGCAAGTACTCAGCACCCTGTGTCAGATGGCTGGCACCTGTTCTCACAGAAGTAATAGAAGCAGTATATTACACTTTGGAACAGCAGTTGGCTCTTGACAATGTGACCATGAAAAGTATCACATTCAGCTGCGGCCATACTCCACCTTTTGGAAGCAAATATTGGGAAATAACTGAGAGTGAATTCATCAACAGAGATTTGGGTAGGAGAAGAGATGAGTAGCTGTGCATTGGTTCAAAACTCAAGTCACAGGTGGAGAGGGGTAAGGCAGAGGCCTGGAAGTGTCTATAAGAAATAGAATGGGGAAGCTGAAAGTAAGTCCTGAAAGTTCTCCTGGATGAAGCAGAAGACAGGGTGCAAAGCACTTAAGTAGAAATCTGGTGTGAAATCTTTCTGGAGAAAACCACCTGGAGGCAGACTGCTTTCAAATACAGCCTTGAAAATCACTCTGAAATTAAGGGAACCTGCCATAGCCATAGTCTATTGCCTTTAATGCACTGAGAGAAGGACCATCTCCCCTCCGTGCTGACCTGTGCTCCAATGCAATTACTTCTTCAGTTAATTGTACAGGCATCTTCCTCACAACTGGGAGCTATTTTCATAGACCTCATTGTTTTAGACAGTTTTAGAAATGATGGTCTATTTCTAATGCAAGAGAGCCTTAACAGTGTCTTCCCTGCTAATGGACTGTAATTACAGGATTGATCCCACATCCCAGCAATATGAACCCTTCTGTGCTTGCTAAGGCAACAACAACAGCATAAATCAATGGTCTGCCACAACAAGCTTCAGAGGATTCAGGGTGAATAGACCTTGGTATACACACAGTAAGGATTGCTAAATGAGGACAACACACACCTGATTAGCATAGTATCATTAAGTTATCTCCATGGACATGTGAAGGATTGTCCTTGTACTGTACTTCATTTAGCAGCTGGCAACAAACTGATCATTTTCAAAATGGGTCTTTACACTTGAGAGTGGCCCTATCTGTGTTAGAGGCAACAGTAGAAGCTGCAGAAGACATAGAACAGATGTTGAACAAGATTCTCCCCTTGGGAGAGAATGATCTCTTTCTTCCGTGAAGATATGACACTGGCATGTTATTGGATAGGAGCAGGGAAACTATCACAGCATGGACACTGACTTTACAGTCTCTCATGGATAAAGTGTCTGCAAAATCATGTTAATAAAGAGAAACACTTGTCTGTGGAGCGATAACAAGGATGCCTTTCAGTATATTCATGAAAAAAGATACCTACTTCATATTTTTGTATTTGAAAGTGAGACATCTGTTATGTCACATTACCAAAACTAAACTTATGAAGGATAACAGATCTGGTTCTTCTCATGCTAAATGTTCTGCCAGGAACCATTAAACCTGTTGCATGAAACCCTTGGTCCTTGTTTCAGCAATTTTTCAGCTATGTCAGTGACTGGCCATATACCCCACTGATGTGAGTTCTGACCCTGACAGGCAGACCTGGCCTCCCGGTTTGACTTCAGACCTGCCTTGTCACTACAGACTTGACTCTAGGCTGAAGCCAGATCCTGTTCCTGGGCCTGCGCTGCTTGTGCTGCTCAGACGCTATGTGGCTGTGCTGGTGAGACCTGCGCCCTGCCCACCCCTCTGCTGTGCTCAGCTCCCGGCTCTCCTTTCCTCACAGAGCAGTTCACCCCTTTTGTCTGTATGATGAGTTGTTTGTCTCTGTCAAAGACCCCTAGATCCTCTAACTCTCATTGCATTGACAATAGTGACATGACAGAGGCAGACTGGGTGGGGTCTGTAGCAAGCTTATGCAGGATGTATTTATGCTTTGAAAGTCAAGTCTCCTACTCAATAACTGAGGTGGATCCAATAGCATCCAGTGCACCAAGAGTCTGCCAGCTTCAATTGTTCTGAATGTCCTAGAGGATGATCTCTGATTTATCAACAGAAAAGTGTTTACTTCTTATGAATCAAGAATCTGTGTACACTCTCACATCAATCAAACTGGTGAGCTACTGCAGTGGTTCAATTAAACTATGAGGGAAATTATCAAATTATTTAGTGGAACCTTTTGCCGAAGATCATAGACTCAGAGAATGATTTGGGTTGGAATGGACCTTACAGATAACCTAGTTCCAATCCAGGGGGTTGCTGCTTGTTGACAGTGAGAGTGATTTCATCAGGTTTTTCTCGTTTTGGCGTCCTACATGTTCCACATCCAACAATAAAATGTTGCCTGAGGGGACAGCAGAACAACACCCCTGCCATCATGAAGTATACCCAGAAACTAAAAGGTTTGCTAAGAACTTTGTGTGACTTTGCACAGCATGATGTCCATTGGGTCCAGACAGAGAAAGAACAAACAGATAGAAAAGGAGCCAGATGAAGAAAATGTGAGTCTGGGACTGAGTTTTCATGTTAGTGTCCAGCTGGCCTCACTGTTAGCCAGATGGCAGGTTCAATATCAAGCCTTTGGAAGGGTCAGCCCAGCAAATTACAAGATCTGCCAACTGGATTTGGGAAAAAGAAGGAAAAAAAAAATGAAAGAAAAAAAAGGGGGGGAAAAAAAATAACAAAAACCAAAACTCAACCCAAAATGGATCTATCACGTCCATCTGCTGGGCAGATGGACAACCAGAGAAGAGTTTCTCATAGTCTCATGTAAGTATGATCCAGGGTCAGAGTTAAGTGATAATTCCTCAGAGTACAGACCACACCAAGAAGATATCTAATCTTTGCACGATACAAAACAATAATTTGTTTTGTAGACATGTTCAAGGCAAACCATTTCTAGTTCTGTTGGACGAAATATCTTCTAGCACTTTTTTCCATACTCCCATTGGATGTCTGATGTCCTTTGTGAGGGCATATGAGGAGTGGCAAAAGAAGAGCTTTAGAAATGTGGAAGGTGGGCACCATTTGTTACAAAACATTTGGTGTAGTCTTGTTGATCTTAATGCCAGTCCAAGATCACCTTGGAAAGCTCTGCAGTGAACTCCCCAGTGTGTGCCTTTGAATTAGTTTGTTACTCATGCCATGCACAGGAAAAGAATTATCTGTTTACTTAAAATTAACCAAAGCTGTTGGCAGATATCCATTCCTCAAGTCCTCCTCTGAAAAGACTTCCCTTTTCAGTCAGTAAGTCTTTCAGTTTAGGGCTGCTGTTGTCCATTATGCAAAACATAGCAGCAATGTTTCAATGAAAGTCTTAGAACCTCACAGAGGTTATATTGGACTCCGGACAACTGTGAAAATTCAAAATATCGTCCGGAAATGACATCCCATGTGCAATTCTCCTTTGAAATTTTCCTCTAAGCAGTAGATCCTTTAAATATGTGACTAGAGGTAAGACACCTATAGTACCAGCAATATCAGCTAGGACCATAAAATCATTGCAGACTTGCCATTTGAGACTGCCAGATTTTTGTGGCCAAGTGAGAACTATGGTTCAGCTGTTACATGATGTTTTATGCTGATTTTGCTGCACCTTTTGCAGAACTAATCTAGGACAGCTTTTGCTTATGGGAAAGTCCCAATGTGTTTTGGCTACAAAGGCTTGGTACATTGAGCTTTGAGTCTTTAGATGGGCCTTTTATAGTCCAGACTGTCTTATATAAGCTAGTACTGTTATGGTAACTTGGGGCAAAAGGAATATCCACTGTCATATTCAAGGCCTAAGGTCCAATGTGGTGATGAAGGTTACCTCCAACGTCCAAAGACATATCAAGACTCTGAAATAAGTTTTTTTTAACAGTAACATTTGATTTGATTTTATTTACCTTACATAGTAGCTTGGGAATTATGATACAGTAGGATACTTGCAAAAATTTTATTTCATAGTGAAGTATTGCGCTGGATGACAGAGGATATTTGCAGTTTTTGTTTTATTCAGGGTGGGGTCATGGGGAACCGAGAACTAATCAGGAAATTAGCTCCTAATACATGTCTGATCCGAACTGAAACACTGTTGTGGATGCACCTGTAGCCAATTGGTACAGCACAGTTCATGTCTACCTAACCTCTCCAGCTCCCACGCAGGGCAAATTCATCTAAACTGTGAATTTCAAACAGTCTATAGCTCATGCTGATCCCTGGGCCACGTCCACTATTTGTCTGGGAGAGTATTGGATCGCCTAGCCCAAAGACATGTCACATACCTTGTTACTGGTTTTACAGTATGGGCTGGGTGCCAGTGCTTGGGACATGCCCTGGCCTTACTCAGTTTACTGGCATAGTTGTACCAGCAGAGTCCCAGGAGGGGTTAGGGGCACAAAGACAGTGAGAGGTAAACTAGATTTAATTTCCAGGTCCAGTAGATGTGCTGCCAAAGTCTACATAGATGAGCGGTTTATATTTCGTGGGGCTAGAGACTGATAATTCTGTGATAGATTAGCATCATCCTAGGTTTGGCACGAAGGAACAGGAGCAATAATTTTGGCAGAGATACGGAAATTTTAGTAAGAAAGTAATGGAGAGCCCACGAAAAACCTCTTGCTTTTTTTTGCTCTTCCTGGACTCCAAGAGGAGAAAAGCTGATGAAGGCAGACTCTGAAAGAGATACTTGGTACTCACTTAAAGCTGCTTTCTCATCTGCACTTTATATTGCTCAATCTGCACTGCACAAAGCATATGTTATGTGTGCACTGCTGGTATGCACTTGCAAAGCACCCAAGGGTCAAACATCTAACAAGAAAGAAATGGCAGGAAAACCCAGCTTGTGAAGGAAACGGTGATAAACTGACAAGTCTTAAAATAGTCAATGAAGCAAATATATTATTTTTACAAGACTCTAGCAGGAGTCATAGATATCATATCACAGCTTTCCACTTTTTTCAGATTAACTACGATTTCTTGACATTTCTATGAATTTGGGGTTAGTCAAGAAGTGAATGAAAGTGGGAACAGTGGCTGGAATGTGGCACGTCATGTAGTCTGCAACAGAGTTTCTCAGCAAAGACAGGACACACATGGGTTGATGTGCTAGCATGACAGCAAGCTGAGGTAGACATCGACCAAATGAGGAGAAGCAGAGAGCTGGGACTGTGCCACCTGAGCAGAGGAAGAGTTGCAGACTTTTAGACAAAAGCAGCATTTCTAGTAAGCGAACCACAGAGGATTCTGCCACTGCTTGAGTCAGCAAGAGTGATGTTAACTTGTCTCGTTCAGAAGAAATTTTCATCACTCTTAGCTTAGCACATGCAGTTGACTCACTGCAATCCTTCAGGAGGCAATATTTATCCAGGCAATATCTTAATGTCAGTAGGCAAAGCAGTAACACAGCAGCACCCGTGTAATTGAAGCCACAGCATGCTGCTGCATGTAATGAAAGCAGCTCTATGCCAGGTTACCAAATCTGTGGAAGCAAGACCCATATGAGACGTTGCGGCCATTAACTTTCTTTGTCTTTATCTTTTTCATTATGTTTGAGAGCTTGGTTCCAGGCTAGCAACCTGTGGCAGCAGGCAGCAAACACGAGGTTTTGCCCAAATAGAATCCCCAAAGAGAAAATGTGTGACAAAATTGTACTCACGAGGTAATGTCTTGTTGATAGCTTGTGGTTGGGAATGGCCTTATCTATGTTCCTTTATACACTGAGAGAGTGATTAAAGACTCATTTTCATTTCCTTTTGTACCTTACTGTTATCATCCTGATAATTTCAGTGTCTTTAATCAACATTTGTGGGAGTAAACAATGCTATGCTAATAACATTGTTGTTCCACAAATGTATCCTAAGATGTGCAATGTTACCACAAGGAGGGTAAATGTCAGATTGTCCCATTTTTAGAGACAGAAAAATGGAAGAAAAGACTGGTAAAGTGAGAGGTATGCGATTATATTAGTCTGTGTCAGACCAGGGATTCCCAGCTGCCCTGTATCTAAGCACCAGACAGTTCTTTGTCTTAGGATTTGCAGCTCTGTATGAAAAACTCTTATGTGAATTAGTCTATAGATTTTAACATGAAGAAAACAAAAACAAACAGAAAAAAACCCGCAAAGCAGACAAACATAAACATTAAAAAACTCCAACAACAACAAAAACAACAAAGGCAAACACACAAACAAAACCACAACACCCAACTTAAGGAAAGATTTACACTTATTCAATGAAGGACAAATGTTTCTGTGACAGGGCAGTGGATGAGTAGAGAAAGAGATACACAAGTTACCACTCATTACCTGTTCCACAAGGAAAAAAGCAAAGATGATGAACAAGCTTGTTAACAGATATGATACCCCAAGCAACCATGAAGCACTTGCTGAAACAGTTGGGAGTTTAGTGCCAAACATCTTGATCTTATCACTATCACATTACATGTCTAAATAATATAGAAGTGAATGTGATGTGTTCTCTCCAGTGACGACATTATCCCATAAATGGAAAAGTGTGGAAGATGGAATGTACTACATAAGCATAAAATATAGATGCGGGCCTTAATTTCCACTAAAATCAGTGAGCCTGGCTTGTGCTTTGCACTTGCATTGCACATTCCACCTTCCCTGTATTATTGCCTCACCAATTAGAAAAATTAAAAAGCCCAGATAGAGGCAGCGGCTACAACATCCAACAAACAATACAGAGCGTCCAGGACCTCAAGAAAATAATATACATTTTTGGAAGGATGAATAATGGATAAATAAATAAATAAATAAATAAATGCTAAATAAATGATAGATAAATAAATAAACAAGGATAAATAATAGCAACCTTAAAGTCCTAAGACAATCCCATCATCTTTATCTCATATTCTTCCAGTTTACTTGGTGTTCAAATGTTGTGGCACTCCTGTCAAATCCTTTGAGTTTGGATACTCTCAACTTAAGAAGGTTTCTAAATCACATTTTGCCTGGAGTGTTAAAGATGTGNTTTTTTTTTTTTTTTGAGTGCCACTGTGAATCAGCTTGCCTGTAACCGCTCAACAACAGGAATGTGACAGAGCACGAGACGTTTTATCACCGTAAGAGACACTCGAGATAGTTTGATTTCAAGAGGGAAAATATGCCCAGTCAAATTAATATACGGACCAGACAAGAAAAAGTAGCGTCAAACTAATATTTCAGACACCATGCAATAAAGTTTTACTATACGTGAGCATATAAACAGTAACAGGAGGTATCTTGTCCTCACGAGCAGAACACAAGGCAAGGAAGAGAGAGCTTCTTCCACAAAGCCAGATGCCATCCTGCAGGAGAGATGTCCTGGACAGCACCAGCACCTGACCCCTCCTCGCTGCTGGGCAGCTCCGAGCAGCACCAGGGAGCCTGTGGCAGTGAGCAGAGGGGACAGTGATCAGCCAGATCTTGATCCTGTGCTCAGTGGCTGCTAATTGCTCAGTATAGACACAGTCAAATGTCCACAGTGTCATGCAGGTGTCACCCCCACTCCCTAGTGAGCCTGCCTGTCGAGACTGTCCTGCTGAGTTGCTGGGACTGCTCTGGAGAAGCCCAGGCAGGTTTGGTGACTGGCAGGGTTCATACTCATGTTCATGTGCTGGGTGCTTTGGCTACTGGCAGGGCTGGACATGTCCAGTGCAACCCGACAGCAGCGAGTCTGAACTTGGTCACTGTGTAGACCCACCGAAGCCAGCTGATAACCCAGTTAAAGTCGACAGTCAGGAAGGAAGGAGCATAATCATGGTGCTCTTGTCTACTTGTCATTTCACTCTTCTGCTAGAGCAGACATGGCCGAGAGATCACGTTGTCTCAGTTGCTGTCTGGGAACTAGACATATGGGCCTAGTGGAGAGGCAGTGCTGGTTCTGTGTTCACCTGAACTTCTAGACATGCTTGGGGGTATGTGGTTGTAATGACAGATAAGACAATGTTGGACCTAAAGTACAAACCAAATATTTTTTGTGTGGATTCTTCTGGCTAAAATTTGTGTGAAATAAAATATATATATACATCCTGATTCTGGTCAGAATTAGGATCTAGCCTAGTTGGAAGATATTTAGACGTTATTTTAACCTGATGACCTACAAAAACTGTCAGAAAGCCTGTTGTCACAAGAAAAAAATTGAAGACTGGATACTTCATGGAGCAAAGCAACTCCCAATTCAAAGCTCTGTTAAGACAAAACTCTCCTTGGCCGCTATGAACTTTGAATAAACTTGAAACTAGATAATGGATATCGTATTACTTCAAATACTTTATTTTCTGCATAAATCCAGCCTACAATGTCAATAAAGGAAGAGACCTAATTATTATCTGGGAAATGACTGCCTGATGCATTGGGGAGAAATGCCACACATTCCTCCTGTTCTTTCCTACTTTGATTCTTAGGAGACAAAATATTTGGTTTCATTTTTCTTTTAGTAGATAATATGCCAACGTTAGCTGATATGAGGCTGTCACCCGCTCACTCTTTATAAGTAAATTACTACAAGCTCACTGCTTAATCTTGCTGATTGGCAAGTCTTAAGAAACAGATATCTAAAGGGATCTGTGCTGTTAATCAGTGCACCAGCATCAAATTAAAAAATGTTCTCTGTCATGCAGATGACTGTCTGGCTAAAGCAAACAAAACAGAAGTCCAAGAAGCTGCTGTGCCTTTCTCTGTGAAGTGAGCAAACTCTTTCATGTAAAGTATTTCTATGCAACAAAATCCAAGCAGAACACCCAGGGAAACCAGACAAGAAAGGCAGATGTTTGGACTACTACTCACTACAATTTGATTGACACATCAGTTAGCTTTGCTTAGTTACTGAGGAGACCTGCATATGAAGTGGGACCTTTCCCAAGAATTACAAGACCACCTGTGACTTTAACCCTTCCTTCCTCCTACAAGTTAAATGGTATAATGGTGTTTCCTGTGCTCAAATCCTGGTATGTCTGGTCCCTTCGCCTGAGATCAGGGAAATGGTATTAAATGGGTTATAGATTGAGCTCATGCAGTAAATCACAAGCGAGACATTCTTGAACTATTTCATACAAATATTTACCGATCAGTTACCCATATTCCTCCTTGCATTCTGTAGCTGGCCAATCACTCAGCAATTTGGATTACTATTGCTGGCCCAGGAGCCTGCAATATATTGACCAGTACGTGGGAGTTGGAATATTTTGAATAAACTGGGTCTAAAGAGAATAAAAGATCGCAGACTGTTTGCTAGATGAGACATTCCTAAAAGACATATTCAGGGAAGTGGTAATTCAAGAATAACTGGATAGGAAATTGCCCAATCAATGTAGTTTGATGTTTACATATAATTTCACAATATGCTATTATGCTAACCACTAGATTGGCATATATTTATAATGTCGTGGTTTCCAAGCACTCAGGAAATGTGGACCCAAGAAAGGGGTGGTTTCTTTGGGAGTTGAAATAGTTGTCAAATACAAAGAATACTGATTGCTGCTCCACTTTGCTTACCCGCTCCTGCTGTCCTTAACAAGAGAGATGAAATGGCAAAGCCCAGTGCAGCTGGTGGGTCAGAGATGTCTGAATCCAAGGAAGTTCAGCACCTTTGTGTTTATGTTTTCTTGACCAAAGTGCTTCCAAAATCTGTTGCAAGAACCCTCAGCCCTAGCCTGCTTCCCGCACGACGCACAGTGTGGAGCTGAGCCTGTGCTGACTCTGGCTAAGTCTGCACTTGTCCTTAGCTTCTGTTAAGCCTGTGTAATTGTGCTGGCTCCGCACAGAGGAAGGAGTTTCACTCCAAATAAGCAAACATTTCATATCGGTCCTTGCTTATGACAGTTAGTCCTGTCCTTATAAATAACATTAATAGTTCAATAGCTTTTGTACTTTTGCCACATTACCACTTAGTCAGTTTCCATCAATCACATGCTGAAATAAATCTCTGATAGAATCGAATTAAGTGCTCTGTGAACAGTTTACATCACTTCCCGAGTTCGGTCCCTGAACAAGGACCCTCCAGTGCCTATTGAATATTTACTTCATGCTACCTACTGCACAATGCACTCTCTTGCCCTTATCCAGAATCCCCATGCTTAATGAGTCTTTTAGCATGTGGAAAGGAGAGGTTTATAAATAACTACACTATCAGAAAATGCCCTCGAGCTCTTCCTTTTACAGTATTTACTAACAGCTTTTCTGTGTTATTTTTTATTATTTATCTTGAGATTAAAATCAGACTTTATTGTGTCATGTTCAATATTCTACAGGAAAATATATAGCAGATCTTGTCTCACCAACTGCCATTCACAAATTGCCTGCAAGATGCAAAGCAAAGTGACATGTGGCCCAGAAAGTCATTATATTCTATGATAGATCCAATTGTGTCTGTCCCTAATGGGTTCTTATATAAATTCTGCCCTTAAGCTTACTTCCAAGAAAAGCAACATTCTAGAAGCTAGTCTGTACCCTGGAAATTGGGGCATGGGCATGTCTCTCAACAGGTGGTTCCTGTTCTTTGTCCTTGAATTCAAAGCAAGTCTTACAGAGCAAGTCTTTGCAGAATGTTGTGATAATTTGGAAAAGATAATAACATCTCTGAACATATCCAGCGTAAATGGATCTGAATGAGGCATAAGTAAGCTTATGTGAAAGTGTTGCACTACTCTGCTTCTGCCTTTTATTATCAGCAGGACTTGGTATTAAAGATCCCATCTTTACAAAAAACTAGGGAACTGTCCATCATTCCAGAATAAATCCCAAACTGATTTAGAACAAAGGCTTATATCCTGCAGTCCCTGTTCCTCCACTGTTACGAAACCTATAGAATAAAGACATCCGTTGAGGAAGAGTTGCTGTCATTGTTGATGAATTTGTCTGTTCATATTTTTGAAGTCATTATCAAAGTAGCAAAAAAGCTGCTTAGGTTTAGAATGAATACTCGTATTTTCTTGTATCTTAAACAATATTAGTCTTAAATAGAAAACAGTCTCTCCTTTCATTCTTCTGTAGATTTGTGTGTATATCTGCATTGGGTTTCTGTGGGAAGGTTTGGCAGTGGGGAGGCTGCAGGGGTGGTTTCTGTAAGAAGACACCAGAATCCTGGTTAAATACTTCTGTTGTTGTAGACAATATATGGCATTTGTGGTGTAAAGCTCCTAATACTTTTCAGACTAATCGATTTTTTATTCTTCTATTACAAATACTGATCATAATAGAAAGAAATATGAAGATTATAAATAGAAAATATTTCTCTTTATAAATTAAGTCCTCATCTTCTTGCAAAATTTGAAATAAAAGTCTGGCAGGTATAGTAGAATTGTGTACAAATGCACATTTTATTTCTTTTTCAATTCTGTGAATAAATATTTCCCATTTGAAAACATTTCCCTTGAAAGAGGAAAACCATGAAACCTCTACTTTTTCTGTCTAAAACAAAAAATCTACAACCAGGTTCTTCCTGGAAATTCCTAGAAAAATTCAGCTTCAGGGAAGCTTACTCTATATATCATCCTTATTCTTCTCATAACAAATTTTGATGTTAGTATGTAAAAGGACTTAATTATTCACTTTTACAACAGCTTTTCAGGGAAATGGATTAATTTGAAAACAGGTACCTTTTGTGAAGAAACTCTTAGCTTTGAACTTTTTACACACATAAGAATTTTTAAATTTTAGAACAAATAAGGATTTTAAATGTAGTTTTATGTTTACTTGATATCATTCTGCACTGTTCTACCTGAAAATTTGCCAAAATGCATTTCTATATGAATTTTGCTTGATACAATGTACTGCCATGTATGTGTGATCCAGGTGTGCCTCTTTGCTGTACAGCACACCTTGCTACTTCACAGGCATGTCACTGCCTTCACAACTCTGCTTTTTCCTGATTAAGCCCAGGAAGCCTAATCATGAATAAATGATATAATGATGAATGGGATAGGATGGTGGCACAAACTTTTTGAGGAAGTTCAGCGACTGTGACAAAGGTGGTTCCAAGAGCTAATAAAGTCCTTCTGTCAAACCCCTTGCACCACTGAGAACACACGCCTTGCTGTTCTTCTGTAACTGCACTAAAGCCCACTAAGATGTCAACTCAAAATGATGGGAAGGTCCTTATTCTCTATCCCAGTAGCTCTAAGAAGCTATGGATTTTTTTTATGTCAGTAATAAGTCCAGTTGCAGGAGAACCATAAAACATTGTGTTGCTCCTTTCAAAAGTGCTACCATGTAATGTCAGTAGCTTTGGTTTTATTTAATTTAGTGATTAAAGTTTTTATTGATTTCTCTGCAGCATGGAATATATCAATATCTTTGGTTTCAAAAGAGTAGTCAGTAGCACAGAAATAGAGAGGACTCAACATAGAAGCAGGTGCTTTACTTTAAATTTATGAAACCTCCATAGTGAATCCCCTGAGCGTGCTGCCAGTATTGCCTTTCAATTGTGCAACTCAGCTTCTGTTGTCAAACCAAGTCCTTTCGATGCCTCCCAGTTCGTAAGCTTGTGTTTTTTAACTAGAGAAAAGCTTGTTTATGAGTCAGTTGGAACGAACATTGTTATACAGAAAGCTTTTAAGCTATCAAGTGAATTCCATTAAAAGTTACTGTAAATCATGTGTGCTTATCCCTTCTCTGCCACTGGCAGGCTATGGCATGCTGCCTGGGAGGAGAGAGAGGCCCTTCCATAGGAGCCTATGAGAACAGGTATGCTTCGCACTTCTGAAGAATTACAGCCTCCCTGGGTTCAATCTGGATGATGAAACCAAAGCCCTGGCCACTGGCAGACACACCTGCAACTTCTATGATGTCTAGAAAGACAAGGACCTGCTGTAGACAGTCCAGACGAGGGCCACAAAAATTGATCAGAGGGCTGGAACATCTCTCCTACGAAGGAAGGCTGAGAGAGTTGGGGCTGTTCAGTCTGGAGAAGAGAAGGCTCCAGAGTGACTTTATTGCAGCCTTTCAATACTTAAGGAGCTCATTAAGAAAGGTGGAGACAGGCTTTTTACTGGGACCTGTAGTGACAAGACAAAGGGTAACCATTTTAAAGTAAAATACGGTAGATTTAGGCTAGCTATAAGGAAGAAATTCTTTACTATGAGGGTGGTGAAACACTGGAACAGAATGCCCCAGAGAAGTTGTGGATGGCCCGTCCTTGTAAATGTTCAAGGTCAGCTTGGACGGAGGTTTGAGCAGCCTGATATAATGAAAGATATCCCTGCCTGTAGTGGGAAGTGAGTGAGTGTTGGAACTAAAGGATCCTTAAAGGTTCCTTCCAACCCAAATCATTTGGTGATTCTATGATTCTATAAACCCATAATACAGATTCAGTTGGTTCGTGGTTACAGGTCTTCAAACAAAGCCGCTCATCAAACTTACACACGTTTTTCCCCCAGGGTTGTTTTACAGTAGCACATTTCAACAACAAACCTATTGGCAGCCTTACGTGGGGAAATCATCACAGCTTACACACCCCTGAGTGCATGTGCATAATTCCTGGTGTGTCATGAGGAGTCCAGATTGTGTAGGATTGGTGAATTAATAAATGACATAGGTAGAAAACCCTTTCACAGAACATACAGCCTGAATCCACAAATTGAAATATTTTTTGAGTGAAGAGAGAAAGAGCCAAAGAAGAAATTGAATTCACAAAAGGATTCTCCAAATAAAAATGGAGCAGGATTTACCTGAATGCACGTGTTAGTTTATTAATGTGTTTTTTTTCAGACAGGAAGGAGGTTGCCTAATAGCCACTTTGACTAGCTCCTGTATGATTAGCTCCCATTTCCACTTTAGAGAGAGATTCCACATCTAAATGGCTTGTAAAGGGTTAATCAATTATTAATAATGTCTGACTACACAATAGGCACAAGGGGCCATGCCACAGCTGGATGTAAGCATCATGGTATGAAGTACTCTTGTTAGTGATGAACCACGGATAAAAGCAACCTGTTAACCCACTGGACTGCTTACACCCTTCTTAAACATCTAAGGACGTGTTAGCAAACCTTTAATTGCATTTTGTAAGTAAATCCTTAGTAGAATGTGTAATGCTTTTTCCTTTCATTTTATCAATCCATTGCTTTTAAACATTAAAATGGCATCGCAGCACAAGACCAGGTGCAAAGGCATAAGTGCAAAACAACTGACAGAGTGGGACTCCGAGTATTTGCAGGAGGGGCTAAACAAGTGTGCTGTGTCCTCCATTGGGAGAGCAGACGGGGTGAGATGGCTTCTCCTCAGTAAAAACAGCACACCAAAAGAATCCAATAAACACAGATGAGCTTCATTTTTGCTACAAGGGTGGCCATTCCTCTTGACCCTATGAGCCACGTGCCCAGATCTTTGTGTGGCTGAGAGCCATGAGACACACACCTCGGAGACCCTAAAGCGAAGGGACCTCCAGGAGAGTTCCAGAGGCAGGAAGCACTAACTGCTCCCCTGGGCCTTGCCGTCACAGCCGAGGCCGGGGTGGTCTGCAGTGGCCGCTCTGCTCAGCTCCCCGGCGACCCCCCCCAGACGGCAATTCCAGCCGCCTTGCCTGTCCCGGCCTTGCACAGCACAGCAGAGCTCCCACACGGCCTTGCCTGCGCGACCCCAGCGCCCCGTTTTGCCCATATTTAGCCCCAGTACAGGAGCCACATTTCAGCTGCTTGCAAGCCTCGAGCCATTGCTGTTCTACAAGAACAAAAAAGATAAATGAATTGGAGAAAGTGAAAAGTGTGCTTTTCTAACCGTAGCTATTATCTCATACTGTCTTTTTCAGTTTTTTTCCATCTATTTCTTATTGTGTATAGAGTAGGTGACTTCTCGGGCAGGAATCCTGTTTTCACAGTGTGGTCATGCCATTCCTAAACAAGTGGATAAAAACCTGACATCATCCTTGTATCTAAGTAAATCTAGCAGGGAGCCACGTTCACCTAACTGACCAGTGCCTAAATCCTCTAGTCTTGGCAGAATCATTTAAGTCCTTGGGAATTTTTCCCAGATGTTATGAGGTACTATTCCTATTATGGCTTTTAAACTGAGTTTGTTCCACTCTCAGTTCATGTTCAAACCACCAACGACTAGTTAATAATACTATCACTAAGGCCTTAAACCAGCATGTTTTAGTGCACAGATGCATGGTGTCTTTTTAAACATGGGCAGAATCTTTCCATCCTGCCAGGCTTAGTTTCAGATATCTCGACCCCACAAAAACCTCATAGCTCTTCACTGGAACACCACAAAAACCCCTAACAAGCAGACAGGGAAACATTTGTTCCTCCTTTCCACTTCCAGAATGTCTGATCATTCAGGACCCACCATAAATATTTCCTGGCTGACTTTGCCTTACATACAAACTGTGTTTCAACGACTTTTTTTCCCCTTCCCTTTTTTTCTCATTTTTACAAGCATCGTTGCAATTTGTCAGCAAGCAACTTGGGCCAATCTCACAAATAGTTTAGTTAACAGCTTATGAAATGAAATGATGTAAGGGATCACTCCAAACGGGGTCAATTTAAACAGGCTGCCAAGTCTGTAACCTCAAGGGACTTGGACTGGGTTGAGGGGAGGCACCAAGCAGTGTGGGCTTGCAAAAATTGCTGCCAGGTGGGCTACAGATGTTCGGCTTCAGTCCACTTGCATGGCATTCACCTAGGGAGAAGCTAATTCAGTCCTATGCACGTAAAATATTAGCATGCGCATACACATTCACCCTGCAAAGGCCCCTCTCTGGCTCTGCTTTCTGAGACACTAAGGTTTATAGGTAGAGTGAAACGGCTTCATAGGAAGCCTCAGCATTGCTTGTATCAGCTCTGAGTTTGAATTTGTTTAGTCAGCTATCTCAAAACAACAAAACCACAGCGTCCCTTTCTACAGATGGAAGCTGCGTTTCACGGCACATGCAGCTGCGGTCACTGTCTTGCAGCTGTTAAATGAAGAAATACCACGTGAACACTTGGTCTGGTTTCAAAAGACCTAAAAACACTGGCCAAGAAAAATGGTACATCACGGTGCTGCTTGGCCATTTGCCAAGACAAAGAAACTTGTAGATTTCTAGGGACAAGAGGCCATGTGAAAGGAATTTTCCTCCTTTCAAAGGCACATCAAAATATACTGGAGGGTTTATTTATTTATTTATTTTGTGTGTGCTCTTGGCAAAGGTTTGATTGATCACTAATGCAGTATCAGCATTAAACTCAAATCACTTAAAGAACAACCCAAAAAACAAGGCAAAGGGGGATATTTTAAAACTGTAGGTCTGATGTAAAACATAGAAGTTTAAGGCAGAATTATTTCACATGAAGAATAACAAGTAAGTGGCTAAGAGTCCCCAAATAGGCAATTAAAGATAAAAGTTTATAGGGAGGAAAGGATTATTCTGTGGCAAAGGCTCAAGGAAGGAAAAAAAAAAGTTATTGGATCAAAATTCTTTTTTTTTTTTGACTGAGACTCAGACATGGGCTTGTCTACAGCGCAAAATGCTAGGCTGTGGAGTCCACAAGTTCTACCTGCAAGATCTACCTCAAATCCCCAAAAAGTATAGTTGCAATGGTCTGCTAATGGCCACTACTAATTTCAAGATGATAGTGCTCTGTCTAGGCCTTTCCTTACTACCTGATCTAGTGCACGTGTCCCCCCAAAGAGATGCAACTATAATCTCCTTTCACTACCTGTGAAACAGAGACAATTCTAGTACATCTTATTTGCATCAGGAACAATCACATGCATATCAGGAAACTCTTCAGAGTCAACAGAAAATTTCATTAGAAATACAGCACAAAAATGGCAACCTTTCTCATTGCTTTTGTTTGGCTGTTTCTCCAGAAGGATAGAGAGAGACGTTTAAAAAGCCAGACACAGGCATATAGGACACCCAAAAAGAGATCAGGTCCTTTGGGTAGAATTATATTTTCTTCATTCTAAAGTATCTTCTGCAGTTAGCTGTGCAGAACATCTGGCCTGGGCCAGCTCCTGGGCTTGTTTATGTACTGGAGACTGAGTGCCAAACTCTCCTGAGAGGAAATGAGTGAGACTGCAAAGAGTATTTCGACAATACAAGAGAAACTCATAAGTTTTGGTAACCATGTTATTTTATTAGTTTGTTTGCTTAATGTTGATACTATATTAAAGGTCAAAGGTATGTTAGATGTTAGGGGAAATAAATATGCTGGTGAACAGATAGACACTATGGAACCCCCAGTAATTAACAAGGTCCATATGTATAGTTTGTTCATAAGAGAAGAAATTCTTTTCCTTCAATCTGAAAAGGCAACTCCCTTTTTTTCTAAATCTACATACAGGCTTTATGTGCCAAACCTTGCTGCCCTTTCTCAAAGGAAACTCCCATTGAGCTCAGGGGGAGTTTCCACTGAACAACACTTTGGTATCTGGCCTATTATTTTGGCCTTCTTTCTTTACCTTGCCCTTGAAAAGTCCCTTCCACCTAAGGCACTATAAAATTCAGTTCTGGAGCCACCCCATACTGACCACACTTCCGTGAGTGGGGGACATGCTCCCAGGGCCTTTGGCCTGGTTCTCGGAAATAGTATTTCCATTTCTGTTTGATTTTCTTTTTCACATTCCTCTGCACATACAAAGTTTGTGGAGGAAGTTAAACTTCTTGCACGCATTAGTCTGAAATAGCATCTGAGGACTGGAAGAAGTGTTTGTACCATGGACTTAGTCCAAAGCTCTGAGAAGTCGAGGGAAAGATTCTCATGACATCACCAGCTTTAGGATTGGAGTCCATTTGCAATAGAGGACTTGAGAAAGATATTTGTCCTGTTCATAGTACACTAGCCAGATAGTCTTCACCAACAATGTCCCACACATCTTTGGTAGAAGAAAAAGTTTAAAATCAAAGCCATCAGAACACATGGTTAGCTGCATTGCATCTCGTATGAAATATGTTCAGGAATCACCATCAGGAGATTACTATGGAGGCAAAATGCTATTTGGAATTGAAGCCAAATGCTGATTAAAGGAAGCTGAATGCTTCATGCAGTGACCCCTCCCACAAACATATCCTGCATTTGCATTCCCTTTGTGCTCCAGAAATCCTCTGTGGCTACATCCTTATCCCATTCAAAGTGTCCATCCCAGGTGCTGAAGGAGCAGGACCGACGGGTAGTCTCACTTACTGCCCAGGATTCCCCAAAGTACGAGTAAGCAGAGCTGAGATTCCAGTCTTCAGCTGCTGAACCTCCAGAGCTCCCCTAACCATGGCTCTGAACTTATCTTAGAAAAACTGCTCAGTATCTGAACTTATAAAAATAATTTAAAGAGTCAAAACCAATATTGCACCTAACATTTCTAGGAAAGAAATTTAACCATTGTTATTAGCCCAAATCTCCAATTACAGCTAAAGAGTTTTTATAAAATCTTTCAGAGGTGTCATGTTCTGTGGAGAACTTGAGAAATTTAAGCCCATGGGTTTTGGATGACGTTCTTTGGTTACCCAAGGAACAAGCCATAGCCCTTACCAGAAGCATCATCAGGGCCTGTGCTGACGCGGAGTGTTAATTCCCACCCCTACGCCTTCCCTATGAGCAATTTCATCAGAAAGACCACTAGGAGGGCTGGCGGCAGGGACTGGGAGGGGAAATGAGGAGGTGAGACATGACTCCTGTGTTGAGAACTTTCTTTGAAGGGCTGCCAGTTTAGGATTTTTCACCAGTAATAACACTTGTTTCCTAAAAAAATTCAAAGGTAATAAATTACAGGGAGTACAAGTTATTTTACGCTTTGTGGTGTGATGATCAAAAGATGTTATCATGCCATTTCGCATGTTTGCAGACAGGTAGTTGTTACTCTGGGTATGTTACAGGCAGCTTTTGTTTTCCTTGAATACTGAAACTTCATCCTCTTGTTAAAGGATGGTCTGTGTGTGGGTGCATAAGGGAAAAGAGAAGAGGCTCTTTGCCTTTCTGGTTCCCCTTTCCGTCTTGTCCAGGATCCAGCCTCAACTTCTTCTCCAATGGGAAGACTGACACTGAGAGCAACACTGAGCAATAGAAAGAACAGAGGCAAAAATGCCAGGTGTCTTTCTGGTTAGTATTTACATCATCTGAGTTCTCCAGGGGAGGAAAAAAAAAAAAAAAAGAAAAAAAAAAAGAAAGCCCACAACAACTATTTGCAAAGCATTTGTGCAATGGAGCTCTGGCTCCATCACTGGACTACCAGGGCAGTCCTCCTGCTGTGGCTTAACAGTCACCATAAAAGAGGCTAGACCTTTTTTTCTTAATCTGAAATCATCAGAAATATCTATTTTCGGCATGCTTTTTTCTAGTTTTTATGTTGTCCTGTATTTCCAGGTTCCATCTGGTACCTGAAAGGAAAATGTTGCAAGAAGCAATTCTGGTACTACAGCTGAGATGGCAAAGAACAAAGTTAAATCCTAATTTAAAAAGCCAGCCACATCTTAGGCTGACATCTAATGTTGATTAGATTTTTAGCATTTGTTTGAAAGTTTCCACTTGCATCTCAGGAATTAATTCCAGCATTTTGTTCTTTAATTGCAAAGTTGTTGGATAAACTGAACCTTAAAAATAAATACATACATATATATATATATTTGTAACACAACATCAAACAATTGTTCTACTGGCATGCCTGTATAATAGTTTCTTTATGCAAACTTTGTAGCCTTCGCACCACTTCCTGATTCTGTTGTTTCCAGTACATTTATTTCAATGAAAGCAACTGTAAACCTTTTAAACAATTTTGAAGATTGGTCCTTATTCTTGTGCTTTAGGATATGCAGTTATACAGAGAGCTTGCTAGCAGATAGCATAAATGGAGCATCTTTCTCTTCAGGCTATGTCGTTTGCAAGCCCTACATTAATACATACTGTTTATGGTAAACTTCAATGCTTCCTTTTATTTCCTATAGAGATCTTTTTTATGTTGTTAGATAGATAAGAACAAAACAACAGCACTGGGTAAATTGATTTGAATAAATAAGAAATGACCAGATCCTTTCCACAGACCTTGAACTGAACAAAACTGAATCCTTTTACGTGTTCACATAAAAGGGTTTGCATTCTTCTACTTTCTGGTTTAATCCAGTTCAGTGAAGATTAATCTGCCAGTATATGGATCCAGTCACAACCCAGCAATACTGTAGCCTTCCAGGAAGCTCTATTGTGGTAGGATTTCTAGCCTAGTTTCTAGTCCATATGTTCTGAATTTGCAAGTGTTTCTTTGGACCTCCAAATCTCAAGATGTGAACAGAGGTAATCTGAGCTTTGGGCAAAACTGGCTGCTGAATCTCTCACTATGGCTCAACTCCCATCTCTAGGTTTGAGGCTTGTTTGTCATCAAACCAGAAAAGTGATAATATCATACAAAATATTCTTCAACTTCTGTCTCAGCAATTTCAGTACCATAATATTTGTATAATAGCAAAATTTACATTGCTTTCTTGTCTTCTCTACGTCTTCAAAGTCTGTGTGGGATTTATTATTATCATTATTCTTCTTTGGTATTTTATCTGTCTCCCCATCTTTGTTTGTTTTGCTGAGAATGAAAAAGTGAGGCAGACGCAATAAGGTTTGGTTCTGACTTTGAAAGTTATGAGATCTGCAATCACACTCACCTTTTTCAGAAGAGAACATTGTAATCTTTGGCCATATGTTAAGAGGATTCTGTGACTTGCTGAACTTTAACAGAAATGTCAGCTTCCCTAATCAAAGTACATGCCAGGGTTGCTCTTTCAAATGCTGAAGATACCATCTCAAACACTTCATTTATGGTGTCAGACTGCTGAAAAGGATTTGCTTAAGTTTGCTAAAGCCACTGAGAATCATATTCTTAATGTTGTGTGGTTGGTATTGTCCTGTTTGTCTTAGTAACCTTATCTCTTAGCAAAGTAGCTAGATGACAAAGATATTTTTTCTAAGGATCTGTAGCCTCTTGTCTTGCATATAAACTGTACACAGAGAGCTTGCAATAAAGTAAATTAAAAGATGTGGTTTCTTTTACCCTTTACACAGGCATTAGTCTAATATTGCTGAATTCTACCACTGTGAATGGGCTACTCTATGAATAGCTGCAAGAAAGATTGGAAAGATATCAGGGTGGAGGCTTTATAGCTTTTTTCCCCTAAAAAGTGAACACTGGAGCTATCCCAGGGTCTCTTTGCATGATGTGGTTTAGCTCTGCTAGCCAGCCCCTGGCAGCAGGATTCCAGCAGCACAGTCCCAGTTCCACATCTCAAATAAAATGTCCTGATTTGTGCTCAGAATATAAGATGAAGGAATTTTAAAATAGTTTATTTAAAGGATGATGGTGTTTTCCCTGAGTATTTTCAATTTTTATTGAAATCAGTATGTGTGAAGGCTGCTCAGATCCTTAACAGTTTCCTTTTGAATTTATGAGTTTGCATACTGAAAGCAGTTTTACATATATCTTCCTTTTAATTCACATGGGAAAGATATTCACTAAACTATTTTATTTCTTTTTCTCATGGGAGAGAGAGCTGCTGCACCCATCTGTACTTATGTTTTTGTTAACTCTTTTCAAAAATCCAAGCTGAGCTTAGATCTTGCACCTTTCATTCAGGAAGAAATCCAAACGAAATATGAGTGAATTTAGCTTGACCAAAGAACATGAGGCTGGATTTTAAGATTTTAATGGAAATACAACCATGTCCTTTGGGAGAGATTTTTTTTCTACTCAGGATTAAAATAGAACTACAGTTTGCTGACCACTTTTTTAACAGAAGCATCTGTATTCAAATCTTCACCTGTTACAGAATTATGTCAGTTTCATTAAAACCAACATTAAAGAAATGTAAAATATTTCAATAAATTATTTTCAACACCACTTTTCCTTTTACATGTTTGGGTTTTGGATTATATTATAACATTTATAGAAACAAAATAAAAATAAGTCTTTTTAATAGTGATTATGTGTAGCATTTGAGCAAATAATAAGAATTGTTAAAGTTTTGCAATACACCAAGCCAAAACAAAAAGGTTATTTTTGAAATATCATTCTGGAAAGGTTTTTCATTCTTGGGCCCACTCTGCATGTAACCTTACCAGGCTCCTGATAGAGGCGATGGCACTGGCCTGTCCATAATAGACCAAAGATGCTTCAGGATGGTTCTACGCAGCAGTCACTGAGATCCATGTATGCATGGATGAGCCAAGCCCTGGAAGATTAACAGCCAGGATACTTACTCAGCACAGTGCAACACTACCCGGCACATCCAGTTTAACGCTGCCTTTAAACTAGGTAAGGAGCTGACTGGATATGCTCCTGACTAACCTGCCCTTGGTCTCCAGAGGTACCTTTGCACCTTAACCAATTTTGTGATTTTGCAGTATACCACTACTCCTCCTTTCTTTTCTCCCGGTTCTTTGAATATTTATGTGCTTCACCTCATTTAATGAAGCAGATTATTCCAATATCATCATGTAAAACTGCCAGCTACCCTTCCCAGGGAAATTACCCTTCCTCTCCATTCTTCGCTGCCTTAGGCTTGTAGCAAGGAGCCCTGACAGACCTGATTTTCCCCCCTGCCTCCTTTCACGGTGGCACCCCCTGCACCCAGTGATGCGCAGAACAAGAGCCATTTCCCAGTCTGCTGTGCTGCCGATGTGAAGCCCATGGCCAGGGTGAATGGGGCAATGGCTGGAGCTGGCTGAGTGGCACCGACACTCAGGCCATTGCTGGTCTTTCAGGCAGTCCTTTTCCAGGCAGTGTAATGGGGAATAAATTGGGATATGGATGAATGCTCAGCAGGAGAAGGGTGTAAGAAACCAGCCATCTTTCAGAGGTGCTTTTGCGTGGCCCTGATTTCAACTGACGAATTCATTTAAAGTTTGTCTTTGCCCTGCGGTACTAATAAGGATGGCTGGCAATTCCCTCAGTCCAGCAGCCTTGCTTTGCTGCTCTGTTCTTGGATGTGAGCATTTCCTGCTAAAAGGATTCCATTTAATACCCTGCAAATTATCTGGGATGGTGCAGAGCGATTTATTCTGTAAGCCTTATGCTGTGGATTGAAATTGCTTTTCCTCATCTCGGTACGTGGCACCGGGGAGCGCAGCCCCCCCGCCTCCATGCTGTGCATGGGGCTGTGGCGGCCACCGCGGCACTAAACGACAGCAGCCACAGGCTCTGCTGGCACCCCAATGCAGGCTGTGTTTGCCAGTGGGTAAACCTGCTCCTGGCTTCTTCCAGCGGGCAGGAGGCAAAAAAACCCAAGCAGACTTTACACACATACATGGCTGTTTGAAGGGGTTCGATTCTCAAAAGAAAACAAGGCTTCAATTTGCTTAACCCTGTCTGAAGGAGAGGAAAGGTTAGGTCTGCTCTTGTCACTTGGGGTTCATACCCAGAAAGATGCCCAAGTCACAGATCCAGGCACAGGGTGATAATTAGGGGCCCTGGCACTGACCCCAGGTGCTTGCCCAGACCAAATGAAGGCAGAGCAATGTTGCACAGGGAGGCAGTGGTGTCGTGTGCTTCATCCAGCCTGTTCTATAAACTGAAAAGTATCACATCTGGAGGAAAGGAATCCCCAAACTTCCTGTTTTTCTGAGAGCAAAGCTGCCTCAGAGTCACCTCAAATTAGAAAGAGGATACAAAAGAGCCGACTCATTTGTTTGATATAGTTTAGCAAAGAGCTCCACTGCAAAATGAGCAACTCAACATTTTCTTTCATGACTAAATACTTGCCAGCAAATAAAGGAAAGGAAGTTTAAAATTGTATGGAAGGTCTCTTTCCTACCTCCCCTGCCCATTTGCTTCCCTACAACTATTTATCTTCGTGTGGATAACCAAAACTCTCAGCCACAATTATACCCCATAGCATAGATATAATTCAAAAAGACATTAAGAATCATCCAGCAGAATGCATTCCCACATTATTTAGCAGCATTTAGAAGAGGATTCAGTACAGATATGAATAATGAGAGCGGCTTATAATAGCTAAAATAAATTTGTCCCGATAGAAAACTTCATGCTTCATGGTTTAGGTCACTCTCTAATTTCTGGGGATTAGAATGAATTTTTCATAAGGGTAGATTATGATACCACTTCTTTCCCTGGAGTATCTTTTACTGTCTTCTGAAGATGTGCTCTTAGTCACTGCCAGAGGGAAGGTACTGCATTTGATGTGTTTGATTCCATAAAGCAGTTCCCACTTCTTGATTATTTATATTCAAAATAGACCAGAAAGGTTGAGAACGGGAGAAATAAAGTAATATCATTCTTTCTTTAGCAACGGAAGAACAAAACTTTGACAATTTTATGGCCTTTTTCAAGGACCTTTAAAGAATTTGTGGCAAAGTCAGACCTCTTCGTTCTCTTATCTACAAGGACAACCTTATTCTTGAGCAGTATTTTTCTTTTGGCAGAACTGGACATTTGGTTTTAGTTTTGCTCCAGAATGAAAATCATAAAAAGATGCCTTATCTTGAGACCGCCAGAATTCCTCAGATTTTGGGTTTCAATTGGGATGCAGCAAAGTTGTTACTGATGTCACTTCCAGAACACGAATAACCATTTGAGCACTTGTTTAAAAACACAAAAGTGATGGAATCTGAGCTTCATGGAATGGGTACAAGAGATATGGAGTGCTGAAATCTAAAAATATGTTCCTGACTAATTCATTAGAGAAACTCCTCATGGAAGATGTAGTTGATCATGATTTCCCTGTAGTGTTGTGAAAATTAGCATCTGCCTGGGTTATATCTACCCTGTAAATGAAAAAAGCTCCAGGGAAATGTTAGCTTCAGCCTTGTTTTTAAGAATGTGTAAATTTGAGGGGTCTGAATAGCATAACTTGCTTTCATTCCAGATCTTTCTCAGTGTTTCTGATCTTCAGGCAGAATTTGAACATAATTCCACATTGTCTGGGACAAAGTTATCTGCCCACATACTCGTCACAGTAGGGAAATAAATTCCAAGCCACCCATTTTATTAATATGGGCTCACTATCACACTAATTAATTTTTTACTTTTTTCCAATTAAAGTAACCTTTTAATTTTTTTTTTCACTGATCATTTTGTAAAATATAGTTAACACAACTAATCTGGGACGTTCTGTGCCTAAAGCTTTCTCATAACATGACATGATGGTACAATCAAAGTTTAAACCTTGACAACTAGGTATCCAAAATGGGAAAATTTGTTCCATTTTAAGACCCAAGAATAAAGACAAGACTAGAAGAAAGAAAGAACACATACTTCTCTGTTTCTCTCCTTTTAATCTGAAGAGGGTTTAAAGGTGAAGTTGAGGTTACCACAATATTCTTGAACAACTGAGCTACATAATGAATGTCTCATATAAGGAGGGGTAAATACTTCCAGATAGTTGGTGAATTTTACTTTATAATAAAGACTACAATTTTGTATTTGAAAACAAGAAAAAAAAAATGCTACCTGATTCTTTTTTCCAAAATCATTGGATTCCACAGCTCTCTTCACTTAGATCTGTCTGGTTCAAACATGGGAAATGGGCTATTCAACCTTATTATCATGCAAAACCAGACAGAGTTTGAAAGAAGGAAATTCTCCAAGTAGAGGAGGTTTCCAGCCCCTCCAGTGTGTGAGAAAGGATGATCAGTGAGCACCCACCTTGCACAATCTGCATGTTTGTCAGTGAAACAAAGTCAAGGAAGTACATTTCCCCTCCTTAAATATGCATTGCAGCAGCCTTGATGTTTCTGAAACAAATTAAATTCCCTTCCTTCTGGTCTCACTGTTGTACGGAGTGGCTGCAGGCTGATACGGAGCTGCCATTTACTCTGCCTTACTCATTCAGGGGTTACTGAAGGATCTGTCTGGTTTGGTTCTGCAGCTAGTGTTTTACCGGGGTTAAAGGCTCACTGATATTTTCCGAATAACGTACAGAATACCTATTCACAAATAATGAAATACCTGTCAAGTGATAGATGCAGGAGTGCAACAGCGTTGACCTATGTATATCTTGAGCTGAGGGTCAAACACATGGGTCTGCTACAAGCTTATCCGTTTTCTCTGCTTTAAACCTCACAGCAGAGTGACTTGAAAATTTCAGGGGTAAAGTAAACAAATCAGACTGTCAGAACGGGAGAAAAGCAGCATAAGAGGAGCCTGTCAGTACAACCTGCTCCCTTTTCTAACCTGGCAGCAATTCCCTCTGGGTTCCTGCCGTTCTCCTATGCATTTCCCTTCCAACCCTCATTTCCCTACGGAGCTCCCTCAGCCCATCCGATTTTGAACATCTGCTGGCACTGAACTCCTGTAACTCTCAATCTGTTTCCCCTTGGCTTCCTTCTTCCTTCCAGTTCATCTTTCTTATTTTTGTCTTGGTGAGACTTCCCTCCTTCTTCTCTCTGTCTTCCTGCTGCTGTCACCATTTTCATCTCTCCACCTTCCAGGTGACACCAGACTGACACTGGTGAGGAGACCTGAGCTACTGAGTCCCCCTCCTCAGGTAGCCAAATCCGTCTGCCACTATGCGACCACCCAAGGGTCAGTCCCACCTTCTCCAGGCTCCTGAAATCCCTCAGCTTCCCCTTTGGTTGTTCCAGTGTTTGTTTGACCTGAAATAAGCTGGTTGCAAAATGTCGAAAGTGGTGGGAAACTAACACAGCAGGAGACAGTGAATAGTTTTCTGCCATTTCAAGTGAGTTAAACGGGCTGACTGAATTAGGACACTGCTGTAGGAGGAGGTTTAGTTTTCTTGCCCTCTATACCTGCAGTCCATAGCAGCAGAGTTGTATTGTAGAGAAACAACTGGGTGTACAGATGAGAGGGGAGATAAAGAAAGAAAAGTACAGGGAATTGAGGGAACCACCGTGACTGTATCATCTTCAGTTTGACTAGATGTGTTCTACCATGTTGGATATATTCCATAGTCTGAGAATTACTAAAATCTTGTCCACACAGGGCCAATATTTTGCTGCCTCGATGCAAGCCGCCCAGCCAGGACAGTGTAGTTGCTCCTGTGCATTCCCACAGACAAGTCTGACCAGGCTGAATGTAAGTCCAGGATCATTATAGCAACCTGTGCTTGGAGGAATGAGGAGAGGACTTGTCCTGGGTTCCTCTAGCTTCAGCTGAGGGTTGTTGATATCTAATTTTGTGCTTCATCTCATCGAAAGGCCATATAAACATAGCTATCTATGTTAATTGCATTGTAATTCAGGCTTAAAGTGGAAGGAGCTGAGACTGCAGAGGTTAAGTGACATGTGTCTACAAAGGGAAAAGTTTGAGATCAACACCTGTCCCCACTATTTGTCAAAAATCAGAATTTTAACTCCTTAGTTGGGAGAAATGCTATTAAAGTCAGCAGGGCCTAATGGCTTAAGCATAAAGCCTAATTTTGACTTTAAGCTCTTCCAATAACTTTCTGAGTAGCCTCAGATAAGCAATTTACTTCTCTAATGTAAAACAGTAATGGACAACGGTACTCTAACAAACACATTGTTCTTATTCCAGTACAAATTGAAAACCTAATGTTGGAAAAAATTAAGCAAGGAAAATAGAAATTAATACATAGAAATAGGAAACTGATTTTAGAAATACAGAAGTAGCATAAGAGGGGCTTGGGGAAGTCAAATGTACATTCGTCCAAAGGGACATTCTTCAGGTCTGTTGTCCTCTTATACGTTTGCTGCACAGAAACAGAAGATTGTAAGAGACTCGTAAATTGGTAACATATTGATTTTCTTCCTACTTCTTCAGGTTTTGAAATACTGAAATTAGACTAAGCTGTTCCTGATTCATGCAGTGCAAATGAGAGGAATAAAGCCCTGTTAGATATCAAACCTGAAAAAAAACCAACATTTTGCCAGTGCAACAGTCTGCCTTATATTCCTCATGTTGTGTAATACCTTGTTGTACCAACAGGCCAGTAGGCAACTTTCCGGCAACAATGACAAACACACACAGATGTATTGTTAGTGTAAAGTAGTTGTGCTTAGTTCCCTTTTTTTCCCTTGATTTTTGGAAGAATCTTTTGTAGTCTTCTTTTTCCATTCCTGTATGTCTGCAGTTGATAAATTATTTCTGTTCACTTTAATCCATTTTTTATTATTCTTTCAGTTCTTTTTATTTTTCTGGTGTTGCTGAAAATAAATCTTTTCAAGAGCTCAGCTCTATATTCAGAGGGATGTTTTGAACAGCGTGGGTGCTTCTTCTAGGAGTTAATGAATTAGAAAATAAGGAAATAGTGGTTTAAAATTAGTTAATTGTATTTTTAAAAGTATTAATGAACACTGCTAACTAAATTGTCATGTATTGGTTTTGACATGTTCCCCACTTGAGTTTCCATGCTGTCTTTTTGTTTCTGTGCTAAGTGCATGAGCAGTGTCCTAATGCACCATGGGTCTGCAGCCCCATTGCTATGCAAACAAGGCTTCTGCAGTCAGCTCTTGGGCTTATAATCTTCTAAATTTAAAACCCCTGTGACTGATTTTGACAGAGGTAGAAGTCCCAAAGATAACCATGTTCCTACAAGCTTCAGTAAAGCGAGTTGCCACATACAGAAAGATCTTCTAAGTGACTTGACTGAAGGAAAGGAATATTGTAGATGCACATGTGGTCAAACTTCTGAGAATCCAAGCAGAAGAGAGACCATACAGAAATATATCTAAGATAGAAATAAACTTTAGTCAAATCTCCTTAAAAACCAAAGTCAATCAACCGAGAAACATAAATCGTAGCAAATCAGACTTCATTGCTTCTAGGGCTCACCAACATAGTTGTTCTCTTGTGCCAGCTCAACACATCATTTCCTCAGATGACCCTACATCTATAGCCAGTGTGTTTTTATTGCAGTTTATTCTCAAAGCAGATCCTCCTGCAGCTGCACTTCTTCCCAGGCTCCTGCTGGTTTCACCTCTACTGCATTTCCAAGTATTTATTTTGCTTACAATAAATCAAGCTCTGTCTAGATTTTAATAAACTGGTAAGTCAACTGAATCAGCGCTGTGTCCGTGAATAGGACCTATGGCTACATCTGTATTAGTAAATTAAACATGCCCAGGAACATTTGCTGGCGCTGAGGCAAGTTGATGCAGAACAGCCTTCATCTGTACTATTGAATTATCTTACCCTCCAGAACAGGGTGGCTGAATGCAAACTGCCTATGGAGAAGGACTCCTTCCCCGTGCTGTTCCTGGGAATTGCTTGGCAGTGGTTTAGCTGGGGTGTTTGTACCTTTGCCAAAAACATGCCAGGCGTCATCCTAACAATTTCATAGTATAAATAATCGAGCTCCAGTGCCTGGGAATGTCCCCTGGCCCTGTCTAATTAACCGTATAACATGAAACTCCCACATCCTTATCTACAGGCAGTTTGTATGTGGCCATTTGTGCTTCTAGTGTGCCAATTCAATGCTTGTATGAGTTGGTCATAACATGTAAGCTGAGCATATGAGCTGACCATCCCTAACCTCTTCAATTGAAAAAAGAAAAAAAAAAAAAAAACAAAAAAAAAAAAAACTCAAACATAACAAATTTAAAAAAAATAAAAATAATTTTACCAAAAAAAAAAAGAAAAAAATCAAAAAANAAAAACCGACAACAACACCACCTCAGACCTTCCACATTTAAATGAGTTCAGATTGTTTTGACCAAAACAGAGAAGCTACAATTCATATCATCATCATCTGAGGTCTACAAGGGACAGGATTTCTGACAGGGAGGCTCAAGAAGCAAGGCAAACCAAGAAAAGCATGTGGATAAAATTGATCCCACGTAGTCCTGAAGCTCCAAGTTCTCAGTGGTCAAACTTTTATTCTTGTAAAACTGTAAATTTCCTGGATTTTTCAGTGCAGTGATTTTAATATAAGACTAACAGCTGCTGAATTGTTTTTGCAATGTGTTATATATCCTAATTTCTCTTTGGTCTCAATCAGAAGTCTTATAATCTACTGGGAAGCTCTGTTTGGATTCGTTGTTTTCTAACCTAAGCCAGGTTTCCTTCCTTCCCTCCTTCCTTCCTTGTACTCCTTCCCACAATACAAAATACATAACTAATCCTTACACTCTATTTAAAAGCCACAGTCCAGAAAAGCACCTAACCACGTGCTAATCTCAAGTGAAGAGGCTACTCATATGCTTGAAGTTATGCAAGTACTTCTGTAGATCAAAGTCTGGATTTACTGATGTGTATCTGAAGAGCAGAGGCTGATCCATTACTCGAGAATACTTTGGAAATAGGTTTTATGCTTGCTACTTTTTCTCTATTTGCATTCCTCTGAGACTTTGGTAATGAAGGGAACTATTTATTTTCTCACTACTAACATTCTTGACTGGAAAGCAGAAATCCTATTTTTAGTAATACATTATTCTGTCTCAAAAGGGAGAAAAAGAGGGAAGGATGGAAATTGTTTATGAATATAATACACTTTGGATTAAGATATAAGACTACTTTATCAAGGCTTGCTTTGTTACAGTTGTTAAAGGGACTTGGTAGGGATTAAAGGAATTAGAATGGAGGCTGGTAGCACTGCAGTGCCTGTACCTATATCAGGGCTTCCATGCTTCTAGGCACCTTTTCTCAGGGCCTTCCTTCTCAGTAGCAAAAGCCCTGCACTCCTGAAGCTCACCAAGCAAAGCTCAGCTCAGCGAAGATTTTTTGTTTTGTTTCCATAACTTCTTGTTTAATTTCTTCACAGTTTAGAAGTTTACATACTTTAAATACTGTCACCTTTAATTTTATTCCTCAAAACCTGACTTAATTAAAATGTAAACTCAACTACAAAGTGAAGAATTATTTCACAATCACTCAAGCCCATATCTTGGCTCTCTTCTGAGACCAGCAGTTCATAGAAAGAAGTAGAACTGGATGATCAGTAGGAGAGGTAAAAGCGAGAGAACCTGCTCCTGTAGAGCCTTGCCTCTCACCTGGACACTGTGGGAAGTCCTCAGTGAAGAAACCATGGGATCAAAATTTTCCATGAATATTGGAGCCAGAGCGAAACTTCCTTGTAAATCTTCTAACTTTCCTGCTGGAAATCTCCTGAGGAATTAATGGAGATGTACCCCTGGAACACTGATTGTAGAAGAACGTTCTTATTTCTTCCCCAACTATTCAGGAGGTGACATTCATTTCAGACCAGGATGCCTTGTCTAGGTGGATGCTGGTGGTTCAACATCTTAAAATGGGTTTCATAGTACTAATCTGCAAGGGATCTCTTAATCTTCCCCTTCCTGGCCCTCTTCCTCCAGTGGTCAATTTCAATATCTATGCTAAGGCTCACGACAGTCTCCTGGGAACACAACAGTACCATTTATCCAAAGGGAAAGAAAAATCAGTCCTTTTCAAGATGCCTTCATCTTCTTTCTTTGCTCTTGGTAGGTGACAGTCCTCCTGTTCTGCTCTTGTGTTTAACTTACGACTCCTTCTTAGCACAGCAACTGCCATTTATTGGATTGTCATAATGCCCACAGTTCTTGATGGGATCTGCATTTGCACAGATGCTGTATTCAAGAACAGAATGGTTCTGCCTACACTGGGATCTACGCATGGCCAGATAAGAGGCACAAGGCTTCATCCTCTGGAGATCCACCCATGTTCTAGGTCTCTTGGTAAGTTCCCAGTCAATGCAGACCTGGGCTGGTGGGCAGCACAGATGCTCTGGATCTTTGGATGGGACCTTTCTTGCTTGCGGCAAAAGAACAGCTAAAATCCAGTTTGAAGGGCATGCTGAAATAATCCCTTAAACCTTGCAAGATCTTTTTCAATAAGTGGGGAAAAAGTCTTTAGATCAAGATACCTGATGTACGATGATACAACTCAGCCTATGAGGCAAAATGCTTAATGAAGTAGAGGCCAAAAGAGCCTTGAGGCAGAAAGCTCAAGGAAAATCAATTAGCGCTTTCCAGTCATCAAAACCAAACATGCACAACCGTAGCTGTTCATCACAGTTGAATCTATTCTCACACAAGCAAATACATGGGTGGTGAAAGTAAATAGCTGCATTACCCTAAGTGCCTCGTAATCATCCTTAATTATGAAGAACAACCATTATTACTATTATTATTCCTATTAGACCTGTTAGACATAACACTGTCTTTAGAAGGATTTGAATTAGGCCTTAAAGTGTCCCATACTAATATGGCACTGGCCTATAATTTCCATCTGTTTTCTAATGTTTATTTATTTATGTATAATTTCCATTTCTGTTTTATTTAGTTCTGCTTTACTGTAGTAAAAATCTAGCTATTTTAGAGGAAGGAATTTAATCTCTCAATTTCAAACTCTGCTTCTCCTCAATCACTATCAAAATGTTATTGTGCCTTAGTTTGGTTTTTCATTTCCATAGTTTTTGCAACAGTCTATATATAAGATACTGGCAGACATAAACATTTTCTATAAGATCTCTTCCTAACATCATTATGCTAATGCTTTGTGAGCATAGCACCTATGGGAATTTCGTGATGTCAAGATTTTTTCTAAAAGGCATGTGTTATGCCTGTGTATAATATACACTGTCTCTGCTGCAACCTTATACCAAGGGAGGGAAGAAAATTTAATCCAACTTGCAGAGCAATTATTCAAAAGTAAATAGAGCAGTCACTTTCAGTAGAGATAAGAACAAACCAAAACTCTGGTGCAAACCAGATTCCTGGCATTTTGTTTCACTCCCTACCTTTCTCTAACTTTCTGTTACAGACAGGGAACATCTTAATTACATGTCCTAGGTCCAATTTTCCTTGTATACAACTGCCTACAGCCTGAGTCTTCCTGAAAGTGATCCAAGTTACAAGTCCACTACTCCTCCAAAAGGAATTCCAGGAGTTAAAACTCAGGGCCTCATTTGCTATGCAAAATCTGTGATTACAATGCAAGTTGCTGGCTTCCTGAGAGCATAGTCCAGCTCTTTCATAATGGGGATTCTATATCATACAGTATTTTACTGGGAATGTAAGCACTTTAATAAGAAAAGAATTGATTTTGCAACTGGCACAAGATTCTAACGATTGAAAATAATGTATTGATTTTTTTTTTTTAAATTAAAACCATCTTTCTATTCATAATGGAAGGTCCTGCTCTTCTTGAGATTTATCACCATAGGCCTTGGGTGAAGCTTGCAATTTTGCTCTTACACAGTGAACATAAGGGAAGGAATAGACTGTTAAGATGGATGGCTTTTTTATTTTATTTGTTTAAATCAGGTTAATTATAGGGGGCTTTTTAGACAGAGAAGTGTGGGCAAGAAAGTCTTGGGAATTATGTGGGAGTAGATACACCAAAAGAAGCAGAAGCCTGGACTCTGTCCTGCTGTACCCAGTATACAGCAGGACTTGGAAGTAGTCCTACAAGTCCTTCAGGATTGACACTTCACCTTTCACAGCCCACAGCTGTGAATGTCTGGTTGGAAATGCAGGACTCAAGGCATAAACCTGAAACAAGTCACGCTGTTCCAATGATCTTGCTGTGTATTTGAAAGCACAAGAAAGGAGGCAGAACACTGAAATGCAGATGTCTTCTATTGTTACAAATGTAGACTTGATCCCTCCAAGGCAAATTTGCCAAGTTACACTGGTTTGAGGGGTTTCTCTGAGCTAATGGGCTCACATGTGCAAGACATGAGGCTTCTAGGACAACTGCCCCAGCTGTGATGGTGTTTTTCTACCCAGAATAATCCACAAGGGGATGGTGTCCCTGGGCCACTCTTCATTGCTATTGTTGATGTACAGCATTGGTTTTTTAAAAAAAAAAAAAAACAGCATTTGTTATTATTATGACTCCATTTCTTATTGCCTGTTCTATTAATTTACAAGACCTACTGCCTAGCAACAAGTGGCTTTAATTTTTAAAAAATATAAATTAAAAAATCCCCATAAATTTACATGCCATACCCAACAAGTGGTGGTACTAAAACCATCACAAACCTGTCTCTAACTGATGATTAAAGGAAGGGATGGGATAATAATCTGCCTAAAGCAATGCAGTAGCAAGAATCACATGCACAATGAGCACTGAAGGAGCTCTGTTCTTCCGTGCAAGGACTATCACATTGAGCTTAGGAGACAGCAAAGCATCTATAGGAAGAGGAATCTGTCCTGGATCAGGAACAGTGATTTCAAGTTTGTCTTGCCTGTGGATATTAAGAGGATGCTTTCCTTTCTTCTGCAAGCTAGTACAACCACCTAAAGTTACTTCGCATCTGACACCTGGTATAATCTGCATGGTGAGCGCCCTGTACCCAGTGCTAAAAGCACCCAGACTGAAACCTTCCTGAGCAGAGGGCATGGGCCAGGTTTTCCCTGTGGTGCAGAGTAGCTGCACTGGGGCAGGGAATGATTAAAAGCCACTTACTGGACAACAAGGGTGGTGGAGCCTCCCGGTACTTTGCAGTTGTTTTTATTCCAATGGTATTCACAGTCACTGTGCCAACAACACGCACAGATCTCCTATTTGCTTTTTTGACTATCTATAACTTAAACGCTTAATCCAATGTTCACTAAAACAAATGGAAAGCTTTCTATTGGTTTCGATGGGGTTTGCCTCTCACAGAATATGTGCATATCAGGATTGTTCAACCTACCCTCTGCAAGCCACGTGCAGGTTGCTAGGATGATGTATCCAGGTGGTGGCCTGCCCCAAACCTCCCTCTTGCCTGGCAAGTGTTCGCTCCCCATCATGTGATGGTGGTTTGGAAAGAGGGCAGCCAGGAGCAGGCAGGCTGGAGTGCTGCAGAGGGAGATGTGTCTGCCTGACTTCCTATTTTTTCAGGGATGTCTGGTTCCTACCTGTGTTCTTCTATTTTACGATGTGTGCAAATTCAGTCACGTAAGCACGAGCATATTAAAACCGTGCATGCAGCAGCAAGCCCACAAGAGGCCCATGAAGAGCCTCTGTTCCGTAGAACAAGGTACGTTCCCCTCCCTGACAGAAGAGTTGGGTCCCACATGATCACAGTCATAATATCACGTACCCAGACCACAGAGACGGTGTGCTGGGATAGGCTGCAGTCAGAGGGAAGGAGATGTGCAGCTTTTGCTGCTCCTGCTGTAACCGACTTTCCATTCTTTCATAATGTAAAATTCTCCCTGGGTTGCAGCCTAGGTCTTGGTGAATGTCATGAAGAAAGCAAGTTGCTGCGCTAAAATGCTGGCAGGAGTTCAAACCCTGCAGAAAGTTTAGAGCGGTATGAAAACACAACACAGAAAAATCGTGTGAGCAGCACTTTTTGTCTGCTGCAAATTGTCAGCATGCATTCGGGCAATTTTTTCTATTATACAACAAAATGTTTTTTTCAGAAAAGGAGAAGGAAAGTGAAAGAGCATTTTCTTAAAGGGAGACCACCTGGTATGAACATAGCCATGGTTGTTAGCTTTGGCAGTAATTAAGAGGGCAGTTATTCAGTGGCCGCAGCTTGTTGGCAGTCTCCGCTCAGCGCCTGTTGCTCTGGTGTTCATAACCACTGACCAAGGACACGCAGTAGGAAAATTAAGGTTTGAATGGGTTTGGAAAAGACTGACCTATTTTGCTGTCTCTGGAGTGACTCTTTCTAACAAAGATACACTGAGTCTGCTTAACCCTGCAAAGTGCAGCTTACAGATACCTCCAACAAATTAGGGGTATTAGCCTGGTTAAATTAATTAAAGCACTGTTAACATGCACAGACTGCTCCTGAGGCTTGGCTAACCAACTCAAAGCGAGCTCCTCGGTTTTATGCAGCTCAGACATACTTTCGCAGGGCTGCGTGGGACTTCGTCACTGTCACACACTGAGCACTTCTGTCTTCCAGTGCTAACACTTGCTGTCTTGTGCCAACACTAGCTAGTCCCTCTATAAAAACACTCTGTTGCACATTTTGTAGCTTCTGTAAGCCATGTTCTTGGCTTAGTCTCCAGAGGCTGCAATCTTCCCTGTCTCTCTCCTGATGTGTCAATCTCCTGTTGATTTTTACTCCTCCACTTGCCTGCAATTCCTCCTTCTTGCTCCTTCATGCCAGGGAGTTGATAAAGATTTAGTTTCCTTCCTCTCTGTGGTGTTTTCTCCCTTGATTAGGGAATTTGTAGGCTCCAAATTCATACTTTTTCCTGGACTCCCCCGTTCTCTCTTCATGATGTTTTGACTACATTTGCCTCAGTTATATTTCTCATGCTCTTTCTTTCTCCAGATCAGAGTTTCAGTTTGATCCTGGTTCCTCCTCTTCTTTTCCTGCTCCCTGGCACAGGGTCCTCCATGTTTTAGGTCAAACGATACCCAGATCAGGCCTTGAAGTTCTGACCAAGCTAGCAGTTATCAGAAAAGGGAGCATTTATTTTGCCTTAAATTGCTGAGAGGTTTAGTTTTTTCAAAGGAGCTTTCTCTTTAGAGCAGGGGTGTGCTGCTAACCAGAGGGACATCAGCCAGTCCCAGGGGGTCTGTCAGGGTGGACAGCATTGCAGTCACCCAGATGCTGAATAAGGATATTCTCGGATGTGCAGCTATAGGTTTTGCACACCCATTAAATACAAATTCCTTTCTGCAGCTCATCTTCTTTTGCTATGGTTGGCAAAAGGACCCTTGAGTCTCTCTTTTTTTTTTTTTCCTTCTCCTGTGGATTAGCTTGGAGAAAGGTCTCAATGTTTTAGTGATGCTTTAATGGAAACAATAACCAGCCTGTGTAATGGGCAGTTTCCTGGCAGATTCCCTTTTCTTAAAAGTACTATCTGAGTTTAATGAGTTGAAACTCACAAGTATAATTAGCAAAAGGCTTAAGATACTACTCTCTGAACTTAATGGAATTTAATTTACAGTCTGCACAATTACATTTACATGTTGAAGCAAATGTTTGCCTTCATTTTAAAGTATTCATCTCTTCTTATCTTCCGGGCTTTAGTGAGGCAAAAGTTCACTCATTGAGCTTTGTGGCACCAGGACATCTGACCTGACTTGGCTTGAAAGCTGAATTTGTGAAACATGGTCCATGAACATATCATAAAAGGACTTAAGTTCTTCTAATGGAAAAAAAATGTTATCAGCTTTTAAAATGTGTGTGGTCAAGCTTTAAAGGAATGCTGTGCAGTATTAGCATGGCAACCTGAAAGTTCACCAGAAAAAAAGGACTTAGAGTAAGCTGTGGGCTGTGTTTGAAAGAGGTAGGGGGTTTAAATTTATTTATTTATTTCTATTTCAGACAAATTTCTAAGCTTATTGCAATGGAAGGCTCCATTGCTTTAAATTATATTCATTTTACTCTGTCACTATGGGACTTTATTGAGAAAGTTTGTAAATTATATCTATATAAGACACAGGACAGTTTGTTTTCCTACATCCTCTCCTAATATACAGGTATTGCAGTTAACCAAGAACATCATGTTTTACATATCTGAGCACCTTGGGCAGAAAATTCTCCTTTGCCAGCCAGAAGTCATGAAAGCAAAGGCAGAAATCAGGATGAGGAGACCAGGCACCCGACTGTCTGAAGTGTTAATCTTACCCATTAAGGTAAATGAAGGCCCCCTCAGTTCTGTTCTGGACCTGGAGAGAAAAATTCAGCAACAGTTGAGGACTTTCTCCAAACCAACAAGAAGCCAGCTATTCATCAGAATATGAAGTGCTGGAAAGCCATAGACGGCAACATCCTGCAGCAGCAGGTGCAGGGGCTGAAGTTGAGCAAGTAGAGGAAGGTGGAAGAGGTGAGAAAAAACATCAGCCTGTGAGCAGCAAAACAGCTCAGGGTGCAGGCTGGTGGAGATGGATGTGCTGAACAGGTTCTCTGCTGTCCTCCCCACACTCCTGTATCAATATTTTTGGAGAGAAACTGCTTCTTGAGAAAACCAATTAGAGAGAACTGAGTGCAAAAGCAATACACTTATGCAGTTACAGGCTGTGCAAAGGCAACCAGAAGACAGGTTTTACTCTCAGATATTCCAATTTCATCCTGCTTTGGCAAACAGCGGAAAAATGTGATCTAAGACAAACAGTAAAGACTATATTCTGACTCTGACTTTTTCTCTTGCCAAAGCAGTAAATGGAATCTTACACTGGACCTTACAGCTCACCTGGCCATTTCTTGCTGTTTCTGGGTAATCTTAGGGCAAGGTAAAAGTAAGGTATTATGGTTTGAAGGAATATCTCTGAGTCTTTCCATGCAGCAACACACCTAGAGGCATCCAGATGCCCTTAGACCAGCCAGGCTGAGGGCAGCTCTCACAGCGGCTGCAGCCGCAGCAGCACAGGGACGCCTTTCGGAGTGGACTCTGATGACTAAAGGCACTAAAGCTCATTTAAAATTTCGTCCTGGTATGTCTGCAAGACCTGCAGCAACCTTGAAGTGTTGCCTGAGTATGTGCCTGGAGCAAGTCCACGCTGTATTATGTAGTTTAAGCTGCAAAAAACGGGTCCAAATGAATGCTGATTTTGTCTGTGATGGGGTACGGTGCTGTGATTCCTGTCTATGTCTGGCATTTGCTTGGTTGTACCAATGGCCTCCTAGTCCTGCAAATGTTCATACATTAAGTCGTCTCCTTTGATCATTGCCCCTCTATGAAAACCAACTAGGGAGAATCCCATGGACTCTTGCTTCATGGTTCCACTTGGCTCGTGCTATAAATACTGTTGTCCTTTATTACAGTAACCATTAACATCAACATATACAAAAGAGCTCATTTTAGTTTTACAGCTCTTTCTGAGTAAGTGTGCACGGGAAAAGGCCTAGTTCACTGTGTGGGATGGACTGCAACATCGGTCTTCTGGGAAACCATTTGGCTTCTGGACCTTTGTGCCGCTGTTCTGCAAGTGCTGCCCGGTTGTGTGGGAGCCCCGCTGCCCCTTGTGTGGTCATAGTGTTGCACAGTGGGGTTTGCTCTGGGTTTTGTGAAGCCCCCCTTGGGGCTGCAAGGCTTTGACCTACGCAAATGGCTTCCTCCCCCTCATTTCAAACCCAGGAACACGTTTGCAAGTTTTCAAGTTTCCCAGCCCTGTCATAACGGAGGGAAAGCACATTGGCCCAGTGCATTCAGTCACAAACACATACAGCAGCCTGGGCTGCTGAGGAAAATTATTTGGGTGCAAGGAGGAGGGACAGAGCCCCTGCACCTTCTTTTCTCTCACACCCACACACCTGCTCATGTGCATAAGGACAAAGCTCTGATCCCATGCCTGTGGCTACCCTGCTTCCTCTTGAATCACACCACCCACAAAGTAAGCAGGCTTTAAAACTTGGCATCAAGAAAAATAGAAGTAGATTTTCCTTCTGGTAAATTAATCTGCCAAGGCAAACCCATCCCTTATAACATGAAACTTTAACAAGCTCTTGCATTGAGATATCCTAATTTGAACAAGGAGAAGTTTGCAGAGAACTGAAACCTGACTTTTCACTCAAAGATAAGACTGTGTACATGTCTGGCTGCAAGGCTACAAGTATGAAAAACAGACAAACAAACAAACAAACAAACACCCCAAAACAACAACAACAAGAAAAACCAAACACAAAACACAAACCAAACCAGAACGTCTTTACATATTTAAATGAATTAAAATGAACCTGCTGTAGATGAAACATCTAATTTATTTCCTTAACTCAGTTTCTAAAGGGTGAGTTACACTACAAAATAAACTTATTAAGGAATGATGAAGACTGTCAAAAATCATATGCTTAAATGCTAGTAAATAACAAAGTAAGGCTTTTTGTCATCTTGTTGGGACAAGGTGGGGTCAGAAAGGAACACCATTATGTCCAGCAACACAGCAATGGGCTTTTCATGCTTCTTGTCTCCAACAACTGCTTTTTAATAAAGAAGTTTTTCTTTTCTTTTGTCAAACATCCTCTTCTGTTAATCAGTGTCTTTACCCTGACCCTCTGATACAGAAATTCTCTTTTATGCAATGTTTTTGTTTGAGGCAGTATGTTTCTTTTTTCTTTTTTTTTAAACTGAAACTATGTTTCCCTCACTTGGAAGCACAAAGAAGAGAATGAAAGAATAACATATTCTAAGCAATTGGTGAAACGCTTTTTCAAACAACTATATCTTGGATGGATCCTGGGGCTGTTGTTATTTTCTTGACATTCATTTATACTGAATCAGTTAATAAGTCAGATCCTATGTCATGTTAAACATTTTTTCCTTGTTTATTTTCCCTGCATTAATAGCCATATTGTAATTGTACACAATGCCCTGAGCAAAACTTAATTCACTGGCACTGATTTACAACTGTAGAACATGTTCTGATGGGGATAGCTGTTGAAAAAAAAATCACTTTAAAAGCCTATGCAGACATAAAGAACTGATCAGTTGACATCTAGTTTTTGCTGTGTGGGAACGAAGCAGTTATTAATTACTTTACTTTTGTTGTTGTTTTTTGTTCCTTAACTTATTCTCTTTTCTTCTTTATAAGCAGGCAAATGATCAATGGTGATCAGGTACTCTTTCATCTTAAATACTGCTTGACAGCCTCAGGGTTAACAGAAATCTCCCTGCAAAATGTTCATAAACTTATGGTGACAAGCGCAGAGGTTTGGAGTGCTGTGCTCAGTCATGTAAGAATGCATCTGAGATTGAACTTGGAAGCCAACTGTATCTGAACTGCACGTTATACTGTTTTAGTAAAGCAAATTGTTCTCCAATGTGACCTTGATGTGTAAACAAGAGGTGGTTAACAAAGGCCTTGGTGCAATTTCATTAAACATGAACTTCCCCTTCCAAAATCTTAGTAATGAAAATCAAAGTATATTTTGTTATTTTTGATGCCCGTAGCACTTAAAAAAAAAAAAAGTCTCAAGTTAGAGAGCCAGGATTTGATGGCCAGAGGATGCTGGAAGGAGTATAAGGGAAGGTTGTTAATAAGAGGTAATACTAATTCCTGTCCCTAGGACTAACACGGTGATGTGGTTCTGCGGCTCGTAACACCCATTTCTAACCCTCTCCTTTTCCAACTCTCTTACAGTAGCTAAACAAATAATGAAATACTTTTATCCTTACCATAGTAGTCTATGTCTAAACTAGTAAGCAGAATGTATTGCTCACAATGAGAAACTGCTCTAAAACTAAAAAGTTTTGTTTGAATCTAGTTCTGACATAGCTGAAGATTTTTTTATATAAACCTCATGCATAATAAAAAAGTATATTTAACATAGGCCATCTGTAATTTCTGTGTCAGTCGTGAGCTACATAATTGTTTTGAAATCCTACATCATTCATTATATATGAATTCTTATGTAACTGAAAAAAGACACCACATAAATCACTTAAACAAATGGGACCAACCCAGTTTTGGCCCTGATGTATGTGTGAGGTACTCATTTCCAAGATATAAAGTATATTTTAAAATCACCAAGTGAATTTATTGAATGTTTTATAAAGCTGATGCAGTATTGCATACTTAGGGTGACAGAAGTGTTTAATTTTGCTTTCCAGTTGTCTTACCCTAAAAGCTTGTGAAACATCCTACCACGAAAAAAACCTTCAGAAAAAGGGACAAAAAAAAGGAAAAAGGCTAAGGGAGGGAGAAAGTGGGAAAGGGAAATAAAAAGGGAACAGGAAGGAAGGAAGGTGTCAAAGAAGGAAGGGAGAAAAGCAGGGAGGGAGGGACATACATGGACAAAACTTGTGCCTTGGTACCTAGAATAGAATTTCACTCACACCATCATTGTCAAACAAGGATTCCTAAGTTTTATTTTACATAATTATCTCTTCCAACAAATTTAAGTCCCAAAACTAGTTGCTAAGCATCACAGGTAACACTGACAAGCAAGTGCAGTGATCTGTAGCATCTTCTTAGTCCGTGTCATTTGAAAGTCAAACTGTGTGTGTGAAGCAGGACACTCGTTTGAAGGACTCGTGAGTACAATTTAATGGCCTTTCGTTGGCAGTCTAGTGGTAGCTACCTTGCCTGTTGTAATCTTATTTTTCTCAAATTTCTGCACCGAGAAGCTAACAAATTTATTCAAATTCTGTTTATTTTTCCCAAGGATAATTGCTGTTTCTAATAGGATTTGTACACTTCATCACTAAATGTAATCGAGATTTGGAAATCCACCTTTAATGGTGTTTAAAGATCTTGATTAGTTTTCATTTCAAATTAGAAGAATAGAAAATGTTCTGCAAAACAGCATTCAAAAAAAAATTGTATTCTGAAAAAGAATAGTATTTTATTTTAATGTTCTTTGATTATATTTACATAGTTTATGGTGTCATAGTACGGCATATCATCATTTCTTAGTTTGTTTGTAAGTAAAAGCTGTACTTCATGCTACTTAAACTATCTTTTCCAGATTACAATATCCTGTTTATCTTGTAATGAAATGGTTGACAAAAAACCCGTTTCATCTAGACAATAAGGCAAATAGTATACAAATTAGGGGTTTCATTATATTTTCAATATCCTCTTGCAATGTATTTTAATATTAATAAAAATACCATTACTGTAATTCATACCTAGAATAACGTACCTGCTAGACTACAGTGCCTGTTGCAATGAAACCTTAAGTGTCAAATACTTCAATTACAATACACATGGGTGACACTATGTTGCTGAAAAGGTGATGCCTTTCAATTAGAACTGGTTAATAGCTGTTTATAATCATTTTAAAAATTATGTGAAATGAAGGCTTTTGCTCTTTTTTTTCACATGATGTATCATAATTCTATGCTGCTGCCACTGACATTTCATGAAAAAATGTAAAATAAAAAAAGAAGACAAGGGAAAGCCATGTAGAACTCATGCTGACCTGACAAGGAAGTTTGCATGTCAATAGAATGGCAGTAGCTGTCAAATTCGTGCTTCGTCATTCACTTTGTTTACATTCTGCGTAAGTGGCTGAATGACCTTGGCCTTTCCAATATATAACACAAGTTAAGACACTAAAGTATGAAAAACTATAATCAGTATTAAAAATAATCCATAAAAGGGAAATAACAGTCGTCAGAACAATGGATCAGGTGCATGTAGGCACTGAGGTTTAACATAGAGATGAGCAGCAGCCACCAAGTGAGGAAGAGCCCTCCCAGAGCCTCGATCCAAATCGGAATGAAACATATGTAATTCTGAAATTTTTAAGTGTTTTAGCACTTAGACTTGCTGGCCAAGAGCAAAAGGTAGGCATGCCAGCAGGTTGTGAAGAGGGCAGCTCCTGCAGTATTTATGACTACAACTAGAAAGGAAAGCATTTTAATGCAAGATTCTCATCTGAGTTTTGCAAACTCAGAGACAAACACCCCATCCCAATTCAAAATTTGAGCCTGATGTGTCTGCACAAATAGTAGAAATCTCAGTAGCAGAAAGACACATTATCTGTAACTTGGCAAAAAGAAGCTACTTTCCATGGGATCTCTCAATATTAATTTGTTACTTCTTTCTTCTTTTACTGCGCTGCTGTAGATAATTTCTCTTGTTTTGTTTCACATTGTCCTTGGTTAGTGGCACTTGCCTAAAATTGGTTTCTAATTGGGATAAATGAACAGCATGTATTCATGGGGCCTGGGCGCTTGTTTTGGCTTCCAGCAAAAAGCAGTGAACAAGCAGATTCTGGTGGCTGCTGACAGCTGTTCCACATAGACTTGTGTTATCAGGGCAAACACATGTAAACGATATGAATAAATAACATGCGAATGTTTATAAATTGAGTGAATTTGACTTTATCAGATCATCCCCAAGCTAGTTTTAGACCGAATTTAGTTGCACTAAATCCTTCAGCAAGTACCACAGAATAGTGCTTCCTATCAGCACAGTGAAAGTACGGCTCCCATTTTTTTAACTTTCCACTTGATACCTACAATGCAGGAATTTCTAGTTCAACACAAAGCAAGGGCATGAAGCGGTATGTGCCAACCATCCTGGGTGTGTACTCACAGGAGCAGTTCACCATCCCACCCTGCCAACAAGCTCACCCAACCCAATATGAACAGAGGTATGTTCTAATTTTCCAGCCAAAAACATTGCTGGTTTGGGCTTTCAGATGTTGGCATCTACAAAATATTAATACTGTACAAAGAAACATCTAATGTGAACTGTAAATCATAGTGGATGTTAAGCAGTGGCTCAGTTTACCAAAAATTCTTTGAGATACTGGAGGTAGAATGCTTCAATCATTTTCCTTTTATTTTGTAGCAGAAATTCACTGCAAAAAAAAAGGGATTCATCCAAAGTAAGTGACCTTAGTACTCTGTGTCCTAGACAGAAATCACTGGAAGAAGCAACCAGACATACTTAGAAAACACTCAAGGTCTAAACTAATATTAGCACAACATCTACCTCCACTGAAGTGTGGTGAACGTTTACGCCTTCTCTAGGTGGTATCCACTCCTACAATTTTTCGTCACTTTTCTTTAAAATTACTGATTATCACTGCGATGGATTTTCAGATGACATAACATTCCTTATAGACCTGATGTTTACATGATGACACTTTCAACTGAGGTCTAGCTTGGCAATGTGTGGTGTTGTGTAACAATAGCCTTGTTTAACTAGACAGTTTACTTAACAGTTTCCACTTCTGGCTTCCGCCGGGGTCTGCTGTTTTCTCTGTTTTATTTATGTCAAATTGCTAGTTGCCCTTTAATATGTTAAATTGCCATTTTATTGCTTCTGCTAAATATGTTTTTATTCATAATCCTATTGTGGCTAAATTCATCTGTACAGTTAACATCATTGGTTCAATTACACTCTGAATGAATATTGCATATTAAGGTCTAACGTTCTTTCATTTTTTGTTTAATATACATGGGAACTAACCACCTAGGGTTTTGATGTAAATCAGAGCTAAAATATTAGAGATGTGCAAATATTTTTACCTCAAAAAGTCCTTAGAAATACACTAAAGATGGAATACTTGTAGCAGAATTAAGTTACAGTAAGATTCAAAGCTGAATCCAAAACAAGTCTGAATTTAAATTCTAGTCAACAAAATTTCCTTTAAGTCCTCAGTATAAAAATATTGCATGGTCACTTGATTTTTTTAATAAAGAATTTGGATTCTGATAGTTGGTGTTCATTACAGTAGCTGTTTCTATTACTTATTAAAAATGTGTTGCATGTCTAGCTACTGTTTCCTGACCTTTGACCTTTTCTTACTGGGACTTCATCAGCTGAATTTAAGAATTTGCTATGAGACTGTCACTTTTAGAACAAGCTACCTCTTAACTGTTTACTTGATCAACCGAATGGACTGTTCTTTCTGGATTTGAAACCAATCCAACACAATGTCTGTCCTCATAATGTTTTTCCTATGGACTGCAGCCTGGTTTGTTCTCTGCCTCGTATGAAATTAGGAGGAATATGGATGTTAACATGCTGTGCTTTTCAAACCCTTCTTTATTCCTCCTTTCTTTTCCTGTTTGCTTTCTTTCTGCTTTTACAAAATTCTGATTATACCTGCTTCGAGAATAACAGTGTCATTGGTTGTTCCTTCTGAGAGGGCTTTTTCTTACCAGAAGTACAGTTTGATGCTTAAATGACCTTGGGACTTAATCACTTCTTCCCCACTGGGGCTTAGATTTGGAAGAAAGTAATTCTGGGAAAAAAGATCTGGCAGATGAAATTATTTTCTTTCTTTCTCTGGCCTATTGTCAATGTACATTTACCTATGATAAAAGCGCCAAATGAAACTCTTAAAAAATAAAGTTTGCTAAAGTTTCTTTCTTGCTGTTTGGTTTCCTAAGCATTATGCACAGTTAAATGTTTGTTTATGTGCTCAAAGTTTAAAACATATATATATATATATATATATATATATAGTATTCGCTCCTAAGGAAAAGATTGTAAATAAACGATCCCACAATAATCTGTGTTTGACAATTTTTGCTCAGGACATCTGGGTAGATATCAAGAAAATCAGACCTTGAGAGAAGACTGGTACACCCTCCAACATGTCATTAGATAATTATTAGATAATTATTGTTTTCAAGAAAGGAGCTCGTGTGTTGGCCACAGTCACAGATATGATTTCTACATGGCACCGCAGCATATCAATGAGGAGGAGATAAACATTGCATTCTTGTGGAGCACCTGTGAGGGAGTTTTGTGCCCAAGTCGTGTTGGCACAGCCTTTGTGCCTGAAGCCCTGAGTCTGCACTGCAAGCATCAGTGGATCCTGCCATCTTTTTCTACATTCGTTGATAACAGTGATCCTTATCAACAGTCTGGAAAAACAGACACTCCTGAAAAGTGTATGTGTTACATTAGCCATATTGAAGTCAAAATGCCATTACGGAGACTGCAGAACAGGGTTACATTAAGTCACAAATATCAGTGCGCTTGCATATGCCTCAAAGTAGAGATTTCACTCCAGCTAAAAAGCAAACTGTAACAGAGGCAGCAGATGCTTAATGGCTGCACCATTGACAATGTGTTTAACTGTTATTAATATTTATAATTCGGTAATGATAACCATGGCTCCAAAGTGCACTAAATGCACTATAGTTATTGCTTTAAGTTAAACCTTTGTCTCAGTTAATTGGCTATGTGTCCCACTCCTATGTAGCCCATATGGCAAGGCCAGGAAATAATAATATTGTTATACTGGAAAAAATGAGTGACTGCTCTCAAGTGGCTCGTTGGTCTCCAGACAATTATTGAACTGGCTTAAGCAATGGTCATGCTAAACAACCATTGCTCAGCCTTAAGGAAACGAGTAATCAAATAACATTTAGTGAGATTCCTAGAAACAACAGAAGCCATTGCCCAAGGCGGTGGGTCACACAGCAAGGCGTAATCAAAAGCTGTTACCTGTGGCCTGAGAGGCTGACTGGTTATAACTGAAAGGGCATAAGGCTGGCATGGCAAGCTATGGACAGGTATTGCTGCAGCAGAAGTGAATATGAAGACATCAGAGTTAGAGAAGTAGTCATCGGCATGGCCAAGGAAAATTGAGAAGGCAATGATTTGACACGGATCTCGGTACTAAGAAAGTCTGTGCATTTCTCAGCAGTAGCTGGTAAGCTCCAGGAAAGACCCCCATTGTCTTTCAAAATGAAGAAGATACACCAGAGAACACACTCCAGAAGATTTCCTTCCCTTTCTTTTTGAGGCAGAAAGCAAAGCTACTGGCATTTGGCTGAGAACTTGTGCCAAAAGGGGTAACAACCATGCAACTTCTTCTTATACAATCCTTTTAACTGATAGTCTTAAACTTCCTACTCATGTATAAATCGCTTGGGGTTTCTTGTTTGGTTTGTAGGGGTTTTGTTTGGTTGGTTTTTGTTTTGTTTTAATGGTTGTATCTTTAGTTAGGCTCCATGTGTTTCTTTCTTATAATTAGAGACAATATTTTTCTCCCACACAAGATTGGATCTGTCCAAAGGAAAATGAGGACCCAAACATTGGATGAGGGACTGAAATAGCAGACTGCAGTTCTCTTTATATCTAGAATGCATATACAACATCCAGTTATATTTAGAATAAAGAGATCCTTTCACTTACCTCCTGGGGATCTCAGGAGAGAAGACTGAGCTTGCTCAAGCTATCCATTGTAGTCTCCCTTACCAAGCTCTTCAACATCCCCCTGCAAATCTTTCCAGATACGTGCCGGTCCTGGCCATCACTTGATGTCCCAAAGCCTGTTTCCATGTCTGGTACATTTGTGGCCTGGAATTGGCATGTCTTACATCAATGGAAACTTTTGGTTTTGGGGGTGCCATTGCTCTTATTCTGGAAAGAAAAAAAAAAGCTAGCTGCTTATACGGCAATAAAGAACAAAGAAAAAAAAAAGAAAAAGCTGAAAAGGACAATGCTCATCTCCCACAGAAATTGTTTCTTGGCCTCTGCAAATACCAGTGAAGGGATGTTATGACTACTTTTTGCTGACCGATCCCATTACAAAATAGGGTAGATAGTTCCTGCAGGTCTGGCTGGCTGATCCCCAAATGGTGGCAAAGGGCTTATAAGCCCAAGTGCCTTCCTGTCTTTGCCCAGTCTGCTTTTGTCCAAGTCTCCCTCTCCTTCATGAGGTATATGTGCATGGGGGGTGGAATGGGATGTACTAGAGGTGGAGGGGCCGTCCCTGCTTGTGCTGCATCTGGACCAGCCAGAACATCTTCCTGGCTACTGGGTCAAGACATGAAGTACATTGACATTATGGATCAAAACTACTGAGAACTGTTAAATATCTAACTAACCATCACTTGTTTTTCCTTTTAACTAACTTTTCTCCTTCAAAACAAATACTGGTAGAATTAATCAGTTAGTTATTAAATCTCACTGAGCCAGGATGTATTTATAAATTTGTGATAGCTTCATGTCTGAAGATATAAAAAAATATATTAAAAATAATCAAGGCATTAAAAACAGAGCACAAGAAGTGAAAAAGAAAACAAGAGTTGCAAAACAATTTTAAAACAGGTTGTTAGTTGAAAATCTTTTTTCCATGAAGCTCCTGCAATCTGGAACTGTTTTCTTCTACCTCATCAAATCTCAATTTAAAACATGTTCCCTGTCCCTGCTCATTTCCTCTATTCCATTTTGGTATATATGAAGAAGTCATGTCCTGTAATAGGATGAAAAGCATCATGTACTAGGTTCATACATTTGCACTTCAGCAATATATTTAGAATATAAGTGGGAAATAATCATGAATCACATGTACACATTCATAAATGCACTCTTGCCAGTATGTTCAACATTTCTTTACCCACAAAAAGTCCTGTTTCTCGAGTGTTATGCTAATAAAATGGAGAATATAATTCCTGATATTTCTGACATATATTGCTCATAGTTACAGGATCTTCTGGAATCTGCCAGGTATTCAGGGAAATGTTTGAGTCCTAAAAGTTACATGAATTATGTATTTCTTGTATGAAATTTCAGATGATCCAATATTTGTTATACCCTATTTGCTATTCATCATTTGCTATTCATTACACTTGTATTTATAAGTTTCAGGCACCCAATCCAGGAGCACAGACAATAGTATGTGATTTGGTTGACCAGTCAAACACTTCAAATAGTGAATAGATGACACTAACAACTTGAGAACAAAGCAAATAGGCTGAAATCTGTTCACATAAAACTGTTCGGTGAATACTTACAAATAACAAATGTGTTTGTAGAAATCAGGATTGTTTCCAGAATGATTCATGAACTGCAAAATGGCCAAATTAGCAACAAACACTATTTGCAATGGATAATTCAATCAGTCATAGATAAAAGAGAATTCAGCAGAATCTCTGATTCTCCTCTCAGGAAATGTCAAGTAGCATTTTCTTTCTCTGCTCCACCATCAAAGCTGTCTGGAAAACACGTTCTTTTCTTGCAAACTTCAGTTTGTATGAGATGCTAAGCAATGTTTTCAATCTTAACAGCATTTTGCAAACCATTGTCCTCCCTTTCCTGAGTCCCAAGGTATTTTTTAGCCACATTGATTGGCAACAGAGGCATGACTACATTTATTAAACCTGAAAATCCATGCCTGTTTACATACCTAAATAATCAATTCGTTTAGAAAGCTGGCTTAACTACCTTTGGGCAGGCCCAAAAAGGGGGTGTCAGGACTTAATCCTCTCCCCTTTCAATGTCTGTAGGTTACCTGTGAGAGCCACAAAAAGACCACAGAAGTTTGTGATTGCCCCTTGTCCGTTCAGGCAGCCAGACTGGTGGTGTAACCATAGTCCAGTGGGATGACTGACGGCTGAGCTGTACTGCATAGATATGAATTATTGTATACATCAGGTAACTCTTTTTGAATAATATTCTAGCACAAGGAGTAGGATTGGCATTCTGTACCTTTAGCCAAGTCAGGGAATTTTCCAAGAGGGAAAATTCATCTAGACTAAGTCGCCTACGTTAGGAGAGATGTCTGACTGTGGGAGGAGACTGGATTATGAGCCTTTTAGCAGACACCTGAGAGGAGGTGCAAGGGGTGGTGTTGCAAACTCCTGGCATCTCATCTGGCCTCCAAAGGCCTTGCCAGAAAGCTGTGAGTCTCTACAGGGTCCTGCCATACCTACACTGGTGTCCTGCATACCCTGAGTGGCAGAAAGTTGAAGAAAATTGCAGAAAATTGCAGTACATTTCTCTACACAGACAAGCGAATTGCTGGAACTTTCACCTTACACAGGTAGCATTTTACCACTCTTATTAAATATTTTCTCTTAAATGGCTGTTCCTACCTGTGTTTTGGTCAGATGCTCAATGCTACTTAGAAATCATGTCCTGATTTTACTTGTTTTTTATTTAAAAACCAAAACACATCTTAAGAAATGTTAGAGATTGTATTTAACTCTTACGTGCTATAACAAATAAAACAGGATAATATGGAAAGATCACACAGTTTCAGAGTATAAGATGCTGTATTTTCTTCTTTTGTTTTAATGACATAACGACATTTAATGTTGCCTCTTTGCATGTGTGAACCACCTGGTTCACAGACTCCAGGAATAGAGACTGGCAGAAAAATCAGGAGAAAATGCATTTGCAGCCTGTACAAGAGCTGTGAATCAAATGCATGGTCACACCCTGGCTACCTACCTGCTTCATCCTCTTTGGAGTGCAGGAAAAACAAATATGTTGGGGCTACCTGTCTCCCACTTGACCACAGCTTTTGGGACATGCAAGTTACGAGACACTCAGGTTAATTTTTACCCGTCCTCTCTCGCCCATTTTTCTACATAGAGTGTTCCTTGTTTTCCTCACCAGCTCCCTGTGCCAAGTTATCGTGTAATCAGCAGTAAAGTAGCCATGCAAAGTGGGGAAAAGTGTCACAATCAGCTGATTGATCAAATATTTCTCAATTTATTAATATACTGTGTACAGTAGCTACTTTCATTTCCTCATAAACTACTCTATCATCACTTTTATATATGGCATCAAGCTGCAAAAGCTGTATTAATTGTCCTGCTTCTTAAACTGTGTAAATGGTTTCTTCTGCTACCCACAGTTTACATACATACGATTATAAGAGAAATCTGCTGTATATTTCTATATGTTCTCTTTAATGTGTATAACTATGTTTGTTAAGTAACAAACCCATCAAAACAGAAGGCAACAGAATGAAGTACATGAGGACAATACTGAAAAATTGTTCATTTCAGCTTACAGCACTTGTCAAAATGAAATCTCATATTGAAATTCACGTTTACATTTGTTTGTGTGTTATTTTAATCCTAGGGGCTTTAATCATCAGTCCAGGAAATGAGGATAAATTTAACGTTAATTATTTGGTCACATACTTTATTGTTTGTTTTATTTTTTCAATATATCTGCAGTTTATATCCCAGGCATGCAGCTATCTTTTTTCTCCTTTTTTTTTTTTTTTTTAATTTTTATTTTAACAGGAACATGTTGCTGTTTTGCAAGCCTTAAAGGATCTTTTTTTTCCAAGATTAATTAAAAAAGGCTTACCGGGCTTGTACTAGAAAAAAACAGATGGGATGACTGTAAGTAGAGTCATTCATTTACATCAGAGCTTGAAATGAGTGGGACTACTCAAGTGCGTCAAGTTACAAAAGTAAAGCACAGTTTGGATGGTAAAATAGACTATTACAGCTAATCAAATGTTAATACTGGGAGTCCAAGAATGGTCTTAGGTTACTGAATCTGGCAAGATGCTTTTACCCACCTTCAGTTGAAAAGTGTCACAGAGGAAAACCTGAATGTTCACTGGAGAAACTCTTTAAAATAGAAGCATCATAACGTCTCTGAGTCACAGAGCTTTACAGAACACAAAGAGGTCACAGAGTGGTCATTCCCTTGAGGAAATCTGAGTAATATAAAAATTTTCTGCCCTCTGACTTGACTGCATGGGTGGTTGAACTATTTTACCACTCAGGAAGTCTTGAACAGCAAAAATGCTGATCAGAGGACAAAAGTTGCAGTACTGTTTTCCTTCCCCATTCAGTTTCTTTAACATTTATTTTGATACTAGAGGTTTTAAATTGCATGGAATTATTTGGCTGATTATTTTCCCCAAAATGTCCTGGAAAGAAAATCCTATAAGACTTGTAAAACTGAAAAGTTTTTTGCTTATTTAAAAAAAAAAAAAAAAGTGAAGAAAGCAGAAGGTAAATTAAATTGCAGAGAAACAAAAAAAATAGAAAATGGGATAGCTCAGCCATAAGTAGAAAGACATGAGTGCTCACACATGTATGTTCTTTGTCAGTGTAAAAATTGTACCTAAATATATGCAAACAGATCAACTCAAACATTTGTGGAGTCATACAGGGATACTAACACAGGCATACATTTTTGCATTCCTTGTTCATCATATGAATTTATATATAATCTTATATAAACTGGCACACACTATATCATACTCATACTCATTGATCTAATTAAAAAAATTCCAGGATAGCATCATTTTTTTAATCATTTCAAGAGTTTATTTCTACCAGAATATAGTGTTTCTGAGAATAATACAGAAAGACTCTTACTGGGTAGTTGGAGGTGGTATATTTGCTGAAAGCAATCATATTTACTTCTAGTTAGGGTGCTTTTCCATCTCAGTGCATTCCCAAACTTAACAACAAATTTATTGAAGTATGGAATTCTTTACAGGGGTGTTTAACAATGAAGTAAAAAATGTAGAAGTGATAAATTCATTAAGAGCTGCTCGACAAAACACAGCTATAGATACACCCTACCACCTAATTATCTTCTGGCTGCTATTCATACATTTACTCATGGTAAAAGCAGAGTGTGGAAAAACTTGCTGAACTGGTTCCTTGGTTAGGCTTCTTCCCATGTACCCTCACACAGGTTATATCTTGCCATTAAGATAAGATTTTGGGGATAAGGACTATCTCTTGACTCCATATTTGTGTCACAGCCAGTACAGTGACTACTGCAAAACACAGTAAAAGGGAAAATTCCTACTCAAGGGGCCATAGTTAGATGAATGCAAAACCAGCTGTTCCGACTTAGGCCAACAGTCCATGTAGTTCAGTATCTTGTGTCAATCAGTATCCACAGGTAGAAATCTGAGGAAGAGAAAGCATATGTAATGCTTTGCACATTCACACTGAAACTATTTTCAGCTCAAAGACTTCCTCGTCTTGATGAGATTTTCCCATTTAGTAGTCTCCAGAGGGTGATTCTTGCAAGTATTTGTCCAGCTGCCTATTGATATCATGCCAATTTTACGCACAATGCCCTCCAGCAAGATGTTCCACAGATCCTTCACCCACCATGTGGAGAAACACCCTCTTTAGTTAGTTCTGAACCTGGCCCTTATGCACATGATGGCCCCAGTTCCTGTTTTTGGCAAAGAAAGCGAACTGTCAATCTTCACAACACCAATAATTATACCAAGCTCTATCAAACCCTGTCTAAGTTTCTTTTCCAGGCTGAGAAGGTCCAGCCTATGCAGTTGCTGCTTTTGCAATAACCATTTAAGAAAAAAAGAGATCATCCTCATTGCCCTTCTCTGGCCCTTTTCAAATCCTAATACACCTCAGAGATCATTTTATAAGTAGAGCTGGAGTTGCTTTTCCTTATGTGCATCATTTTACATACATCTACATTGCATTTCATCTATCATTTTATTGCCCAGGCAGTCAGTCTTTGTAATACTTCACAGTCTGCCCTTGTCCTGCAAGTCTGAATAACTTTGTATCATCAGCATATTTTCTTACCTTACTGCCTACTTTCTTTTTGAGGTCATTTTTGACATTTCTCTGAGACAATGCTGGTTTAACCAACTCGTACCCACTGCACACCCTCAGCATGGCTGGAACAGCTGTCCATGACCTGCACCGGGGTGACACAGTGACCCGGATCAGGAAAGTGACCTGCAATTTTTTTTTGCTGGGCTATTTGTGAACTGGAAGGCAGAAAGAGCAGAAGCCAATACTGCTGTGAAACATGGAAGCTTATTCTTCTGCTGCCCCAGTGGTGAGGTGAATGAGCAAGTTTAGCCTTGAAATCATTGACTTTGACTGCAGGGCTCACACATTTAGCCCTTCATGGCTGCTGTACGTAGTGCCCCAGCTGACAAAGGGTAGAGCAAAGAAGCACAGGTATATGAGGTCCACCTTCTGTTTGGTGATGGTTTGTGGGTTTGTCAAGTCTCTGTGAGGTAATGGCGAGAGGTTAGACAGAACAGCTTACAGAAAGGGAGAGAGAAGAGGGAGTTAAAGCAGAGAGAGGTAGAGAGAAGAAGAGGAGAACTGAGTGAGGAAGAGAATGCAATGAACATGGCTAGGTGTCAATCTACAAAACCTTACCATGTTGTTATATCTTCATTTCTGTCTTCACCAGTGCATGCCCAAGAGTACATCCCATTGTACTGAGATGCTCCGGCACCTTTTTTGGCACTTGCCAAAGAACCAATTCATCCATCAGGGGAAACCTAACGAGCACCGTGGAAGTTGCTTTATCATCTTCCTTACTGAAATGTACAGAGCATCCCACATCAGTGAAAATGGACATCAGGTCTAAATTTTTTCTGCAGCTGTATTGACTAGCCCAAGCTTAAATTGCTTCCTACTTGGATTAAACATTATTCTTTTGCGTATCGTAAGAGATTCCATTTTAAAAAAAAGGCAAGAGATTAACTGGACTCTGTAAAAATAGTAACTCAGGGATCTTATCACTAATAAGATGAAAGAAATGTGGATCAAAGTGAATATGGGTCTCTAAACTTTAGGCATTTTAACATAGACGCCTAAGCTTTTCATTCCAGTCTTCCTTTAGCCAACAAATATGGGTATTTTTAGGAAGCAAGTCATACAACCTCTTTTGCATGTCTACATTAGAACGGATTCCAATGAAAATATTGATTACATCACCACTGACTGTAAAAAGGCTTGGGATGATTAGTTCAGAAGTAGACACCTTCTGATGTTCTGAACCTCTTCTTATGTTTTTCCACCTTGCTTGTGTCTGGAAAAAGTCAAATAATTTATAAGCTAATACTCCATGCGTTGGTCCTAAAGTCTAACTCCTCTATTAAATCTTTCAGTACTTTCTCAGAATTACTCCCTAGGTCATCTTAGCCATTTTAGGACATCCAAGATAGACAAAATGGGCAATAACCTGCAATTTTTCTTCACTTATCACACTTTTCCCAAGGCATTCCCTGAAAAATCTGATCAGCATTTCTAGAATGAGCTATTCACATGCTTCATGCTTCAAAAAATAAAAATCTGCTTCAAAATGTCTAACATAATATCAATGGCAGCTGTTTACCCACAGCTATTTGAGTAGCAGAGCCATTTGAAAACAGTAACCAAAACTTTTTAGTAATAAGGAAAAATATAAGGTTTTTTTCATTTCTTTCCTTTATTCAAAATCAATAAGTGAAAGCTTTAGAAAGTTATGAACTACTGAAAACAAAGGACTGGAATGGAAAACATTATGCTAAATTAATTACTGTGATCACTGTTGCCATGCTTGTGATTTACAACACATATCTCACCTTGCAGTAAGAAAGATGTGAAACAGGATATGAAATTAGTTGGAGAGAATACTTTTTCTCTGTATGCTTTCCTGAGTACCAGATTTCTAAAAATTCCCTGACTGTGACCAGCTTCCTCCTGCGTCACAGCCACATTGCAGGTAGCTTTGTGTCCCAATGTGAAAGGCATTAGATAGTTCAAGTGTGTGAAAGTATAAGGTTAGCTAGCCTTCCTTCAGGCAAGCAAAGGAAGCAGAATAGGATGCTGAAAAGTGGGACAACCTTAAAGCAGTGGGACATCTGGCTGCCCTGTACGAGATGGAATTGAGCAGCTGCTGAACTGTCACAGGAATGCTCAACAAAGGCGCACAGGAATTGCTGTTCCAGATCAAACTAATGGTACCAGTACCAGATGCTTCAGAGGAAGACGTAAAACTTCCATAATAGGCAATTATGCAACAACATGTTGGCGAGGGAAGTTTCTCCTTTAAGTCTCAGACATTTAGCGTATGATTTATATCCTGAAGAATGTGGATTGATTTATGTCCTGGAAAAACCACAGCTATCCTTATAATTCATATAATGGATAATCCTTTCCTTTGAAACAGATATATTCTTTTTCTACATGTTATGGTAGTTGTGTATTATTGGGAACCAAATATGAAGAAATACTGCAATCAACTGAAACTCAAAGAATGTAGAGGACAAATGCAACGATGTAAATTAGAATATGGTCAAGAGGCCAGGGATAATCTCCAAAAAATGTGACACACATGTTTTCTCTTTTTAACACATGACAGCATTAAGAATGGCAGAAGTCCAGCTAACAAAGCACAGGTTGGAGGCATCCAGGTGTGAGGCTGTGTGGATGGGGGGAGGTGGGAATGAGAACTGCTCGATGGCTGGATGAGGCCCCTTTTCTTTCCTTGTGTCAGAGCTGATAACAGTCACACCACCACAGTGGAGAACCATCAGCAAGGAGGCTCTCAAATCCAGTTTCCTTAGTCATTAAACTATACTCTTAAATCCCATTCTTCTCAGAGATGGAGACTGCCTACTCTTATCACATGGCACGCAGCCTGGCATTACCTTCGGGAAGCCTGTTTTCCAAATTTTGACCAGGCCACTGAGCTGCTTCTGAGAGCTGTTAAATGATAGACTAAGCCAGTAGAGTTGTGTCATTAAAGAGGGCATTAAATCACCGTTGGTCAGGGTTACTATACTAGACTGAGCAATTTTTTTCCCTCTCAGAGCATGAACACATATTCTAAACTATTTATGTTAAGAAAATACATGCCAGGATCTGAATACTTGTGAGGGTTATGACATGACAGGCACACATGCTACAGCTGTGTACATCCTGATGCTGCCAGAGACTGTATTTCATTTTGAACTACTTTAAGTAGTTTAATTTTTATGGCAACCCACAAAGTGCACCAACACATGAACATATTCTCATCTGAGAGAGAGGTTTTGGTCCGTGCTACCACTTTTGAGCCAACACAAAATAGTAAAGATACAAATGACAGATACCCATTTAAACATAAATAGGCTGAATATTTAAGTAACCCAAGTGTTTCTTAGATTATAAAACTGTGAGGAACCACTGTGCTAGTCTGATCCAATCTTTCTGAAAGACAACCTGTTCTAGGTTGCAGATTTCCAGAGACAAAGGTTTCACCGTAATCTTTGTTAAATTGTTCCATAGATTAATAATCTTTACAAAATTAATGCCTTTAAGTCTGACTTTTTCCAGCTTCAACATGCGTCTACTGCATCTTGTTATGTCTTTGTCTGTTGAACTGAAGAACCCCTAATTATCAAATGTATTTTCTCCATGGAGATACTTATAAACTATGGTTATGTCATGTCTTAACCTTTCCTTTGATAAACTAAACAGATTGAACTCATTGAGTTTATAGTCCTTGATTTCTTGTCCTTTAACCACCCCTGTGCTTCTGCCCCAAATTTCTCCTCTCCCCTCCCCAGTTTGCAGATGACTTCATAAAATGGCAGGCCTCAGAATGGAACCCATTAATGTAGTCACAGACATACAGATAAAAAGTATAAAGAAGATATAGCAGACCAACTTCTCCCCACTCTCCCAAGCATCACAAAAGCCATATTTGTTCACTTATGATTCTCTGTTTACATTTTGAGACCTACCAGTTAGCCAGTTCTAATAAACTCAATATGTGCTGTGTTGATTTTTAGTCACTACAGTTTCTTAAATGTTTGCTGGGCGCTCAGCTGAAAGCCTGACATAAATCTAAGTATATTGTATCAATGGTGTTTACCTTTATTGACCCAGCTTGTAATCCTATCAGAGAAAGACATCTGGTTGGTTTGGCATGAACTATTTTCATAAACTCATGTTGATTGACACTTAATATATTATGCTCTTTTGGAAGTTGCAGTATCCCAACTGATACCATTTCTTAAGGAATTATTCCTTCAGCTGCTGAAAGATTATGTTCTGCCCCTGTGGAAATTCTGTGGGTCATTTTGTATCAAGCTGGTTCTAACTTATATTAAACCTATCTCAGAATTTTGTCATATGCTATAATGCAAACATCACTGCAAACAAACTGCCTTATACAAGTGAAATGACTGGGGTAAGAGTGTAGACACATCACTACAAATTGAACTAACCAGGTAGTCATATTTAAGCCTTAGGCTTCCAGAAAATCAATCTTCCCATGTAAGAAAAACACGTTGATCTATAGCCTACTTGAGTGTGGTTATTTAAAAAAATACGTTAAATGCATTACGGAATCAGAGAATCACAGAGTCATAGAATCATTTTGGTGGGAAGAGACCCTCAGGAGCATTGAGTCCAACTGTAACCTAACTCTGGCACTAAACCATGTCTCTAAGAACCTCGTCTAAACATCTTTTAAACACTTCCAGGGATGGTGACACCACCACTTCCCTGGGCAGCCTGTTCCAAAGCCTGACAANCCAGTTCCATCACACTTGTGCTCCAGACCCCTCACCAGCTTCATCACTCTCCTCTGAACTCTCTCCAGCACCACAATGTCTTTCTTAGTACCCCAGTACCTTAGTACCTCAATGTCTTTCTTATTATGATAACATTGGTCAGTCTATAAAAGGATGCATTAAACCCAAAGCATGTAGATTTCTCCAAAGGCAATATCCCAGTGGTAACACTGTGCTAGTAGATGAAGAAAATTCCCATCATTTATTATAAAATGCTTTACCCCCAAAACCTCATAAAGGCAACAGAAATAACAATCAATATTCTAGACCTGAACTGCAATGGACAAAAGTGTATTAACATGAAATATAATCAAAATGCCCAAAGTTTATGCAGAATTTGGAAATTTGCATGCAGGTTTGGAAATCAGTAATGGGTTCTAAGGCTCAAAAACTTAGACCATACAATCAAATTCGAAATAACTGATGGAAAATTACTAGCTAGGTTTTCCCATTGTTCTGCAGCTTAAAATTAGGTCAATAAGAGCATTGCACTTTAGAGTAGCATCTAGTCTCTAAGTTATGCATCCAGGTTTGCTATACACCCAATGCATTGAGATCAATAATCCTGTATGAAGTTCTACCTAAACCAGCATGATCTGCTGAACTGAAGTTTTTTAAATTAGGTAGTACAAAATGACAATAAAAGCAGGAGTTCCACATCCTTCCTTCTTGATCCCCTGGGCCTGGGCACACATTGCTCCCATTGTTGTGCTGATTTCTCTCTGAAAGCTAACTAAAAAACTGTTTCTATAATGGGTTCTTTTAAAAAGCAGCTGGAGAAGGAAATGCTATTATCCCTTACCTCTGTTTTTCAGAATTTCCATGGACTGCAGCTCTCATCTAGAATATGGGGTTCTGGGTTCGGTTCCCTTCTCTGTCTAATGAATTTAAGGCCTGTTCTCCTGACTCCCTAAGGCATCTTGGTCATTAGGAAGAGCTCTTGGGAGTTTGTGAAGGGTTGTTCTTGTTCCCACATACTGCAGGTCTTCCACTTTATGTGACCCATTTAAACAATGAAAAGGAAAAGAGAGATCTAAATGCCAGGGTTTAAATCACTCACAGGAATGTGTAATAGTAAAACATTCTAATAGATGACAGAATTCCCTAGCCCAACCTCAGTGACTCAGTACTTGCTTTCTCTCTTTCTCAGTGAGTGTTTAAGTTAGCCTTATAAACCAGAAAAGACTCAGAATGGGAGAATGAGGGTATCCACACTTTTCCACTCAGTGTAGTTGTAGAGACACATTCCATGAAACAGGAGATGAACACTTAAATTCACCTAGACCTAGGAAGAAGCTGAACTTCTGTGCTGCATAGGTGTTCTATCCATTGATTTTAAAAGTCGTTAGTTGCATTCCTGTCTCCTGGCTTTATTAGAGGCAGGTCAGCTGCTAAGTTTGCCCTAGGAGGTGCTGATCCTTGTAGGAGAATCCTTGTGAGTTATTGCAAGATTTAGTCCAGGGCCAGGTTTTGAGCCGCTTTGCAAGTCTGCCTAGAGTGGCAATTTAAGAGGATTAATCTCACAAAACTCGGCTAACACGTAACATATTTAGTCTAAGTCCACTGTACTGTGAAGAAATAGATGCTGTGAGAGAGCAAGAAGTCCAGCTATCATACAAATGACACCTTGCATACACACCTGTTTTGCTCCAGGGACTATAGAAGGAGGTTAAACAATCCACTCAGATTATATACCTCATTTTTAATGGCTCAATTATGACAAAATGAACCCTGCTCTTGAAATCATATACTTCAGGTTTAAGGGACGACTACTGAAAGAGTTGAGGAGCTAATTTGTGGATCTGAGTACCTGGGATGAACAATTACATGTAATACTCCTTCTGATTATGGTCCTATCTTTTATGGATGGACTGAAGAAAATAGTATCTCACTTATTACCTTTGCAGAAATTCAAAATCATTCATTTGGAATTCACCCTGCAAGTCCAGCAGTATATACGAAGTGGTTTTGCTGCTTTCTGTCACACACGGCTTCCCTGTCCTTTTCTCTTTGACTGCACCAACATAATCCCAAGAAAAAGTTATTTTCAGTGCTTAACTCCAGTGATGAGGTGTGTTTAGTTGTGCCTGACCCAATGTACTTTACTAAGCTCCAATTCAGTTATCAACATAGTTGACCCAAAGCTGACCTGCAGGCATAAGATAAGGTCCAGAACTATGTGGCTAGAAGCAATCAAAATTTATTTGTATTGAAGTAAAGGTAGCCACTTATTAACTGTATTTTCTGTATCCTGGCCTTATCTCAGTGATCATCAGAAATGTATCTGCTTGGACTGCTGACCACTGACTGGTAAATTGATTCCTTTCCTGAGTATAGGCTTGTGATGACTGACCACAGAGAGTGACTCTGCACAGATGACAGATATCTGGAATTTCCCTTCTGCAGATCTCCTGAGTTCTGAATGAACCCATGATTTTTATATATACATATATACTTTTTTTTCTTTTTTTTTTTCTTTTTTTTTNGCTGAAATGAAGATTTTTGATTTTGTGGAAACTGAATTTTCTATTTAATAACTTATTGTGACAAAACATTCCCAAATTATGTTTATTTCTTTGATTCAAGAGACCATTCTTTTTGTTCTCTAATAATCATAGAATCATATAATCATTTTGGTTGGAAGAGACCCTCAGGTTCATTGAGTCCAACCATAATCTAACTCTGGCACTAAACTGTGTCCCTAAGAGCCTCATCTGTATGTCTTTTAAACAAGAACCTCATCTATACATCTATTAAACACCTCCAGGGATGGTGACTTAACCACTTCCCTGGGCAGCCTGTTCCAATGCCTGACAACCCCTTCTGTGAAGAAATTTTTCCTAATATCCAATCTAAACCTCTCCTGGCTCAGTTGAGGCCACTTCCTCTCTATGTATTGCTTGCTACTTGGGAGACTGACCTCTGCTTTGCTACAGCCTCCTTTCAGGTAGTTGTAGACAGTGTAGACAGTGGGATTTCTCCTCAGCCTCCTCTTCTCCAGGCCAAACAGCCCCAGTTCTCTCAGCCACTCCTCATCACACTTGTGCTCCAGACCCTTCACTGGCTTCGTTGCCCTTTTCTGCGCTCTCTCCAGCACGTCAATGTCTTTCTTGCAGTGAGAGGCCCAAAACTGAACACAGGATTCAAGATGGGGCCTCACCAGTGCCGAGTAAAGGGGGACGATAATTTCTCTAGTGCCGCTGGCCACACTATTCCCGACACAAGCCAGGATGCTGTTGGCCTTCTTGGCCACCTGGGCACACTGCTGGCTCATGTTCAGCTGGCTGTCGATCAACATCCCCAGATCCTTTTCCGCCAAGCAGTTTTTCAACCACTCTTCCTCAAGCCTGTAGCGCTGCCTGGGGTTGTTGTGACCCAAGTGCAGGACCGGCACTTGGCCTTATTAAACCTCATACAATTGCCTCAGCCCAACGATCCAGCCAGTCCAGATCCCTCTGTAGAGCCTTCCTACCCTTGAGTAGATCAGCACACCAATAACCCTTGTGTCTTTGCTACTGCATGTCTCTCCATCCCCTACCTGCACTGAGACAGCAGATGGAAGGGCCTCAATAGTACCCGATCCCCCAAGTGTTGGTATGCTGCCCTTGGGTTTGTCTCCGTTGCTCCTGGTTTTCTCCTCTCCTCCCTTCAAATCTAGTTTGAAGTTTTTTCAATGAGTCCTGCTAACTCCTGTCCAAGAATCCTTTTCCGCCTTTGAGACAGGCACAAACTATTAACTACCAGCAGGCCAGGTGTCATGTAAACCAACCCATGATCAAAAAACCCGAAATTCTGCCAGTGACACCAGTCCTGCAGCCAAGTGTTGATCTGCTGGGTCTTCCTGTATCTTTCCTCATCATACCCTGCAAGTGGGGGCACAGAGCACAACACTGCTTTTGCTCCTGGTCCCTTAACCAGTCGTCCCAAGGCCCTGAAGACCTGCTTGATTGCCTTTGGATTTCTCATCACTGCCTACCTGAGAAAGTAGTAGAGAGTAATAATCTGAGGGTCCAACAAGGGCAGGAAGTTCTCTCTTCATGCCTTTAACCCTGGCCCGAAGGAGGCAGCAGACTTCCTTAAAAACTGGGTCTAGTCTGTAATATAAAGCCTTGTGTTCCCTTTAGAAGGGAGTCTCCTATGACAACAACCCGCCTTTTTTTCTTTAATGACACAGTGTGGCCAAGGCTGTCAAAAAGGTAAAATCTGGAGCAGAAATGAGTCATGCACATATTCCACCGTGTTGTTGAGATTTGTTCTGAGATACTAAAAAAATACCTGAGTTGTCTACAGTAGCACTTACATCTTTGTTCTCAATACTTACAAGACAGTCCAGTAAATACCGTGCATGCATGGCCAGAGTCAGTGATAAAGATAAATAAGCAGGGTGGGATCAACTGCTGGAAAACCTGAGACATTCTTTCAGCACTTTTGTGTTTCTAAGCATTGTTGCCAAGGCCTATAATTACACATATTAGACTCTTGCACCTGGGTTAATGGCATAAGCAAGTCTGACAGCCGAGCCAAAATTGTCATGTAGCATAGACTTGGTTGCAAATCACAGGTACACTGAATCAAATAGTTTCTTGAACTTTCTTTGCAAACTATCCAGAAGCTTAGTTTGACCCCCATCAACCTTCCAGCATGTTATAGCTAAAAAAATGAAAAACGCAGAGCTTGAAATACAATGTAGAGAGAACTGATTCAGCTGTCATTTTTTGATACTGATAAAATCAAATACAGCATATATGAAATGCTTCATCTTTCTTCCACCTCCTACTTCAATTTTTAAGCAAAGTAAGTCACGTTTTCCCATATACAGAAAAAAAGGCGACTCATTTTCCAAGTAAAACAAATATTTTTCTTAAACCAACTTCTATTTTCCCAAATATTTGACAGAAGCAGACTGTACAGTTCTGAAGAAGTTTAGTCAGCTGTGCAGATTGACTTTTGAAGTGTAAAATAAACCTTTACTTAACAGATGTCAAGAATATGACTTTGTGAGATAATGACAGGTTTTGTAATAGGTTGGTGGTAGTTCTTTCTGAGTGGAATGAATAAAGTTTTGGTGCCAAGTCTAAAAAAATGACAACATTATTATTAACAATTGACTAGAATCAGGAAAGAAAAATCAACAACAAAACTGACTGTATTTCTTTTTTGTGTGCTTGGAAGGCAGAAATTACTCACTAAATTGCACAGAAGTACAATTATCTTTAATGGCTACACTCTTGCTTTGTTTGGGAGCTGCAATGGAACTGAAATCCAGCCCAGAAAGACAACCTTAGAACTAGTATTGAGACTTCAGCCAGAGCTGACCTCCTCGTTAGGCCCATCTTCCTCTATGATACATGGATATCCTGATTCCACCCTAATTTGGTGACCATTTCAAGAGATGACTCACCTCTCATCCAGTCAAAAACAGTTCATTGTCCCACTGGTTCACATAACTTCTACTTTTGGGGAGAGAAAGGAGGATCCACTACAAGAATCATAGCTTCCACCATCTTCCTAGGAAACAGGGCTGCTCTTGCTGTCAACACAGTCAACAGCATAAGAAGGACATTAACACCCCCTCTAAGTATTTCACACAGAGACAACTCCTTGCTGTGCAAAACGCTAGCATCGAAGGCTTGGAAAAGCTGATGCACCTGAGGTGAGCAGCACTGACTTTCTCTGCTGGCTGAACCCGTTGGTATTTGGTACAGATTCCAGTAAACTTTCTCATCCTCCAAAAATAGCCCTGTGGACTGTCATGGTGCTGTCTGTTTGGCTACAATTGTTCTGTACTGTCAGACGGAGTATATCATCCTGAGCTGGAAACAGAAATATGGGCTTATTGAAGGATTCAGAGAAAAGTTGAGGGACACTTTTACCTCTGGTGGCCCCACGCTGAACTTGCTTGATGGCAATCAGGACCTGCTCTAGAAATACCCGAGAGCGAGTTTTCACAGAGGCTGAGTCCCCATTAGAAGGGAGTACTAACATGGGCATGTGTACTGACTCTTTTCTTACTTGCTGGCCTTGTGCCTGAGAGCCAGACCTGTTTCTATATATATCAAAATTTTTGAAGTCCCTTGGGAACAACTATTCTTTGCCAGTGAAACCACGTGTTGCTCATGCCCCTATCACTACTGTATTGCCAACTCCTGGCCCAGCCAGCTGACATGCTGCTGAGGCCAACAGTGGAGAGTATGGCCAGCCATCCCCACCTGCCTGTTGGGTCACCCAGGGACCAGTGCTCATCACCTCTCCTGCTTTCACATTGGTGTCCTTCAGACTGGCCCCTCCAGTACTTCTCATGCTACTAGAGCTCATCTCTATTTCTGCCTATTTTTATTAGGGATTGTCTTCTTCCTGTCAGCTTCTCACTTCTTTGTCGAAATGACATATTTTCTTTCTCTCATTTTGTCTTTATTGTGATTTTCTCTGCTGTTTCTCAGATTCCTCTTCCAACCTTCAGGTTCCCATGAATCTTCTGCAGCCAATTTTATAGCTCTCCTCCACACGTTACTTCACCTTTCCTTGCATCCTATCAATACACTTTTGATAGTCCTCTCCACTCTGTTGCTCCTAATTGTCCAGTCTGCTATATCCCCAAATATTCCACATAGGGATTTGAGGAGGAGAGGGATGAGGTAGAATGACCCAAAACCTTTGTACATGGGTACAAATGCCATTGAAGGTCCAAGGTTTGAGAGGCCACACTTTAATTAAAAAGTGACTGTTAGTATCCAGGCCAAATGTTATTTCAAAACACCTTCTCCCCTTCATTTCTGAATTGCTGTATTCACTTTCCAACAGAAGCTAATGAAGAAAAAGAAAATACTTTGCTCTGCATAGGGAATTAATGCAGCAGGCCTGCAGCGGCTCTTCTGGAGCCCTCCTCATTCACAATGAAAATCCGTGTAAGTCCCCTGTAAATACACACCCTCAGCATTTCTGCTAAATGCATGCTATTTACACAATAGCCCATTACAACAGCCCATCTGTCAACCCTCTTTCATGGCCACAGGTGGAGGATGAAAAATTCTTTTGAACGGAGCACTGAGGGTCTTTGGAGGAAAGCTTGTTTGCTGCTGTACAGCCGGGCCTCCCGCAGAGCCAAGATCTGCAGCCTTCTGGGGCTCCCAGCCATGGTTGGCCTTTAGTCAAACAGTGCCCAGGGCAAGCCAGAATTTCATGCCTTTCTAAAACGTTAATTGATTGGGGATAAACATTAACCTAGAATTTCAGTCGTGCACTCTAGTCTTAAGCATCCTGGGCAGCTGCCCAGCTAACCCACCCCTCAGGCTAACCCTACTTCAAGGGTCTTTGTATAAGACTCAGAAGGTCATGGAAGTTCAGTTCATTTTATGGTACAGACAACTACAAAGCATCCAAACGTTTTTATTTCTGAGAGCTTCCCTTTAATTAAAAAAATTATTGTGAAAATATGGTGGACAGAAGCAGGGCATGTCCCGAGCTCTCAAGATGGACTCACTGGTTCAGAGATCAGAGCAATGAACCAGCACCTCAGCCCAGATTGCAAACTGAAGCCAAGCAATTATTTAAATCACATACACACTTACAGTGACAGATAATCCACCCATTCCCTGAACTCTGAGAGACATCTTGCCCTTCCAAAAAATGTCACCACAGGTTCTCAGTAGATCTGGCAAAGAGCGTGTGCAGTTTGAATACCACTGGCCAGAATCCAACACAGAACATGTAAAACCTGGGATGTCACTCCATCACCAGTGTGGGAATAAAGTTTCCAAGAGGCGGCTAGAAATCAAAGAAAGAATGACAGAGATTTTTGTGACACTCTAAAGCTATTTGCTGAGAGCTGTAAGGTTACCAGCCTCCCTATTTTTTTTCCAGAATGATTAAATTACTGGATTAAAAAAGAAACAACCCACACTGACACACAATTCAAGCTGAAAAAAAGCCAGCATGTGGCAGACTGTTGTTAAAGCCAGGTTGCCCTTTGCCTTGGCCATACGAAATGTATTTATTATATTGTTTTTTCCATTACCTTTTTCTTTTTTTTTCCTCATTCTACTCAATTCTACATTTGTTTATAATTCTACAACATTGTTCATCCCTTTTTTTTTTTTTTTTAAAAATTAGAAATTATTGTTTCTGAGCCTTCTACCCCAGTTTCATCCTGGTAGAACATGAAACCATAACACTGAACGTAAACTTTTGAACCCAAAGTGTTTGAGTCAGTTCAAAATTAAGTAAAACCACCCAGAGACCAAAGGCTCTTCTTATGTTGAAAGAACAAATGGGAAGACAAGGCATAGAGAAAGCAGTGCAGGTAAACCTCTCGTTCTCCGCGGCATCATCAGCTGAGGACATGTCCACACCTTCCAGTGCAATACTACACCTTTGACTGTTGCCCAAATCCACTATAAGTAAAAGCATCCTGACACCGACATCCTAGTTCAGGTCCTGAAGGCAGAAGAACTACATTTACACAGCAGAAGAACCTAACAAAATAACTCTGCCTCTCAGCATGGCTAATTATGAAAGACATGACATTGTCCTGAAACCAGATGAGAAGCTGGCTTGGGAATATCTATAGTACAATATAGATATGCCAAATCAAGCTAGTCTTCAGTACAATCCTCCCTGTGAATGTTACTCCCACAAATGTCAGTCAGAATCATATTTCTGACATGAAGTGTCCAATGACAGCAACTGTGAAGTGTTGGGAGGGTGCTGCCTTCCAACTTTTAAGTCTTTTATGTATTTAAGATGTAGAGCTGTCAAAAATAGAAGTTTTTCTATTATTCTTTGTCCTTTCAATATTTTATTTTGCAACCAGGCATATTCTCTCCCATCTGCCTTCTCTCCTACTGATAGTTAAGTTTTCTGCCTGTGGTGCATAAATGCAAAATAACGGGTTATGTGGGCAGGGGTGGAGGGTCCATCAGACAGCGGAATCTAGTAAATTCTATGAAAAAGTGTAACCCCAGAATATTCACTTTCATCGACCTTACTGCCCCATCAGAGTCTCAGTTGTCCTGTCAATGGCTCATTTCAACCTCCAGTAGTGTTGAGATCTGAGCATTTGGAGAGAAAACTGTTCTGAAATCTGCCTCAATAATATCCTACAGGGCATGTCAGAGCAGATCCGTGTGCTTTTTCCAGCAGACTTCCCTCCACAACTTTTCTCAGATGAATACAGTTACAGTTCACGGAAAATACGTCCTGCCTGTTTCGTATGGTCTCGACTGTGGATCAGTTCTAACTGTCTATACAATTTTGTCTGGGTGCTGCTCAGAGCAGGCTGGTGAGTTGTGGTACAGAACACTGTAATTATTTTCTTCTGGGTCTGCAATGTCTGCCTGTCTTATTTGTAGCTGATGGCTAAATTTCTATCTGATACAATTGCTGAAATAGCCTTGAAATGAGAACTGCCTGTAACTGATGTAGTGATGTCTACCAGCATTTGCAGAATCTAAAGGACGAGCTCCAAACACTAGCTTCAACTGGAGTAACATGTCCAGTTCTGTTTATCCCTGCTCCAAAAGGACATGTTAAAATTGGTGCAGGCTGGCAAAATTACTCCCAGTCTGGCATGGGGAATAGACTCCGTTTTAGAAGAGACCGAAAACAAGGCTAAGTGAGAGGACAGAGACAGACAAATCCTCCTGAGAGTTTAATAGCCAGATCACAACACTCCACTTTTGTTCCACAGCTGGGTCACATCTGGCCCATTCAGAGAATGGCAAAGGTGGTCTTGGTTTGTCTGCATGCACACACAGGTGCATGTGGCTTGTTTAGCCTAAAAAAGCAGAAGGTATGTTTGCATCAGTGTTTTGACTCAGATCAATTTTGAAGCAGATTTCCTGATCTGATTGCTTCATCTTGTGAAATGGTTTGAGAGGCCACCAGAGGAATTCCTTTCAGATTAAATTAATCTCGACTATGTGATAGAAGTTCGTCTGGTGAGCTCCAAACACTAATGAAAGTTTAATCTACAAGATCAGATTCAACGGGTAGAGTACATAAAATCCCCAGAGTGTATGCAATGTGGATATGGACTCCTGAGCACCAAATTTCGTTCTGTAGACTTGGTCACACAAAAACATGTTTCTTGCTAGTATAGACACAGATAAATAGTATGTCTACTTGCCGAGAAGCAAACTGAGACCCCATGCTGAGCCTTGCTGCCCAGCTAGATTGTTTCAAAGACTCCTTGTCTAAAATTAGCTCAAGTATTTTCACACTGCTCTAAGTTAACAGTGACTGCAGTGAAGAAATTATAAAGAACCATTAGAATTATGAAGTTCTGGATCATCCTTTTAGAAAGACCACCCCTTCTCACACCCCCCTGAAAAAAAAAAAAAAAAAAAAAAAAAAAATAAAAAAATAAAAAAAAAAAAAAAAAAAAAAAAAAACAAAAAAAAAAAAAAAAAAAAAAAAAAAAAAAAAAAAAAGGAAAAAAAAGAAATAAGGATAAGGAGTTTTAAAAGCTTTTGGCTTTTACCAAAAGGAAGGAGACCTGGTGCTGTGACAAGTGTTTGTGAGGGACCCACTCAGCAGGAACATACATCTTGCATTTCCTAGGGCTAAAGTATCAGGAATTAGATTCTATCCCTTTCACTTTTCGGCTTAAAATCTGTGTTAGATTATACTTGTCATGCAGCGAATTCTGCAGAAGGAAAAGAGTACAGAGGCACCTCTGAACAGTCGTTTCCCCAGCAGCAACGGAAAAATCTCTGAGGTACACAGAAGACATGCAGTTTTGTGATTACTGAGCAGGGTAGAGATGTCAGGAACTTGGGGCTTTTTGTCTTTGCCACTGGTTTCCTCTGTGTCCTTAGGGATGTCACTTAAACTTCTGTGCCTCAGGGCCCACATCTCTGAAATGGAGATCATGAAACCTACCTACTCATTGTGATGTCTATGTCTGTAAAGTCACTTCATATCCTCAAAGTGCAGGACTTTATGGGTCCTAAGAACCATTAGTGTGGGCAGAGAGATATACAAAGTAAATAGCTAGAGTTCCATTATAAGGGTTATTTAAGGAAAGCGTGGGTGTGAACCTAATGTAAGTCATGTTCAAGACACACACGTTCTTTGTTTCATTATTCATTTCCCACTTGGCATTCAAAATATTTAGAGACTAACCAATTTTAACACTTATGTATGTTTTTTCGTGTGTGTGGTTGAGAATGCAGTAGTTCATAAAAGTTGGACGAGTTTTAAAAAAGCAAAATAAAAACCTGTGTACTTCAGAAATTTGGGCACAAATTAATATATTCTTTAAGCAGGAATTATTTTTTTACTTACTGGCTGTGCTTGTGATGTATTTAAAATAGCGTGACAACTCATTTTTCAAGAAATGAGGAACTCCAAAAACATCAGCGTGATTATTACTTAATTCTGTACATTTTTAAAGTAACATTGTTTAGAATGACCTTCTTAAAGTAAATGGCACAAAAATATATATCAGTAACAGTCTTAGGGAATTACATCAAGCACCATGTGTTGGCTCTGCCTGCTGTGTCTGCCCATCTCTTTTAGTGCCACAGCTGTTTAGTGCTTGCTCATAATCAGAATGTCTATACAATTCCAATAAGATGCAGTAAATCAAGTATCATAATCAGAGTTATCTTGAAAGTATTCCAGCAGTCACCAAACCTTCTGAATGCTCTGCTTCCCAGCATTTGTCCCACATGTCTGAAGTTTAAAGGCTGACATTAGGTCAAACAGTAGATGTTCAGATGGTGTCCAAACTGGAGTGGATATGGAGAGAAGATCTGAGACTGAAACCAAGACTCAGCTGGTTTCACAAACAGTATTTCTTGGACAGGTCTGTAAAACATCCTCGGTAAATTTTAATTTCATAGAGATATAATATGTACTAGCAACACTACGAGGAGGATTTAAGCCAACATACAGATATGCAAATATAGCTGTCATTTCATACGCAGTCAGTATAAGTCAGAACTTATGCCAACGAAAGTGATCTTGCACATACCACGGTAGGCTGCTTGTTCCTGCCTCTGTGTCACCATTTCTATCATCAAGTTCAGAAGAGAGCTCACATTAATGGTTTTGCCAGCATTACAGAAAGAACAGTGGGAGGATAATGATGAACAGTAGATGCAGAATGACGCTGGGACCTTTTAATGACATCACTGACTTGTGTTGCTGTTAAATTGCAGCCTATGTCTGCAGCAGAAAAGAACCTGTTTTCACAAAGGTGTAGTTTGTGTGACTTACATGGCTACAAAACTATTCTCTTTTTATCTGTCCCTGTACAGTTTGTGATCATGGGAAAAATCAGCGATGGGCTCCCAACAATCGGATGACTCAACATCAACTTATAGTTTTCAATGTGGTTATCATACAGCTTTTGTTTTGTTTATTTGGTTGGTTTGGTTGGGGCTTTTTGCAAAGAACTGGAAAGAAAACAGGTTTTCTTTTACACTTTTGAAATCAGAGGAAGTTTCAGTTGTATTGACCTGGCAGAAATCTTATATGCAAGACAAGGTGAATTTTTCATTTCAGATGTTATTGTGGAAATTCAGCTGCTCTTTATGGCACTTGATTTTGACCTGGAAAATGTGCCGCTTCTGGTTTAAATTCAACCCAAAGCTAAACCATAAGGAAAGCTGATGTCCAGAACTTGGACTAAAATCCCACTAAAAAGGCACAAGTGCCATTGCTGAGGAGTTTCTTCAACAAGTCCCATTTGGTTACACCTTAGTAAAATGCCAGATCAAATACCTGCCAGTAACTGTGCGAGTAAGATTCAAAACAATATTCTGGCTACTTTGAGGTAAGGACATGGTAGGGAAGGGTGTGCAGACCATGTATCACACAAGAGCAAATGCCACACACACCATTCCCAAAATGTACACAGGCAAACAGAGCCCTCCCATCTCCATAGCACTCAAAAAACACTCTTCTGTTTTTCTATTTTGTGACCCAGGGGCCAAACCAGCTGGAGACCTGAATCTACCATCATCTCTGTTGAGCACAAAGGTGAGATAGATGGGCAGAAAAGGTCAATTTCCCAGCTGAGCCCAATCACAGCATGTGGCTGACCAGTCATAAGACCTGAAGCCCTACAGCTCAGCCACTGGGACAGAATATCCCATAGAGCTCTGTCCTTAGAGTCCTTGTCTCACGAATGTGCCTGCAACAGGCAGTTGAGAGTGGCATCACTGCAGGAGCAATCCCAGGGACCTCCCTCATTCCCCCATGTGCTGCCTGTGGTGCGGAAATACTGCACATGATGTAGGATACAATATCGAATATTGCAGACTGACTCTAGTCACATCCACTGCTTAGTGAAGAGCGAGGTCTGCTGGCTGGCACTCAGTTATTACTCTGCACAGGGGAAGGCACCTAGGCTGGGAGGATCTAAAGACTACTTGGGCCTGAGCCTGCAACAGAGATTGAACCTCATTGAAAACTCACTCCTAAAAGCACTTGCATTGTCTTCTCCAGCTGCCTGTTCACACAAAATGAGGCTTCCTCTTGGGACTTCAGTGAGACAGATTGGGATTTTTATTCCCATTCAGCAGGTAGGAAAACTAAGAAAGAGTAAATAAATAATTTGTCTAAAATAATTGAGTAAACTTTCATAAGTATTAATGTTGCAGTACCCAGGAGGCTGAGACCCTCATTTCTGTACCCTGATGATCCGGCCATGTCTCTCTAGATCCTGTAGCAATAGTTTCTATGGCAATGACCTACAAGAAAAAAGTTATATTTGCATATGCCTTTACTGATCTTGCATTTCCTTCAAATTCTGTTCCACCAGATTAGTAATAAAGGATAAACACTGAAGAAGCCCTGTGTGGAAATTATGAAGGAGAGTACCAAACCCCTTCTCCTTTCCCACCCACAGTGCTCCTGAGAGCCCTGGTTTCAGCTCCAGAACTGCAGTGACCCTCAAGCGTCTGAGTCAGCCACAGCATGGGTACATTGAACATCTTGAGGCATTTTCCTCCCTCTTACTGGAGCAAGTGTAAGGAGCACGACACTACTGACTCCTGCCTGTGACCCCCTGGGTCCCTGAGCTGCTCAGATGTGTCCTGCCCAGAGTCCCTCATGTTCCTGTTCCTGTTCCTGTTGGGCACCCTTTCCCATGGGTGTCCACAGAGATATGGCCAAAACCCTGTGACATACTCTTCAAAGGTGAAATTATGAAAATAAAATCATTAAATGGACAGATAACACAGGTTGAACTGAACTTTCTTTGTACAAACTCAGTTTATTTGCATATTTTGTTATAGCTAGTTTACCCTGTCTGATAGGAATGTGTTTTACACTGTCATCATGAAACAGATCTTTTCCTGTGTTTTGCCTATGAACTTGTTCTAAAAGCCTATCTGCCTTGCATCCCTACCCAGCTTTTGGCGGGGGGCGGGATGTGAAGGGACTCTTCAGTAGGCTCTTGACACTGCAGATGAGGTTACTACGACACAGCAATCTGGAATCTGATCTCAGGTTTCCAGGACGTGGGTAAGCTTGATCTTTAAAGGTCTGGGAGGATGATCTATTCATCTTCCCTGAGGATGTTTTGTTTCTCACGGAACCAATCTCTTCTTTCTGTTTGCTCCTACTTTGAGGTCGTAATCCCCTGTTTGTGATACCAGCAGGATTCCCACAGCAACAGATTATGATGTCACAAGCAGAGATTTATGAAGCCATAGGACAGAGAAGCAGGAAGAAGGGCTCTGTTGTAAGACAGCCCTGTCTGCAAACTCTTTTTGTAGTAATTGCCTAAGTGGGAGGCAACCATCTCACAGAAGTTATATTTTAACCATCTGAGTGACTGGTTAGCAAAGTGTGACCGAGCATGGATATTCAACAGCAGGTTTTCTGCTTTAAAGCCCATTCATAAATCCTGACTGAATATGCTAAAATTTTGCAAATGTCACTAACAAAGGCAGGTGAATTCATCGGAATGGACAACAACTGTATCAAGTGTATTTAAAATGAAGGAAGAGACAATGGGAGCTACAGGGACATCCTAAGCAGTGACCATGCTTGAGGTGGCACTGTCCATTTCACAGCCTCATGGCAAGCAGGGAAGTACAGAAACTACACTTTTTCAGAAACATAATTGATCCTCCATGAATACTTCCTGGGGTCTGTGTCAACTGGGTTGCCACATTTTAGGCACATTAATACTTATGGACGTTTACTCCATTTTTTTTTAGACAAATTATTTATGTTATTTTTCTTAGTTTTCCTACCTGTTAAATGAGAATAAAAATCCCAATCCATCTCACTGAAGTCCTAGGAGGAAGCCTCATTTTGTGTGAACTGGCTGCTGGAGAAGGCAATGCGTGGGCTTTTGGGAGTGACTTTTCAATGAAGTGTTGCAGGCTCAGACCCAAGCAGTCTTTAGATCCACTCAGCCTAAGTGCCTTCCCCTGTTCAGGGGATGTGACCAGAGTCAGTCTGCAATATTCAATATTATATCCTACGTCATGTGCAATACCTCTGTACCACAGTCAGCACGTGAGGGAATGAGAGAAGTCCCTGGAATTGCTCTTGCAGCGATGTCGCCCTCAACTGCCCATGATGTTACCCCAGGTGTCCTCTAGTCTCAACTTGCCTATTTAGTAAAATTTTAAAAATATTCCTTCAAAACAAACCGCTCTAGCTGAGGGTGTGGTTTCTCAGTGAGCAATCTTAGATGGTAGTGTAGCCTGCAGCAGTCTTTCCCCCACACTTCCTGCCTTATGTTCTTGGTGCATCTCTTGTGCTGGCAGTAGCAATTGCACAGCCTCACAACACAGAAAACTAATCACTTCTTTTCTGCGTGTTTTTCAGACAAATCAGCTTGTTCATATGGTTGATGACATGACAGCTAGCACTGCCTCAAGGGAAGGGAATCTGGTCAGCGGCACAGGGGAAGAGCTGAGCCACTGTTTTTGGCAGAAGCCCACATCCAGACTAGGCTAAACTGTTGAAGAAATAGTTCCCTTACATACCTATTTTGTCGTCATCCTCTTGCCCTCTTTTACCATCAGTCTCATTCCTCTGGGTAGGTACTGAAGGGCTCCACTTAAACTTTGTTTCATTACAGTTGCTTCCCAAATTTTCCTGGGCAGGTGAACATGCAGGTAATGTGGAAGTCTATATTACATCTTGAGAGAATACTGGAGTGGAGGGTACTTGTGAAGGCTGAAATAGTTGTTGAAAGCTATTTGCTGTCTGGTTTCTAGGAGACAGCATGACTCACTGCATCCTTCCTGGTAGTCTGCACCTCTCAACCATTTATCAACTAACACACTTGATCAAGACTGATAAAAAATCTTTTAGAAAAATTATAGAGAGCTGCACTGTAGAATGGGAGCATTAAAGTGTGGAAATGAAACGATTGCTGAAGATAAGGTCTGCTCCACTAGCATTGAAGAATGTAGGTTCACATTCATCCCAAGGGATTTATTGGTGGAACTCCCACTTGTGCAAGTAATAAATGCACGCATAAATCCCTTTGTATCTTGACAATTTTCCCCTAACCATGCTTTGACCAAACTTCACAGTCAGCAGTATTTCTGGGGCGGGGGGGGAGTGTGTGTGTCTTTAAATTATTATTGCCATTATTTCATTCAGCACTACCTAAATATATCAAAACTAGAAAAGAGCCTTAATTTTAGTTGAAAAGTATCATTTGCATATGCATACCGTCATAAGAACAATAAATAACAGCAGTAGCAATAATAACAGTCATGGTCCAGAACATTATTTCAGAACCACAAAAAAACAGATGTGGATTTGGTGCAATAATCATAAATAAGTAATAGCTGGCAATTAACACATTGGATTTCAAGCTCTGAAAGGAAAATGACACTAGTGCGATAAGGTTGTTTTCTGAAGCTCATTTAGAATAAAGGTGTAAATGGCATATATGACATTTCACAACTGTATATGCCCAGAGATTAGAATGCAGGAAGGAAGACAGAGACGTCATATATAGGTTACAAACTAAAGTTCAGCTTGCTGTAGAATGTACAGATTAGGTCTTATAAAAACAGCACTCTGAATGCCTTTTCTGACAAGCAAGAAAATGTTGTCAAACATTTGATCCATCAAATGTTATCTTCACCACACAAGAAACGTACTCTAAGCCCTGACAAAGCCCGGGAAGCAGAAAATAAAATAAAACAAAACAACTTTGCTGCTCATCCAGAAAAAAAAAAAACAACACTGAAAGTGAGAAAATCCCTTTTTATGTAGACACAGGGCTTCCATTTTGAAATTGATGCTGTAAAAGGCCCCAATCGTGTTGAATTTTAAAAGGCATAGCTGAAGAATATGTGTGGCATTTTCCACAGCGTGACCTGCTTTAGAATTGTAAACCTTGTTTTTAAGTGTTTTAGACATGGGTGACACGTTCAGGATGGAAACACTAAAAGTCATGGTTGTGCACCAGAGTGCAGTTTCAGATCAAACAGATCTCCTCCTGAACCCAGGTGGAGTCCAGGTAAGGGTATGTGTGAGAGTCAAAAAAATGAAAGACAAAACTCTGGCTGAAATTACTGCCTTCAGCAGCCCACTCCACCTCGAGTGCATGGGCAGCTGCTGGCCTTGGAAATCAGGGCTTGACGCTTTTGGTGTTGCTAAACAAACTGGAACCCTAGGTGGCTTCCTCCCGGGCTTGGGCTCTGCTGGGTCGCAGACACACGGCCGATTCTGAGTGGGAGCAGCCGCCCGTGCCGGCCAGCCCGGCAGAGCTGGGGCAGTGGCAGCCAGGCCCGACCCATGGCCTCCACACCCGGACCTGCCCGCCTGGGGCTGACAAGGGATCCTGGCCTTCCCTCATGAATGTGTTTTTCTTTTACTAGAAAGGCTGGGTAATTGAATGCTTTATACAGCTCAAAACTTTACAGTTCTGTTTTGGTAGAATTTCCACATGCTTACACACAAAAGGTACACCAAAGTATTTTTAAAATACCAGCAAAATGACTATACCAATTAACTACACAGCCTGCCTCCTAAGTGCCTCTGCCAATTTACTAGTAAGTCTTAGGTTTACCTTGCGTATTTCGGTTTTAAATTATTTAAAATTAATACATGACCCATTTTGCTGGCCGTAGCTTGAATTCCTGTGCCCATCTATCAAGACTATTTATTGCTACAGTATGAAATATACAGAAGCAGGGAAAAAGAAAAAAAAAAAAAGGCTGGCACCCGGGTGATCTGTTCTCCACTAGCATGTGTGAGAAACAGGTTCTCTTCCAACCCTCTTGTTCCCCAGGCTGTCGTGGGCACCGAATGCTGCAGAGATAGCAGCAGCAGCTTCTCCAGCTGATTAACCAGAGACAGTGACAGACTTTAGCAGGAGTGCTACCCAGCACTCCAGAGCCAGAAGAATAGTTGCCTCAAAATAGAAGCAGATGGGTCTGCGCAAAACGATGGGACTTTGGAATTCAAAAAAGTGTGTTAGTGGGGAGGGAAAGAGGGAATTGTGTATTTCATTTTAAAAGGAATATGTACACGCTGTCTCTTACTATCTTTTCCAGCAGGCAGATGAGGAGGTCAGGCTGTGCTAAAATATAATGAGCTGTGGTAAACCGTGCTTTTAAAATATGTTGAAATCTTTAATAGCAACAGTAGAAGATATTTACAAAAGTACCATGTTATAGATAATTTATACAGGGATAATTATCCTGGCAATAAATCTAAATGAGAACAAAGGTTTTTTCTTTCATACACTGGACAAGTCAAACGGACTATGTGGAAAACAGAGGAATGTCCTATTTTACAAATCAGGTCCGAGTATGGAGCTGAATTTTAAATTTCTCACTGAGATTTTCTGACTCTGAAAGGCATTTGCTGGTGTAAGGATCCAACTCTGAAGTCAGCAAGCCCGAGTCTCCACCAGCTTTTACGCCAGGGTAACTCCTCAGACCTCATGGAAATTGTTCTAGATTTACGCTCTGGTAGCTGAAACCAGAATTTTCCTCAAAGGAAACCAGAATTTTCCTCAAAGGATGGCTTCCCGTTTGCTGTAAAAACAAACAAACAAACAAACAAAAAACTACTAAACAAACAAACAAACAAACAAACAAACATAAGGATATGCCCTTAATTTATTTACGTGATCCCAGTGTAGCAAATCTGCATCCTAATGGCATGTTGCAGAGCTTTAGGATTGTTTTACACTGCTCTGAGATGGAAATCACTTGTTCCCCCACTATATCACAGGTATGCTGTAATGTTCTCCAAAACACTGAAAATTAAACTTACTGTAGGACTCAGCTCGTCTTTGGTTACAGATCTCTAAAAGTTCACACTATATTAGAAAATAGCATGGGACCAGACCCACCCTCCAACCCTGGGCTAACTTTCTCATGTGCACACAACTAAACTCTCTCGGCCTCTGAAGCAGACAGACTGCATTAATACACTTATTAGGAATGTGTCAGGCCCCTGTCGAGCCCTGAACTGTGTGTGGGCACTGCCTGGGAGGGTGCTGGGATGCTGCTGATGGTGCCTGCAATTTGACCATATGGATGGTCATGCACCAGTGTGCAGTGCTGTGAGATAACCTGGCTCAGTTTAACAGTATAAAAATAGTCTTAGTGTCTAAGCCTGTCTGCTGCCTCTTAAATGCCCTTCTGAGATAACTTGACACCTAGAGATGCCCATTTCTCCCCATTGAGTTTAGAAAATGTCTATGGTGACAAACTTAGACCTAGTCTTTAACTTTCTTATGCCTCAGGCTAAGTGTCTGCTAATCAGAACATTTCAGGTACACCATATGCATCAATGAAGAAAGAAAAAGGAGGGCAGATTGTGTGTGTGTGCCTGGATTTAGTATCTGGTAAAGCTGAATCTTTGTGTAAAGAAATAAAGAATGAAAATAAGACACACATATAGATCGATGCGGGAGCAAGCACTCACTGAGCCAGGCGAGATGCTGACACCATGCTTTTCTCCTGACCGCTCTGTAAGCAGTATAAACAGTAATAGACATTGTATCATTTTAAATTGCCTCATTGAACGTAATGCTGATTTTAGACTCGGTTTGAGCCTCCTAGGTACCATGGAGCAGAGAATATTTACTCTCATCTTAAAAGATTTTACCTGGCGAGACAGAGCGAACAGCAGTCAATACCATTAGGGTGAGCCAGACCCTTCTGCACTCCCAGCAATTCTTCAGGGCATCGTCCATGCAGAGCCCTGGGGGTTCTCGGAATCAAATGGAAAAACAGAGTAATGGGCGTGTCAGTGCAGGCTGATTAATCATCAGTCAAGTTAGAGCTTGGGGGACACACAGACACTTATCCTAAGGTAAGGAGAGTAAGGCCCCAATTACTGCCCTTGTTACCTAATGCTTGACATGGCCTCAGTACTCACTTAGACCTGGCACAGACCCAGAGAGAGATGCTGATATTCAGAGCTGCAGTTGCTGATTCTTTGAGTGTCCCTTGATGCATCTGATTAAAGCAAATGATCGATACTAAACTTTGAGAAAAACTAGCGTAGGGATGTTATGGATGACAGCCCATGAATAAATAACTCTGATAATGGCATTTGTCTTACTATAAAGCTCATTCATAATTTAGCAAGAATAATGCCCATTAAAGAACACCTAGAATGATCACTGTCAAAATAAAGAGTTAATTGGTTTCTATCTTCTGGGAACTCTCTCATAATAAGCTCAGAATGGAAAACTGGCTAGGAACTCCATAGAGTGATTATAAAAGTATCTACTCACCAGGTCACCTCCTCCTCATTTAGTATTTCTTCAGCACTTTTTAGACGTCTGCTTTTGATACATATTCTCTAACTCAGAAAGGAGAAACATTGAGCAGGATCTCATCTCTTTTTCACAAAAATAAAGAATTTTACCCAATCTCCACTTAAGTCATAAGCAACTGATTCACATCCCAAACTAAATATCACGGGGCCCTTAAAGCAAATATTGTTCTTTATTAAGAAAATAAGTGTTGCTGTTTGCTAAATTTAGGGGAAGAAATAACCCAGTTATGTCAGAGGACTTATGTACTTTAATAAAATGTAGCTTGAATATTCATACCACACAGTTATGTAACGCCTATAAAATGTTTCCTGCCCCACCACCATAAAAACGGTTTGCAGATGTCTTTTAATCTAGAAATGCTGTCTGTCTAAGGCAAAGGGAGAACGCCAATACCAGAGCCTTGCTCTAACAAAATACAAGTGGTTTGTATTTTCACATAAGGATTGTGCGTATGCACTGGCACATCTGTTCACTACACGGTCCTGCAGCCTGGAATGGATAACACTGACTTTGGGGATTAATGCCAGCCTCACTTGAATAACAAACACTTGTACTCTAACAGTCTTTGCAGCACTAAAACAGGATACACTTCTTTGGACATCGTGTCAAAATGCAAAGTAACAGCCGATCCTGCCCTTACTGGGTGATCGACTGTTTCTATTTAACATCTTGTATTTAGCAAGTATAGTATGATGGTGATGGAGCCAGAGTGTTTCAGAAGCATCCTGGAACAATATTCCATGTGGAAAATTATGGTGTCCCGTAGTGCTTCACATCTACCTCAACTATATTAAACACTACATAAAAAAAATCTGAATTCCAGACGTTCTCTCTAGAAATTGCAAGTATGCTACGCCAGTATTTATGAGATCAAAAACATGCCAAGGCTCTAAATCCATGGTTCTAAATAGAAACTTTAGTTTTCACACAAGACTGAGCTCTCAGCATACTGCTCCCCTCCCCTGAACATGCCACAGCCTCAACCATGAATGTGACCACAAATGTCACCACTGTTACTTTTCTTGAGTCAAAATATAGAAAAGCAGGAGGGTATATAACAGTGCACTCCAGAGCTTTGTTTTTAGAGACCGAGCAGTTCAGGTATTGAAATCCAGTGACTTCCTACAGATCAGCTCATCTGATCCCTCTGCACCCAGACCTTGGCACTGCCTTGTTTTTTTCTTTTCATGAGTGTGGGTCAACATCAGAAAACAGCCATTTCTAACTGGCACTCTTTTAGCAATCAGAGCAGTAAGAGAAAAGGTTTAATAGGCCTGAAGGAAGAGGCCAGGGAGAATTGTGAGACAGAGGGAAGGCAGCCCATCTCCCCTCAGGCCAACTAGCAGCAAGGTTTATCAAGATCTCAAAAACCCTCAGGGTTTGTATTGCTATCCCCTTGCACTATCACCTCTTTACATTGCTGAGATTTCTTCCCCTCTCTTTCCAGGCCATTTCAGTCTCTTTTATGTGCTTAGTTTGAAGGACTGCAAAGAGTGAGGGGCTAAGGTACTCAGACAGATGGAGCAAAAGAAGAGCCAGGGTGGAGGGTGAAAACTGTTTGTCCTGGAAGGAAAAGCGCTCCTGTGGTTCTGCTCCCCTGGATGTAGGTACCCCAGGGCAGGAAACCACCTGGCACAACATGAGGGGGGCCATCACAGGACAATTGCGCACACACACAGACATACACATGTAGCTGTTCCCGGGGGAAATAATGTGGATTGGAGCCCCTTGAACTCAGACAGTTTCACCTCAAGCCAAGTGACTGTGTCATGTGGGCAATTTTCTGGTGGTTTTTACTTTCCCTGGGACAAATGGGATTTTCCTGGAATAATACACATGTACTTCTGTGTGCTGAATTACACTTTTCTCCTGTAGCAGTCCAGAGTGAACTGTGGAGACCTGAAACTCGCTAATCTGGAGATCTGGCACTGCATATACCATAGGACCTGTATGGAGGAGATTTTAGTCTTCAAAGATAGCAGCCCAACATACTTAATGAACACTGCTACCTTCTATTATTTCCTGTAAGAGAAAGTGGAGAGAGACGATTCACTAAGGAAATCTGCATAATTAGGGTCCATCATTTCCTACAGCTGGGAACATCACAGGCAAAACAGAGCACTTTCCCTCACCCTTTTAGCAATTCTTCTCAAGGAACTGTTAGCTCCTCCACCTCCAGGAAGGGAAAAGGGAGAACTAATGCCAAAGAAACCTTCACAAGGAGAACTGCTTCCCTTTTGCTGCAACTGCCACTGCTTCTCCAGCTTTCTAACTTCACATATTTTCTGCTTAGTAAATGTTCAGTTTAACTTCCTTTTCTTTGATGATTTGTGGCTTTCATGACAATTCATAAATCGTAACCAACCCCAAAATGGATTTTGGTCTGGTGGCTCAGGAACAGTATGGCAGCCTGCTGAGGCCCGATCTCTGCCTGGATCTGCCCAATGCCATGGGAATGGCACAGACGGCCATTGGATCAGTCCTGGAGAACAATGATCTCAAATTCCTGCTTTGGCCAACTTAATCTTTTTCTCTGCCTCTTTCCCAGCAGACAGTGTGATCGCTGTGTACAGTTCACATTGAGGGGATTATTCAGACAGTGGTCACCAAGTGGGAAAGAAGGAGGAGGAAAGGGGTGTTCAATAGTTCAAAATATAGGGAGAGATGTTGTAGAAATACAGAATCACAGTTTATATATTTCTTATTACTTTATCAGAAGTTAGTGGCATACATTTCTTAACACTAAAATAATTTCTAGATAATCCTGTAGTATGAGGCAGAGTTCACTGCTACCGAAAATGTGAGGTTTCACTCTACCCTTCCCAGCTATGAAATACAACCTCCTAGTTAGGGCTACTTAGGGCACATGTTTGGACAGCCCTTCTCCCATCCCTGTGTTGGTTTAACTCACTAATCAGGCAGAAAATGCATTCAAGAAGGGCAGAGAAAGAGAGAGGGTTAGATCTCTGTTGGCTCAGTAAGTTAGAGCAGCCCAGGGACACATCTGGAAAATGACAGAGCAAGTGTAAAGGAGAAAGCAGAGCCTTGGGGAACAGGGGAGGGGAAGAGACTGAGGAGGAGATCAACATTTCAATAGCAGAAAACTCTTTTACAGTCTCAGTTGCTCTTAGGACAGGACTCTCCTTTGTATCAGCAAAGTACTAGTCTAAAACAACTATAAGCTAGGGCATTGTCACAGTGGATTTGCCTTTAAAACCATTTTGACATAAAAATCACCTATGAGCAAAGGTTGGTGAAGGGAGACTTAAAATGTGCAAACCAAGACTGAGTTTACTTTCATTCAAAGTCTCTGAGCAGCTTAGCAGCATCAGAGCAGGAATGCCTCACTTGAGGATGTCTGCTGGCATGCTCTTCCTTCAAAAGTTTTCCCAAGGTTTTTGTCAGTTAGATATTTGCATTTATGTATTATTCTCTTATTCTGTTATTGTTTTTCTTATTCTGCAAACTGATAGGAGAGGCTTGCAACTTGGATTGCTTGATTTGCTTAATAGAGGGTGGGTTTTTTTATGAGCTTTTAAAATAAGTTATATGACAAGTGAACAACATAAAAATCTTCTCAAGAAAAACCTCAGAATATTACACTTTATGTAGAGTTGAACAAATTAGGATATCCAACAGATTTTCTAAAAAGTGTTCTTGTGACAACAGGTGATCATAATCTCAACTTTCTGGTAAAGTACATGGACCATATGCTTTCCAGTTCGCTTTTCTTTTTTTCTTCTCTTTTGGTTGCTAACATATTGAATTATTTTATCTCCAGTGTTCATCCGCCTTTCTCTGATTGGTCACTCAATATATTATCTAAAGAATCATTTTGCACAGCTCCACACTCAAGCCTAGCAAAAGTGGGAAGTTTCATAAATCACATAAAAAAGCCTTTCCTTGTAAGGCTCTGAGACTTAATCAGTCTGAATAAGTTTTGTATACAGTCAAAAGCACCTCATTTTTTGCACTAAGCCTTCAAAAGTTAGAAATCAGCCCCTCTTCATTCCACCTTTTAAAATGAGGATAACTACTTTTAGTTCCACAGTAGCAGGAAAACTTAAAGCCACATCTAAAACCTGTGCTGTGTCTAAAGACAGATTGGAATGTTTTGTGTTATTGTTTCCTTCGGTACTGTTAATACTGTTACTGTTTTGTAGATCAATAGCAACTTTTCCCAAGCAATAGTGTAGTTTGTAAATCAGTGTCCTGTTTTGGGCAATAATAGACAGTCAGTTTATGTTTGGTATTTTGGTGATGTGATTAGTTTATTATAAAGCATTCACCAACCCACATCTGTGAGGAGGGATGGATTGTGAACAGGGATAACAAATGGCAGTCTGCCACTCACAGAGACCACAGACCTCACTGCTTTACCCAAAAAGCAACTGCCTGAGATTTCTTATCTCTTCTAAAGTTTCACACTAAAGCGAAGACCTCAACAAGAACTTCCTGGCCCCCTTGTAAAACTCTCTCACCTAAAAGCTGCTGGAAACTTGTGGCCTTCAAAGGTGAGATTTGAATATCAGCTCTCCCCTTGTGCCACTTTGCAATACAAAGGAACCTCTGAGCTTTAATTGTCAGACAAAAGAGGCTGTCTTAACCTACATAGTCCCTTTAATTAGGGTCTGCATGTGTATACATCAGTGACCTTTAATGGCAGGCCATTAGCACCTTTAAACATTACACCATGGCTGGTTTAGAGTCTGTGTGCAGAAGAGGTTTTCAGTATTAAAGGTCTCTTTAATCTAGGAGAAAGGATAATAAGATCCATTGCCTGGAAACAGAAGTCTGCAGAATTTTGTACCTGCTCGTTTTGCATTGAGGAGACCTTGCTGTTGAAACGCTTCTCTCAAGCCTGGTCTCTCTTGGAAGCTAAAGCCCCTTTGTGTTGACAAAAATAAACCAGTAGAGTGGTAAACAGTGGGAAAGGAATGTCAGCTGTAGAGGGATATATGCCTGGCCACCGGATTGTTTATGACTCAGTTAACAGATCTCAGCTGAATCACTATAACTAGCCCTCTCCTGGGGCTCCATTACACCATATGGCCTGGATTTTTCTTCCTGCCCATGGCTGCTTGATCCCCATACCTGTTCTCCTTGCCTGATAGTGCCACTACAAGTGCTTGTGAGGCTACAGACTGAACTGAGCAAAGGAGATAATTCTGGGGGCAAAACAACAGGAAAACCGCAACCTGGACTTTTCCATCATTGGACCAAACTGGATTAATTCGTTGACCATGTTCATAGCAAGACCCCACCAACCACTGCACCCACAGAGGCAGGCAGAGGCCCTTGTGGTACAGGATGAGGAATAAATGCGGTGGTATAAAGTGTCACAGTATTGCTGCCAAGCATTTTACCTTGCCTTTAATATGTTGTTTTGCAAGGCGAAGTAGTCTAGTTTAGATACTGAAATTATCAGCTTAGTTATATGGAAAAACTGAAGTACAAAAGCCAGTGAAATGGTAAAATGTTAGCCTCAGTTCTCAGGCCAGTCCTCCTTCTAGATGGTTTCCATTGCTCACATCTTTCCAGTGAGACACCCTTACCCCAGTCACTGACAAACTCCAGTAAGTATTAGCCTTTGTGTTCCTGGTGACCATGACTGTTATGATGTTTTTTTAGGTCTTTGACTAGGCTGTTGTTTTATGGTCCATTTGAAGGGAAGCGATCTGAAACAAAAAATGGCATAAATTCTTCAATGCCATAATAGCAAACTTACTCTTTGTTCAATCAGGAATACGATTGCCACTTTAAAATGTAGTATTTTATATTGTGCTTATACGTGGCCTCCTTCTGATTTACCTAATGATTCCCCTCTTAATTTCCCTGCCACTTTGCGCCCCTTCAGAACAGACCTGTCTGGTTCCCTTCTGGTCTCTACCACTCCGACATTCCAGAGACTAGCTGTCTTTTCCCACTTTATGGTCTGGCACAGAAGCACATTGTCCATTTCCACAGACATTCCAGCAACGGAAACTCTGTGATCCCACCTATGCCTTTACCTCTCTGATTACTGCGAGTCTGCCATCTATCCCCTCAGGATTTTCAAACTCAGTGCTTAGGAGAAAAGCAAAGGCCTAGCAGGTCTGAAAACATGGAGTCTGACAAGCCCATTGCACCCCATGTAGATGCCAGAAGCCCCTGGGCAAGGACTTTGAGGACAACAGAGATGGATGAGAGATGTTAATTGTCATTTCAGTGCTGAAGGTGCCACAACCACTTTCAAACAGGAAGCCGGTACAGTCTGCAAAGCCATCACCTCAGCCATATTTTGCTGCAGATTCTGCACCTGACTTGGATAAGACTGGGAAAAATAGCATGTGGGGATCCTCAGGAACCCAGACTCTTTGCCAACCAGGAGCCTTGCTAGCATCCTGATCCTGAACAACCATTAGATGTTCCTTCCTGCCAACACACAAAAACAGCTGATGCCATTTATATTATTGTGGCCGCATCTGAGAAAATGTTCCTTTGCTTTCCTTTTGCTTCTTATTTTCTTTTCCCCTGGTCTCCTCACATAAAAGCTGTTGGCCAAACCTGCACACAAAACTCTCCTCCTTTCTCCCAGATTTGTTATCTGGCTTAGGCAGACACTCAAGTCCCTCCAGACTCCAAAGTTTTCAGCATGCATGCCAGGAACCAGCCATGCTTCATGCACTTCTTCTCCTTCCAACCTCCCCCTGATTTCCCCAGGCTGCTAAACTCCGAAACAGAGTTTTCAGTTATCCAGAGTCCAATTGTTTATCATAGCAGTACCCACCAGGGTTCCTGGAGGAGTCACGACGATGAGAACCAGCCTTCTTGTTTACTGCTGTAAGCACTGGCAAGAGCAAACATATGCCAGTGCCTGAATGCACGTGTGCTGCTGACCCTTCCCCTGCCAAAGCCCAAAATAACTTTTTTAGGACAGTAAAAACACAGTTAGTTACCAATCACTGCAGATAAGCGTTTGTAATCTGACAGTGCTGGGTCATGTTTGCTTGGGAGATAAGTTGGAGGCTGAGGCACAGGAAGTACTTTGGCCAAGCTGCAATGTTTGTGAGGATGCCTGGCCTGTCCCCAGTTCCTAAATTAGCAACATCCCTTTTTCAGCCCTGCAAGAGTTCTGGTGGCACTAGTCTAACTAGTGCAGGGCCAATCTTTGCAAAGATGCCCCTTTGCCGTACCGAGGACATGGAATTTATGACAGGAATTATCTGTGGTCCTGTGCAACAAATCACCTGTATGATGGTGGTACAGTCAGCCTACATCACCCCTCTTAGGAATCCATCACTACCTGGAAACTGTCCCTTCTTTTCCTCCCATGCAAGAGCATCATTCAGAAACCAGTGTGCATCCCATTGATAAATATCTGGAACCTCAAGGTGTCTACCCAGCACACAAGCTGTTATGGCAGAAAAGAATTCCCAGGCATCAAGTGTCTCAAGAAGAAATATTTGTGAATATGACAAACTGGAAATTGCTGGGATGATAATAATTTCACTCAGAGGTTACTGAAAGAGGACAGGAAAATACCTGCTTGTTACACTTTTTACGTTTCAGGGTTGGAAACCGAAAGCATGTAGGTAATTATAGCCACTGAGTACCTGACTAATCTTGAGCGAAACAGGAACAGTGTCCAGGAAGAGCTTGTAGACTTCTAACATCACAACCTATTTTCCAGAAAGATCTGGTAGTCTTTCACCAGAGGTAATGACAAGGTTTAGAGAGGAACCATGAGTCTCCGGATTTTCATTAGCTTTGCTCAGTCATCTGACATGGTAAAGCATAATAAGTTAAATAGAGAGGCCCAAGAGGATGGTCTGTGCCCAATTAAAAGGTAAAATTGCAGGGTAAAATATATATATATCTACATATATTTTGCACTGTGTTGTGAAGAAAGATTTAGTAGTCCTACCTTCAATAAACAAAATGTCTTCTCCTTGACCACAACCTCTTAAGATCATTTCAGCCATGTACAGTGGTGTACTACACCACTGGTGAGACCACAGCTTCTCTATGGCAGGCAGGGACAATAGCAGCCCCTGGCTGTCTCACTTCCAAACAAGTTTGAAGAATTGCTTTTTCAGCATTCAGGGTCTTGGTTTTTGCAGCAGGTGAAGGGGGTTTTCCTCTCCATCCATCCACCACTGAACCATCCGAAAGCCCAACAACTACTTGGAAATAGAGCTATGCCACACTTGAGCTGAAATGTATCCGCTTCTCTTTGCTCTTGAGTGGGCATTTAAATCCTTCTGTTTGTGTTCGTGTTACACTTACATTTATAGCCCTGGCCAAGCGTTCATTGTCTAGGTGAACCTGCTTTAGCAGGTGGGTTGGACTAGATGGTCTCCAGAGGTCTCTTCCAAGTCCAACCATTCTGTGATTCTGTGGTTTTGTTCTAGACAGAAGTACTTTTTTTTGTGATTCAGAAGGTTTATTGCTCATTCCACCCAGCACCTACAGAAATCAATTGATTAATGGGGTTTCCATGCAGTGGCCTGTTCATGTGTGGCAGACAGACTGAATGTACTTGGGTTACTGGCAATCAAAGGAGTTCACCTAGAGCAGACAAAAGTTTCACATGGGGAAAGATCAATAATTAAAAATTATTATTTATGGGGGAGGTAGAATAACAAAAGACAGCTACAACCAGTAGAAATGTGTGCCAAGGTCTTTCTAATTTATTGGCCATTTCTTTGACAGGCAAAGACATTAGTTTTTTTTATGACTTCTTGCATTTTGTAATAGGAAGCATCACGGCTTTCAGAAAGCTTATGCTGCTTGACAGATGTTGCCAGCCAGTCTGTGGGACTTTGGCCTTAACTCCATGCATAAAGGAGCTCTTAACCATGATGCCCACCATCACTGTCAGTTACTGTAAGGAGGATTTCTCTGCTAAATGCAGACACTTATAGTGACTAAGGTTGCCCTTAATGGTGGGTATCTGGTTAATATGTCTAGTTCTTATGGAAGCCCGAAGTGAGCAGTGATGTTGCAAATGTCTGCTCTGTGGATAACTAAGGTTAAGTGTGGTGAATCTTAACTTGTTTGTTTGCAGTACAATCTCTTCCAACAAATCCACCTTTATTTTCTACATCCTGAAGAGACCAGAGAGCATGTCAGTTCAAGCCATCTTCATTAAGTGTCTGTTTACATTCCCATCTTTGGGCAGATTGCTATCGTCCTCCCAGAAAAGGATGCAAATGTCTGGTAAACTGTGTTTCAGAAATCTCCATCTTGGCCCCTTAATCTTGGAGAGTTCTGATTATCCACCTCCAAATATCCCATAAACACTGAGGAAAATATCCCATATTGCAGTAAAAAAGATAAGGCACTACTCGTGGGAATCTTTCCTTCAAGTCGAACAGATTTTAGTTCGCAGACAAAGCTCTCAGATAGAATTGCAATTGGACAGCTATCCATTTCCATGGCATTTGCTAGCCTGGGACATGACTGGAAAGGGTCTTAGACATTTGATTTAGTGGGTAAGTACTGCTTTGACTAATTTGGCTATTTGAACTCACCAGATGCAAACACGGACATTTTGGAAAGCACCTGCTATCTCCAGAGATATTTGTGAAAATGAGGTGATGTCTCTCTCGAGGCTTATCTTGGCAAATAAAACTTGGTAAGCCAAAGCCAAATATTGCAAAACATCTCTTTCTCTTTTACATGTCTGCTTTTAAAAATATAATAAATGTCTGTGAGACCAAATAGATCCCAATTAAGTTAAATCAACTGAAGGGTGCAGAAAGAGAAAAGGAGAGAATATTTCAAACAGGCTATTTTTGGTTTTGCCTTTACAAAACTCTTTTTCTTTCTCTCTCTGTTTATATGGCTGGGCTCAGCTTCAGCTAAAACAGCTGATTTCAATAAAGAAGTACTGGCAGCCTTCAGACCTGCTTTCCCTCCTGAATCTAAGAGAAAAACAGAAAAGAGTTTGCAAACTTTTCCAAGTGGACCTTGAGGGGCTCACTTTCTAGAATTTGAATGTCTGGCAAAAGAACTCATGCTAATTATAACATCTCAATGCTCTCAGCTGCCCAAACCCTTTCCTGGCCTTTCCCCAGAGCAGGAGAAGGAATGTGCAATACTGCTGTTGCCAGTGAATGGTGAACTCAGGAGCCCCCTTTTTTTCCCTTTCTCCAGCTGAACCCACACCTGCCTTGGACAGGTCCATCCATAACAGCTGTGAAATGTATGTTACATCCCTGTAGCTTGGAATTGCTGTGATGTGAGACCACAGCAAATTGAAAGCCTGTATCCTGCTAAGACAATTTGTCAGTCTTCATTTGTAGCAAGCTATGTGGCAATGCCACTGATAGTTAAAGGGTCAGTATGACTTTCAGTTCAGATTACCTTTTCTTTTTGAGGACTTCTATGCATTCGCACTTTTGTAACAAGCCGCGGATCTGCCTTGAAAAGCTAAGCCTGTAAGGGGGTGCTTGAGAATGCATGCAAGGATGACTTGATCAGCTGCTACTTATTAGGGACTCTGTCTTCCCAGTAGCTGCACTGCTGTAGTAAAGAACAGCTGGAAATCCACTGTATATTTTCAGACTCTTTCCTTTGCTTAAGCACACCTATTATGAGAAAATAGCTAAATATTTTTGGATCCTTAAGTATTCTCCGTAACAATGCATTATAAAGGACGTGATTTTTCAATCTGGCCAAACAGCACGTGGGTTCATTGTGAGAGGTGCATGAGGGATCCCGCTACATGTATGTCTCTGGAAAGCTGGGTACAAGAGGGTTACAGGACAATTCTGGGAACAGATTAACGTCCCCCGGGGGACTCTGATTTGGTCTGGGACTGAGATGTCCCAAAGGAAAACTACACAGCTGGCTTTGCACGTCGTCCAGTGCAATACCTTGGATGTCATAACATGCCTGTATGCCAAGAAAATCTGCAACTGCCCAGCTAGCGCTGCTTTTTACAGTCCTTTCTGCACAGCAGAATAGGGCAAGCCACAACCTGACCTAGAAAGCTCATCTTGTAAAAGACTCTATTGCTCAAGCAATAATTTTACAATGCTTTCAATAATTATTTTTTAATACTATTTTCATTTAAATATTATGCCTTCTATCAAGATCTACTAGTTTATTTCTCATGTTAAGTTTCCCCTCTGACCATTATTTTCTGCCCATTTATTTCTCAAGTTATCTCTTTTTTTTTCGAAGTCTGTGTAATGGCTTACTTATATGTTTAATGAAAAACACAAAAATCATGGAAAATTAATATAGAGCAAATCATGTTTCAGCTACCATATCAGAGAGGAAATGGAGAAATCAAATAAAATTGTATTACCTTCTGAGCCCTGATAATGTCTGTATAGCTTTGTATGCATTCTTCACCTTTTACTGTTCCTACCTTCTGATATTTGTTTGTAATTTGTGTTCTGGACTCCTAATACATTATTCAAACAACGAGTATCTCCTAATTTCCACTATCTTCTTTGATAACCTTGAGCCTCCTTTTATCTCAAAAACTAAGCAAATGAGCCTGTTTTATTTTTATGTGCTGTTTGCTGAGCCCCAGCTAAGCTTCAGATTTGAAATACTCAGACTTACTGGAACCGCAGGTTTGAATACAAGCAGGTTAATCTTTCCAACACAGGGAACTGAAGAGCAACACTGTTGCTCAAGAAATAAATTATTTCTGAAAAGCACCCTCAAAATGTCAGGCTTTGCATGGGCACCTTAGAATCAGGCTTCCTTAGAGGCTTTCTCAGAGAATATGGGCAAGTCCTGAAGACAGAGTCCCTCACCAACCATAATCTTCCAGTGGCAGGTTCCTTTTTTTTATTAGAGCTCAGAAGATAAAGTGTGGGTCTGCACAGATTTCTGCTGCATCATTATGGCACAAAGAAAAAAGTGGTTTCTCAAGGGAGAAATTAAGCCAGTTAGTATATCGTAAATCCAAACCAGCACTCTGAACTCCACCCAAAAATCAATAAGCAATCAACATAGATCACAGGGCACCCAAAATATAATCATCTCAACATTCCTCCAGTGAACAGTTGGAGTCCTTTTCTCTGCACCAACAAAATTATTCCAACAGATTTGAGAAACAGAGTTTCCATAAATCATTGTAGTGTGGGTTTGCACTTATACATGAAGATTACACCTTCTTGTCCACATATAAAGTTGCTCGAGGTGCTTCTAAGTCTATCAAGGAGTAACTGAGAATCAAATCAGGCTATCCACTGTTAAAACAACAAACAAATTGCTGACAAGCAGCAGCAAGCCAACAGAAAGATACATTCCTCATAATAATCCCATTGTAAAAATTTTTATCTGTTTTGGGCATTGTGACAGAATGCCAAACTGGCTAGAGTGGGATTAGGTCCAGCCATTTGTTCTATAGGGAAATCCTCAAAGAAGATAAAAGACAAAATACCCAGCTTTTATTTGGAGAGAAAAAATAAAAATAAAAAACAAATAAAGCGCAACTTTACAAATATGGAAAAGTAACCAAGGACAAATGAATAGAATTGTTAAAAAATAAAATTATGCAGAATCTCTTTCCTCATCCACTTGTTTCCAGGCAACTCCTTACTGTGGAGTAGCAACAGACTCTTCCCTGTACCCTTTGGGTCCTAGCAAAGTTATTTTCGCCATCTCTAAGTTTTGGCTGGCTTCTCTCAGCACCATGTCGCAAGCCTCCAGCTGCCTATTCCTTTGCCAGGTTTGTCCTGCACTTTCTCCATCCCATTGTGTCCAAATGTGCTCACAGGCCTGCTGAGAAGGAATTGTCTCTCTCCATGCCCCACATCACCCAGCCATTCTCTTAAGAGAAGATACACATAATTGTGAAGATACCAGTAAAGCAAATGCCATCCAACACAAGCCTCAATTAACTTTCATGTATCCCAGGAACAAGGATGTAACCATGTCATCTGGAGCAGAAAGGAGAAAAGATGAAGGTAACGTGTGCCTGTTCACTGAAGGCAATGTAATCAGGGGTTCGTACCATCACCCTCAATAGCTTGTTTTCAAGCTGAGCAAAAGAAACAGAGCAGGATAAAGTCTTGCAAAAAAGTAGTTCTCAGAGGAGAGAAACCAACTGTCTGGCATGAATCATGAGGACTTTGGGTAAATAATAAGAGCAGACCAGTGCACAACACTTAGGTTTATAGTTGTTTTAACAGTATCTCATGAATAGCTAAACAGATATGCATAACTGCTCTGACTTCATCCATCAGTAGAGAAAAAATCATCTGCTAGCTAAACAAAGTCAGTCTTCACGTTGTGACCTGACTGGAAACTTTAATCATGTATATATATGTATATTAGATATGTATATGTGAGTGTATACACAGATAAAACATGTAATTTTTGTCTCACTGTGACCTTGTCAATAAGCTTCATAAAATTGAAAGAGCTAACAAAAAACAAAGCTGTCCAACCTGCCTGCCAGTCTCTCGTTAATACAAGGCTTTTCACTGCTGTTTTAAGCAAAGCTGCTGGCCTGGGCTCTTCCATTTACACAGGACCCGGTGCCTCCTGCTAGGATTTAATAGCTTTGAAACTCATATTTTCAGCCTCCAAGTGATGGTCCAAATGTCACCAACTTCGTCACTGCTACACAGGGCATGACAAGGACAGAAATGAAGCAGAAATATTTTATCATTTCTGCTGGGAAGGTATTGCGCTAGCTCCACAGAGATGACGGTCATCTGAAAGCAGTGTGGTTTTTCTCACAAGTATCTTATGTTAATCATGGACTAGATCCAGGTAGGATTTTCCTCCTAAATATCTGTAATCCGAAACGACTGGGTAATACGGTATATCCTATGGGCAAGAAATCTATTCTTTGCTTCCAGTGTTGTGGCAGTATTAGAATTTCTACAACATTTTTGTTGAAATCAGGTAGCTTTCACTTGACGGTCCTCAAGTGAAGGCTCTGCCTGCTTTCTGGGCCTCTGGAACTGCACCGAATGATCCCAATCAAAGTCATCTCCAAGAGCAAAGTCATGGAGGTATATACCTTGGAGTCAACTCCAGGTCTACATCTATCAATAAGGTGACCATGGGAGGAGAAATTATCTCCTTGGACTCCAAACACAAGTGTCATCTGTCTTTTAGAACAAGTCATGCAAACAGGAGTCCAATGCTGACAGTAGAGCCATAACCAAATTCCTGATTATCACCTCAAAGGGAAAAATATACCAGTTCCCAAAACTTGATCTTAGGTCAAACAACTCAAAGGATTTTCAGACTCCAAACAACATTTACCTCGTACCATTGGCTGCTGGAAAGCCCTGCACGGTCGCGAAGCAATGAAACAGAAATCTTCCCGGCTCGTATTCCCCTTCTCCTATGGCTCCGCTTCTGCAGAGACTGAATGAGTCCCCAGCCACCCGTCACGTCGTGCCTTACCTCCTGTACTCTTGGCATCTTGTTCTTCCTACATGCCGCCTGTGTGCCAGCAGAGCTGGCCACCCAATAGCTTCTGCTTTGAGTCATCCTTCTGAAAAACACTGCAGAAGATCCTCAATTCTTCCAGTCCTTTTAAAGAATTCTTCAATAGTTTTCACAGTCGGTGGTACTTTTTTAGGAGTCTGAATTTTTTTTGATGGTCGTTAATCTGCAAAGAAGGTTAAAAACTCTGTGAATATATACACTGCTGAAAGTTCTATTGCTGGTGTATGTTTAAGTTATCACAAAGACCCATGAGAGGGGAAAGTGTCTCAACTTCTAATTGCAAAAGCAAAAATCTTCACAAGGGGAGCAACAGAGAAGATCAAGGAATTTGGCAGCGTATGTATTCCGGAAACAAATGATTTTCATTTCTTTCAAGGGTGAATAAAAAAGAAATATTAAAGGAGAGGGAAAAAAACCCTTTTACAATAACTTTAGAGGTTATACCTCATCCTGATGTTTCAGTAATCAAATGCTTTATCAAGGAAAAAGATATTTTAATTTGCTATTTTAAAAGCTCCCCAGCTGGCAATAGCCTAATCTCTAAAGGAAGGAGTGCCAGATGCATAGGACAAGAACAGCAAAGGCTCTCACCCAGCAGCCTTCCTCTTATCTTCACTGGCAAGAGGAAATGAATGAGTCAGCAGATCAGAGAGGGAGAAATGGAGTGTGTCGCTCCAGTAGTTCTAAAACATACGAACCCAAGAAAGTGTCTGACTTATCAGGCAAACTTTTAAAGCTAATAAAGAGTTTCAGTGGAAGTCAATGGAAGGATTTTGAGTTTGACAGCGTAATAAGCCAGAGTTTCTTTGTACTAGTCATTATTTTGGATCTTGATTTAGTAATAATACCTCGTTCTCACATAGCGTTTTTCATCATTTGATCAGAAACTGCTTTACCAGGTTCAGTATTTTTACTGCTATTAAACTGAAGTAAAAAATAATCTAAAAAAAAAATCTTGTTTGATAAGGCATTTCAAGAGCTACAGGAAAGTGCCATGTGGTCTAGACTAAAAGAAAAAACACAAGCGAGTTTCCATATTTGCCTTTGATTGATTAGATTGTGCTGTTCTTGCAATGATAAGCATGTTAACTGAAATTGTAATGTGTTACTTAAATGACAGCAAGCTGTCAAATACTAGAAGATTAATTTAGTATTGAAAAAATGTTTAAAAAAAAAAACATTCAAGCAGAGAAATAAGCTAACCCTCTCTCAAGAAAAAAATCCAAACGTTTCAGAAAATTGTAGATAAATATTCCGTGTATTAAAGGGTCAATTCCATTTCTTTTAACCATCAGTCTGATTAGAAAGCTGCAAATCTCACAAATTCTCACAAGATTTCAAATATTAGTTGTTTTTACACAATACGGAATGTTCTCAAATACAAGTCTCTTTCGAAGTACTTTTGTATTTTCCCTGGTGGTCATAGGTATATGTGTTAATCTAAAATTTAAAAAAAAAAGTTCCACGTTGGATTAAAGATATTGATTAAACCACATCAAGCCTGATAGGAGAGTTGAATTTTTATGCCCCCTTTTATGTATTTAACTAGAATCTGCGTAATATATTTCTGATGATCTGTACTTAGAATTAACTCAAATAAAGGCTCTTACCATTTTCCCGTTTCCCTAATTTACATAACCTGATAGACTCTTTCTTGTTGACCAACTATGATAATCTAAACATCATTGGAGGTTCTTTCCATTTTTAATTTAATATTTTAAATGGCACTGTCTACGAGAAAAAGAAAATGAAAATTGCAGAAGATAGAAAATGAATAGTCTGAATTTAAAAGGTGACTTCTTGAGGCATGTAGAATTTTTAGCTTTCTTTGGTAGCCTGTGAGAAGCTGGAATTAAACACCAATAGTTTTCGTTTTGCTGTGGACTGGTTGGAGAAGTGTGGCCCTAGTGTTTAGAGCATGTGAACTGCTTTTTCTCAGGAGCTCTAACATGCTGCACACATGGAAGCAGACATTCCAGATCCTGTTGTTACACAACTGGAGAGATGAGCTTTGTTCTGCAAAGGTCTACCAGGCAAAAGCCAGCAGCTTTTCAGGACAGTTTTTTCAAGTGCATGTAGAGAATCTGTTACCTGCAAAACTAATGGCATTTATATCTTGCCTTGTTTCAACCTTTTGTCCAAGATCTGGCAGTGATCACAGTAGTATGCGTTGTGATTGCAGTGGCATTGTGCTCTCAGAGCATGGATTCCCATCTAGTTTCACTGGTATCACCCTGAACACTTACGTTTCATTTTCATAATGAAAATATATAGGCTCGCTGGCTCCAAGGTGCTCACTGGGCAGAAAGGGTGGCTGTCACAGAGAGGATGCTGCCTCCCCACACCCCCCACTCCTTTCTTTGCTGCATTTGCTTGACTTTCACTCTCACCGGCAAAGTCAAGTATGGGAAGTGAGGACCCATTAAGAGATTATTCCCAAATTCTTAGACTGAGAGTCATCAATAAGCACGCTTGGAGAACCACTTTAAAATAGCAGCTCCTGGACATGCCATCGTCAGTAGCTAATTCTCATTCAAATGAAACAATGTGAATGAGACTCTCGGCTGCTTTATTAGGAGTGGAATCACTCAGGCATGGCGTTCAGCTCTGGTCCAAAATGAGCTTTATCTAACCGAATGGCTTGCTTTAGCAGGATAAACAGTGACCACCTGCTATTCTTTGAGCTGCAACTAAAGCACAAGGAGCACTTTTTTATTTTAATGAGTTTACAGCCTGAGTTGCATATCCCCATGGATATTAATCAGCAAATTTAGAGTTGTGGTGCCATCAAAAAATGTAACACTTTAAATTTATTTTTGTAAAATACCGAGTCAAAGTGAATGCTAACCTTAAATGGGATGAAAATATGTCATTTCCCTGTGGGAATTAAAAAGTAGACATAATCTATAACTGACTTATAAAGTAGACAGTAAGGCAGTCAGCTTTATCCAGGAATAAAATATTTGGCATTTTAGAGGAGTATTTTCTATGAATTATTTGAAACACAGATAGAACTATGCCTCGGCTGTGAAGTTATTTCCTGGCATTCATCAAAGCTCTTTTCCACTAATTAACTAAATATCTTCAATCAGTGATTTCTGTGTTTATTCGTTTAAAAGACCACAATACATTGTAAGCCACATTGCCAAGTTGCCCTTTGTTTTAAATAAATAATCTTTAGAAACAAAACTCAGAATTAGAATACATGCTTCTGAGTTTCAGTATGCCATTCAGGTGTTAGCACAAATTACTGATCTTAGTATTTATATCTCACTCTTCTGCTACCTGTGCTGAGATTCCCACTCTGTAGTTCAGTATATTCTCCCTTAGACGATGTCTCTATTTACAAAACATGGAATTTCTTTCCAAACCTGTCATTTAAGAGACTTACACAATTATTTGGTTGGTCAGTGTTTTTCTATAATTTGGTCTTCTTAAAGTGAATTAGGCATAAAAGTTTATCTGTATTTCCTGTAAAGAACAAGAACATCAGTCCTGACATGCATTAGGGAAACTCCTTTTAACTTTAGATGTATTATACAAATACAAAACTGGAGTAGCAGTGTTAGCTACTTTTCCTAATTTTAATTATGGTTTAGGCGGAATTATTGATTCAGGATTTGCTAAGCAGATGAAATGTTTATGAGTTGTTATGTATTAAGATAATACTTCAAAAGTTCAGAATGCTGCACAGAAATATACACAGAAATCAATAGGTCCTGTTCAAAAAATTAAGAGCTACTTTTTGGTAAAGACAAAGCTACTGTTCAACAACACACAATGCTGCTACACAGCAGAATAAGAAAACTGGGAGGTCCAACTCTCCCTCCTATGAACAAAAACCTGATTTTATGCCTCTTTTGTGCTGCCTATTTGCTTTCGTCTAATTCAGGTTCAAGTCTGGATGTTCACAGCTTACCATTTTGTGGGACTTCTGGTGGAACTTAGGCTGGAGAACGCGATTTTCCTCAGCATAGTAACGTTAACCACATTTTCTCAGACTCTTTTTGTTTTGTGTACATAGCTGAGAAAGTAAATGTAGGTGTCAGGGAGCTGTGGCCCTCCTGGAGAGGGGCCGGGGGCTGCAGGGCCTCCTTAGGCCAGGCAGGGAAGGACCTGGCAACTGGGGCCCATCCCACCAGCCCAGCCAGAGAGCAGGACAGCCCCCCTGGGGATGGGAATGGCCAAGGCTGGGCAGGACATCATTCCTTGGGGGAGCCCAGGGCAGGAGGCCGGGCAGGGCACAGCTATGGCAGGTCTGGAGACAGCATCCCACGGCTGGGGTAGGACCTGATGGCCCCACAGGCCCCACAGGCCTCACAAAGGTCGTGGGTGCCCTCGGGGCCCTGATGGTATGGAACATTGCTTCTTACAGAAAATAAAGAGATTTAAAGTTATAAATGTGTTGTCAGTTGTCTTTAGAACAAATATTTCTAGGTGGAGCATTAGCAGAAAGGAGATGTGGGCGCAAAAGCCTTGACTGCCCAAGGGCCAGAGCTCTGCTTTGTGTCGGCTGTAAGACGGCAAGAAGCGTTTACAGGCATCCTGTTCCAGAGGTGGGGGTCACAGACTAGAGACACTCACATCTTCAACCAGAATTTGGAAAAACACCTTGGAAAACAAAGAACCTTAGTGCACATTCAAAAGTACACATCTTCAAGCCAAGGAATGGCTAGGTGGGCATAAATTTTTCAAAAGCAAGGACATACCTATCTCAGTTCAACGCATGCATTTCCATTTTTATGTGTTATTATAACTAAAAATCAGCTTCTCTTCCACTATACCTTATTTCTTTAAATAAGCAAGCTTTTGGGTAGATGACCTGAAGTGTTCTTGATAACTTTGCTCCTTTTTAAAAGATTATGTAAATTGGTCAACTTAAAGAAAGAAACCTTTTTCCACAAAACTTGTTTTGCTCAATCTCCTACTTACCGTTTTCACTATTGTTGAGTATTAGGTTGATACATTCGGAGAACTACCCACAATGATTTTATCTCATAAAAATATGTTTATAACCCACGACTATGCACCTGGAGCAAAACTTTCTTTTTTGTGGACATTTCCCTGCTTTCACCGACATTGAATTTTATATTTTGACGATAAGTTATTCTCTAGTTGTTCACGACTGTGAGATCCTCTTGTAGCTCTTCAGAGTCAACTTCAAAACAGGCTGTGCCCAAAATGTCTATATGATGTAGGGACTTAACAATGACTGACAACACATTCATCCTCATTTTCAGATCCAGACTATGCTGAACTTACGTATGTCCCGTTACTGATCTTAAGAAGATTTTGCAGGTTTTTGGGTACCTAACCCTTCTCTGTTTCTCCATTGTATAAACTTGTCATTTGTTTCTAACCTTCTTTGATCAACCATTAATCCATAAGAAAAATCCCTCTTTTATCCCATGAGTGCCTAGTTTCTTCAAGAGATTTTGTCAAATGCGTTTTGAAAATCCACACGTTATATCCTTTGGATCAATCATACGCACATGTTCACTTATTCTTTTCTCAACTGTAATAAAACTATGGCTTTCATCAAAAGCCTATTCCCAAATATGTCATACTCTTCACTGCTTGACTAAATTTATTCATTATCAAGTTTTTTCATTTCTACTGTTTTGGGGAAATCAGATTTACTGATTCATATTTCCCAGGATCATGAGTCGAGTTTTTCTTCAGTTTGGTGCCATGTGTCGCATCTGCTTTCCTCTGACGATAAGACAGATGTAAACAATGATCACGAGTGTCAATTAGCAGCTCAACAATTTTATATTTCCCTTTTTTAGAATTCTAGAGGCAATGCTACTAAGTTCTAGTGATTTGTTATTCTTAGGTGTATTAACTTATTTTAAAACTCTTTCATTGATGCATCAGTCTGAAACATTTCCTCAGGCTTACAGCCTTTAAAGAATGACTGTGATATGGAAACAATTCAGTCAGCTTTTCTGCAATCACTATGTATTACATAAATATTCCTATAATTTCTTAACCATATCTTGGAAATAGACAAAGTTTTTTATTCTGATAGGTTTGAATAAGAAGCAGCTTCTGTATTACTAAAGACTAGTTTCCCCAAATCTTTTTGACATGTTTTTTGTGATTGTGGTTTTAACTTTTCAAGGATTATGGTTCTTCTTTATGGTTAACCTTCTTTCCTGGACGTATTTTCCACTTTTTGGTTTTGAGACATGTTCCAGAATTTTCCTATGTGTTTGTACTTTCTTTTTCCTTTACTCTAACTTTCTACTTTATTTTAAAATTCATTTCCCTTTAAAACAGTCCCTTTAGTTGCCTTTTTTAAAAATGTCCCCATTACTCAGAAATTTAGGGGGTGGTTGCGAACTCTTTCTCTCTCACACATGGAATTAAGTACATACAATTTCTCTTGAAGAAAGGAGATCCTTTAGGGTTTTCACCTGAACAGAGAAAGTACCAGCAACAGGTTTTTTCTTTATGTCTTCAGGTACGAATGGAGTATCTTTAAACAAGGCTTTAATAGATTTATGGAAATGAATTAACAGTAGGTGGCCTTAAAATCTCACTAACAAAACCCAAATCTCTGAGCTGGAACTTAAGGGTCAAGCCACTTCTGATGTCACATGATTGTTAGCTTTAAGACAGTGGGACTTCCCTCATTCTTAATTTTCCCATTCACCTAAGCCTGCTTAAATAATAAGATTTTTATAGCTTTCTGTATAATTTATAGCCTGATAGTTCACATGTGATAAAACTGCAGAATTAATATAAATAACAAACTTAATGGATTCTCTGATTAATAGATTCCCTATATCTCTGGCAATATTAAGCAGGCAGCAAATAATATACTGTTTTTTAATTAGCACCTACTGAGAAGGAATTTTTTCCATTTCAGATTATTATGATTATTATTCCTTTCATTTTGAGGGATGAAAACTTCAAAAGGTTGACCAATCTTGTTTTGCAGGAACTGTAAGATTACCTGAGAGTGTCCCAGGTTTTTTTCTGGTTCTTCTGCTGCCTCTTCTCTTCTGCCATACTCTCTCAAGGGAGATTGTCCTTGTCCCACGAAGATTCTGTACACTGCCTTTAAGCACTAATCCGTGTCCTTTTGTCACACCTTTGAATTTGTCTTTGACCTTGTAACCAGCTGTGTCTATTAGTAGAATTTTCAATTCAATAAGCATTTTGGCTGACTTGTGTAGGTTCTTACAGTCCCTTCTGACCCTCTTTTGAGGCTTCTCTTTTACCCTTAGCTGCACACTCCTTCAGACAAACCCCATTGAGCTGCTTATTTTTGTCCCACCAAACTGTCTGTGCAACAGTAACAGATGTTGCAAAGTCTGCATAATTACATTGAACCTGTATATTTTTTGCCCTAGCTCACTTATTCCATATGACATTGGGCATCAGCAGCCAGCCAAGATATGATTCCCTTTTTGGCTAAGGCCCTTCAACAGAGGGGTCGAATATCAAGAGAAATGTCTGGGATGGAGGGTAAGTCAGTTGTGGGAGGTAGAGTCAGAAAACGATCCTTACTGGGGCAATTGTAGAAGCTGGAGGTTAAAATTTCTGCTTCAACTGCTTGTGGTTTTTCCAAACTAATTTGTCCTTCCCTAATTAACACTAAGAAGCAGTCATGAGCAACATTAGAGTGCCACCACTTAAGATAATGCTGGTATCCCCTCAATACACATCTATAAACAGTCACGCGGGGCCAGAGGTGCTTAGCCTTTTGTGCTGCAAAATACAACATTTGCAACTCTGACAGCCTAAGGGTTGAGTTTAATTTGCATAGACATTTAAATACATTTACATACACTTGTCCTGCAAACAAACGGTAAAACCCGATACTTGTTATTAAGACTTAACTGAAAATAGTGGGTGAAGGTTGTATTTAATGACAGAAGAAAGAAAACAAAACAAAGTTATGCTACCTATACACCTTATGCAATGTTCTTCCACTGAATATTCTATTTACAAACAAGTTCTGACTAATCTGAGGGTGATTCCATATGGGACATCCATTATTTCATTCCACATCAAACCACTTGTGTCATAAACTGGACTAAAATGTGTCTGGTATGTCGCTAGGGCTTTACGGATTTCCAGTACTATTCACCAATTCTATACAATGTTCTTCCTTAAGTGACCATTCTTTCCAGGAAAATACAACAAACAAACAAACAAACCAAAAGCAAAGGCATGAAAAAAATAAATATGTTGTCTTCTTAATTTTTTTTTAATTATCATTAATACATCTTTCTCTTTTTTTGCTTCATTCTCACTCCTTTATTTGAAAGTACTCTTACACAGATGTTGCAATTTCAGCATGAGAACATATTGACACTCCTGGGTAACCAAAAGATTAGTGAGAAGCGAAAACAGCATCTCACAATAGCAAAGCTCTTTGTAACAGCCTGTAGTGAGAGCCGGCAGGATCATGCCCTAAGAGCTGCATACAAATGGCTCTTCTGAAGATGGCTTTTTCCCTCCTACAGGGAAAGGCCACTTTCCAGAAAGATACCCACAAAACAGGTTTGGACTGGAGCTTTGTCTGCAAACAAGAGGTACAAAGGGATGTGCACTGGTGGCTTATGAGGTCTATGATAGAAATGTAATACAGATGGATAATGTAATATAGTGTCCCCATAATCCACTGCTTTGTTAAGGGCAATGAAGCTGGTGAGGAGTCTGGAGCACAAGTCTTACGAGGAGCAGCTGAGGAACTGGGGCTATTTAGCTTGGAGAAAATGAGGCTGAAGGTAGACCTTATCGCTGTCTATAACTACCTGAAAGGAGGCTGTAGCATGGAGGAGGTTGGTCTCTGCTCCCAAGTAGCAAGTGATAGGACAAGAGGAAATGGCCTCAAGTTGCGCCAGGAGAGGTTTAGATTGGATATTAGGAAAAATTTCTTCACGGAAAGGGTTGTCAGGCGTTGGAACAGGCTGCCCAGGGAAGTGGTGGAGTCACCACTCCTGGAGGTGTTTAAAAGGCATTTAGACAAGGTTCTTAGGGACATGGTTTAGTGCTAGAGTTAGGTTATGGTTGGACTTGATGATCCTGAGGGTCTCTTCCAACTGAAATGATTCTGTGATTCTATGATTTACACATTTGATGACCCTTTAACGCAGGTAGAGATATTGATGTCCTAATGGATTCCTGGAGTTGCTTTGAAGAAGGTTGGTTATGTTTGATGGTCAGTGACTGATGCTTGCCCTGGCATAGATATCCCTGTCAGATAGATCTGTTTCCATAAAATTTAAGGTGAATCACTCAGACTGTTCTCCAAAAATAGGAGTATGACCTGCTTTCCCAGAGGAACAGGTTTTCTTTTCCCTTTCCACAGATTTCCTCATGGGAAAAGGCAGTCAAAAGAAGAACCATGTATTCAAGCTTCATGTCTGGAAGCTTCACGTTCTTCATGACACTTCATTTTGCTTTACATCCAATTTAAAAGATAGATGTATATTTACTTCCATGTAGGTAAATATATCTATAGTGTGTCAGCACGATGTATCTGTACAGCACTGCCAAGATGCTCATAATAACAGTACTGGTTTGTCTGTCTCAGCCTATGAATTTAGTCATGACCTTTATTGTCTTTAGCTGATAAATGGCCTCTTCCATAAATATTGCTTTCATTACACCAAGAATCCCAGGCTTAACCTGTAACATTGACACTGTCATACAGAGAAGAGCTATTTCACTTTTAGCAAGCAACAAAGTTAGTAATTTTGTTGGTGGGACTAATTAAATTTTTGTTATATTTATGTTGCAACTGAGGTATCATCATCTGGAGATAATTGCTGAAGCCAGTCAGTTTTATTTAATGTTTTTTTTTAAATAGTCAGGGGTATCCAGAGCTTGAGACTGGTATTTATTTTGTTTTGCGTAGGTGGAACCTAAGTAAGGTAAATTATTTTCTTCTGTCATTGTAAATTTGGAGTAATTTGACTGAAACCAGCAAAGTGGGTCAGATTTGTACAAGCACAGTAAAGGCAAATTCACACCTCATAATTTCTTAATTTCTTTTCCCAATGCCATGCTATGAACTTGAAAAAGATAAATGTGTTTCTGTTTTCCTTAGTGGTAGCCGACAGCATCTTCAACCAGCACGTGGATCTCTATGAACATTTTCACACTTCAGACAAGAAAAAGTCCATATTAGCACTGGAATCTGAAATTGTCAGTGTAATAAGTTATCTTTCTAAATTATTTCATCATTTCAATAATCACAAAGGTTTTGCAAAGACAAAGTTACAACTTCTCAAAAATTTTGTTAGTGCTTTTTGTGTTTCTTTAATGTACGTTTTGGCAGATACAGGAACTATTAAATCCATGTATAACCTTTCATTCCAGCTAGAATTTTTGCTAAAGTGGAATTTGAGGACTGTGCATACAATCAGATTGAAAACAAGATTTCTCAATGTCCAACGATCAAGTCAGAACAGCAACAGAGCATATGGAAATCCTAGCTATGTCCAAAGCACGCATGGAGACCAAGAATGGTGCATCCAGATAGCACTGCACTTCCTGCAAACGTCCAGACTAGTTACAGGAGCCCCTGAGCATAAATCAGATCAGCTGCTGCCAAAACCCGCTGGGCTTGTGCACTTCTCCCCATCTGAGAAAACCTGGAAAAGGATATGCCAGCCTGTCCTCATCTGCATTCTCCTTGCCAAGGAGGCAAAGCATGGACTCTCACTGGGAACTGATCCTTTCTCTCTAATACAAAGCACAGGCAGTTCCCACTAGAGATACAACCTTTTGTATCTGAATTCTCAAAGACTGATGCACAGGATGTGGAAGGCTCTGTTCAGTGCCTTTTGTAGATGAAGATTATTCAGACACCTGTTTCTCACCTCTCAGAAGCGTGTCCTAACCATAGAACTAGAAATGAGGAGCCTCTGAGCTCCTTAATGCAGCAGTCATTCTGCAGCTGTATTAAAGCAAGCCCATATCTGTCTCCGCGAACAGCAACCACTGCGATCAGGCTGTTCAGCACAGTTTGACAAGATGCCCAGATTTTAAGATTTAGATTTACAAATGCCTTCTCAGGATTTCTATACTTCCCAAGAACCATGGGGACCAAGTCCCCTAGGTCCCCAGATATCACTCGGCATCCAGTTCCCTGCTCCAGCTGATGTGGCTGCTTGTATGCGTGCGTCAGCCTTGTATGTCTGCACAACTTACGCTGTTCTGAAGAGTGAGATGGGGTCTGGTATTGAATATGCATCAGGGACACATGGATCTGAGCCCATGGCAACCTTCACAGGAGCCCTGTGGAGCAGACAGAGAGGCTGTCAGGCTGACACAGACGACTGCCTTGCATATTATAATCTGTTGCTTCCAGGCTCCAGCTGCCTCTGTTACTGATGGTGTTTGCCACTGGGGTTTAGATTTGTGACCAACTCCCTCCACTGTACCCCACCTTAGTCTCCAAATTTGTATTTATGCAGCCAGTTTAGTAAAACTGCATTAAACAGCACCATTCCACCTCACACTTTCACCGCCCTTTTATGTCCATAATAGTTTAACCAGGGTCAATAACATTTTTTAAATGACTTGCAGCAAATGTGGTAAGTACTTAAACAATAGACTCCATCAGTTCCAGAGAAGCTGTTTTATTCTACTAAGTCAATTATCAGTGGTTTCAAAACTCCCTAAATAAGTAGTTGTCTGACAGATCATAATGGCTCCTTCTGTTACTCTATGCCAACTCATATACTGCTGCAGAATAATTTGTCTTACGCTTTTGTTTAGAATTTGAAAAACAACCATGTTGAAAGGAAACAAAAAGAAATTATAAGAATAGTGGAATAAGAAAACAAAAGCGATTCTGGGAAAAATAAACTTCCTACTCTAAATATTACTGGGATCTTTTAGCAGTGTATTTTGCCATATGAGCAATGGATTTACCAAAGCTCTCAGTTCTCTGGCAGTCACAGTAGTGTGCCACAGTTGCACTGGCTGAAATCATCTGCCCGTTATCCCCATCAGATTGGTATTCACTGCCAGCCCCTTTCACAACGGATGCTGAGCCTTGGGGAAACCACCCGGTTGTCTGTGCTGTAAGGGAAAAAAAGTCTCACTTCATGGATCTCTTTTATGCCAAAAGTATTGAGACTGGAGGTAAGACTGCCAAAAAAAAAAAAAAAAAGGTTGTTTTGTTAATGGGCTCCCTTCAGGTGCTCTGTATCCTTTCACTTTCTCTAATTGCTTCAGGGACCAAGCTTTGCTGAGTGTTCCCAGAGGCCAGCCTTCAGGTCAGATGTGCGAATGGCTGCAGTGTCTGATTGCCCAAGGTTAGTTAGCTCCTAGGTTGCCCAGTCGAGGAAAAAGAGCAATACTACAAGATCAGTTGTGACTGTCCAAACCAGGCAGCATACGTATTAAGAAAACCCTGTATGATCACTTGCCAGACATTGCTTGGACAACGTCTGCAAAGCTGCAGGATCCCCACGGATGTTGTGGACTATGGACAGGCAGGCAGTCTCTGAGACAGCAGTGACCAGAGTCGTCAGCAGCTTCAGGGATCAGGGCCAAGGCAGGGAAATGCTGAACGGTGCTGAGGCTGCAGCAATGTGCTCTTTGTAGCGCATGGCAGCAATAAACTGAACAAATTAAAGTCTCCGAAATGTTTGCATGTGCTGTCCCAGATACGGGAAATTTCACCAATAACGGATGGAGACGCTGACTACATGGACAGACAAAGCCAAATTTTAAGCTGGGAAGAAGCCACTGATTCCCACCTGCAGCAAGAAGAGAAAGGAAAGTGGAATAAAACCACAGATCTTCAAAGAATAATTTAAGATTGCTTTACCTATCCTTTTTACTGAGTGGAGAAAAGCAGCCAAAAATTGAGCTTAGCCCTTTTGTTTAGCTTATACTTCATATGCAGTTCACTATTTGCCTTCATACCATAAAAACATTTTTAGAAGAGCCTTTACCTCTCTCTGCATCGTTTATATTCCTAGTATCCCATGCTCGGTCGATTTCCACACAGAAATCCAAACATTTCCAGAAACTTCTAGGTCAATCTATGGAGAAGTCTTGAAAAAACATGCACTTATGGGCTTGCTTTCTCTGTCGTTAGGAATTTTCCCTCTTTCTGTGTGTATTGTGATAGAGAGAAACTGGAGGAAATAATGTCTCCTTCATTCCAATTAAAAAACAAAGTTTCTTTGATGCTTTGCTCATTATTTTTATAAATAACCATAAAATAGTGCCTTCTTTATCCATAATTTAACATATCACTATGTTTATTTCGCTGTACTTATTTTTCCTGCAAACTGCAGATAAGGAGTCACTCATATGTGGCATAAAGCTCTTTTTTAGAAAAATTAGTCATGGTGTGTAATAATTGGAATCTTTCAAACTTCTGGCTATTCAGCTGCTAGATGATTGAGATGCAGAATTTAAAAAAAAAAAATCAAAACCTTTTTGTCTGACTGAGAAAACCAAAGGAGTATAAAGTTGTATTATCTCAGGCACAGCGAGACAAGAAAAAGTGGCATCCCCCAAATGAAAGGTTTTAAAAGGTTTAGCCAATAGTACTCAATGAACACCACTTTTTCTTAAGGCAAAATTATTTAGAATAGTTTGAGAACACTACCTAATGTTACCTTTCAGAAAAAAAAAAAAAAGAGGAGGAGATATTATATACTATTACTGTTGTTGTTTTAAATACATTTGACCACAGGCCATTGAAGCAAATGATAATGTGCTTTTTAGCATCAACATGTCTTCCATGCATAATAACTAATGATCAAAAATGCATAAAAAATGACTAGGCCAATGATAGGAGACTAGTTGTGGGTTTTCTTACTGTGGTGTGAAACGGACTTTTATCCATTCTCTGAGTTTGTATTAAGGAAGACAATTTTTATCTACTTGGCTGTTGCAGTCCAAGTAGCCTCTATGTGAGGGGCTGTGCTAATGATCTCAAAATATTGGTCTCTGGAAGAATAAGTCAAATTTATCTTGGAGCTATCTGAGACACCTCTCTCTTCTAATTTTTTTAAGTGGACTTGCCAGCCACATCGAGTTGTATGTAGTCTATGAGAACTGTTATCCATTGGTAACTAAATAGGCTAACATCTTAGATGCCCTTCTATCTTTTTGACAAGACTGGAAACATAGCTTTTATTCTAAGACAAAAAATGCTTCCTGGGAGAAGATCTGAACCACTAACAGGAGACCAGGAGACTTTCTACATTTTCAGAAAGTCTTTTCTTTCAATCATTTGGGTGCCTTTTATGGAAAGGTGTTGAAATCCTCAGAGTTATGTCTCATTAAACTAATCTTGTGTCAAAGGAAATAACAGCAACAGTCAGAAAAAAACTGCAGATTTACATCTTCTGTGCCTCACAGGAAGCCCCCCAAGGTATGATCCTTGTTGGTGCTTCCTGGATTTCCCTGTCTGGAGCATCTTCGTGCCTCCCTTAGCAGCTTCTCTCTGCATCGTACACAGTCTTTCTCAGTCCAATTTGCTATTAATCTTTTGCTTACTGTTTCTCCTATTGATTCCTAAATAATATCACTATTTCTAAACCTGCTTTCAGGATTTTACCTCTCCATCACATTCTTCACACACACAACCCCCTCTTGTTTTTATTCAAGGCACTTGTATGACTTATTTTTCAGGACTCTCATCCATCTAAATCTCCCCCACTGTTTGCATAGCCCTTTCTTCTTAGGCCTACAGTCATCTTCCAACTCCTCATTATGTCCAGTAATTTAAGAGCATGAACCCTCTTCTCTCTATATCATCATTTACCTCCCATGGTTGTCTCTCCCTCCTCGTGCTACTCTACATACACTCACTGGGCAGCTGCAAAAAAAGATTAGATGGCTATTGACTTCCTTGCCCAGGGGCAGAATTTATCAGACGTTGAACCTCAGAAGGCTTGATTCTCTCCAGATAATTCAAGACATAGGGCCAGATTCTCAAGAAGTGTGGTTCACGGGCCAGACTACCCAAGAGCAGAGTTGAGGCAGGCAGTGTAGGAGGAACGTAGAAGCAGCATCTCTCGGCTCCTGTAGCTGGGAGCTTGCAGGGGGAAGCAGAGGGATTGCACTCTCCAAATTCCCACCTCAACTAGCCCTATAGTAGAGGAGGCACAGGTTTCTCTGCTTTAACTGTTAAAACTGTTTATGAAGCTGTATTGTCCCCCTCCACAAGCCTCAACACCAAAAGCCTCAGCTTTTGTTTCTAGGACAGTGCAACTTTCTGCATTGCCCTGGCAGGCGGTGCTGTAGATACCCATGACTAACCCAGGCAAAGAATCTTATTTCTGTATGTAAACTAATGTTTTAGAGCTCCTGTGGCTAAAAGTCTGTTATCTTAAGTCTGTTATCTGTACGGGTACATCATCTGCTTGCAAATATAGTAGGCAGGATGGAGAAAAACTCGACCCTAAAATGGTGTTCAAATTTAGATTAATATGTCCCCAAGCACTATTTCTATTAGTGCTAATAGAGGAAGCATAGATCATAAATTGTCCTTTCAGGCTGTGACAGTTCTAAATTTAGTGCCGATGTTAATTAAGCAAGTGAAAATTAGGCAATGCAACAGATTTGGGCAGTTGCACAGTGGAAGGGAAAAGCTGGGTCATCAGTTTGAGGACTTCAGGTGGTAATAATTTAGCACACAAACAATCATGAGAATAGACCTGAATATATCTGTACTTTTAATAATTTGTAGCGTTTAAGGACATAATATTATTTTTTAAATTATTTAGATTCCACTTGAGTAGAAAATAATCTTGATTTACCCTTCTCCTGGCCTTTTCTGTGTTGACAAAAAGAGTTCATTTGTTACTCTGACATACTTGCTAATTACTGTACCCATATGTAGATACCGCACATTTTATTGACTACTGTAGGAAAGAGATTTCAGCGAGGTTAATAAATGTCAAAAATTTATGTAAACATTTTCTTCTCTTTTCTTTCATATAATAGAGGAGTCTGTTTAAGAAACCCAAAATCAGTACAGGGTCACAATGTGTTTGGCTTTAAAACTGAAGTTAGGGTAAGTAATTACAAAGGGTCCACAGTGTTCCTTATTTAGTTGCATATAATACAGAACTGAATGGGATGATTAATAATCATGTTCTACACTGAAAGAATCTAATTTATAATAGTTTATGTAAATACAGCAGCAGTATTAGCTGTTCATTTACCACTGCCATGTTAGCCCGTATGGGAATTCTAGCATTTTTAGAAAGCAACAAAGCCAAGATCCTCACAGGAGTTCTGTGCTTAAATACCTTTGAGAATGTGGGCCCAAGGTACTAAAATAGCTTAGTGTTATTGAATGTTTAGTTAAAATTAGACAGAATACTGGCATGTGTAGCAATGTTTGCTAAGAAGTCTGGGTTACACTGAGCTATGTTGGCAGTGGAAGAAGACAGGAAAGAATTAAAAGCTTTTGCAAGATCACTGAACTAAAAAAGAGCAAAATAAAAATTAATCATTGGCATAGCATAAATTACATTATAAAAGTGAAAATAACTCAGAATACAGTACAGGATGTTCTTTTAATTGATTAATTAATGTCAAATTTTCAATATAAGTTATGATTATTTTTATTTTTTTAATCAGTGTGATCCATGACAAGCCTGGGAAAAGAATTACTTTTCTGCAGCTTTGTCCATAGCCCATGGTGCACTCTCATGACAGCAGTGAACTGGCACTTGCCTGCATCCTTTGACCAGCAACGAAATCAACAAAAATGCTGCTCTATCACGTTTCTAATAGTAAGCAAGGTCATGAATTTAGAGCACACCAGACACGTCTCTCACCTTCTGCGTGGATACTCTTGTTTCACACAAGTTCACCAAGGTTAGAAAGATTTTGGCTCTTAAGTATCTTAGTGAATGCAGCAGTTAGTGAGCACTATGTGCAAGTTAGATATTATCTTTCAAGACAGCAGTAAAAACTGGTGCTAAATAGAAAGCATTCTGTAATTTTCACTTTGGGATATAGCACGGTTAGTCTTTTACGAAGATGATCAAGTCTTGGGTTGTACTGTGCTTTAAATTCATTATACTTTTTACTGCTATTCATAGAGGTTCAAGTTCAGGCGAAATAGCAGGTTTAAATCTATTTGTATTTGAGATCATATTAAACTCTTAAACATGGTACACTAAACAGGGTTACTTTCTTGAATAAAAAGCACTTGGTGACTAATTGACCAGGTAATTAATGGAAAGTGCTCATATTCCATACTGCAAAGGCTGGATCCTGCACCGCCGAAGCCAGTGGGAGCTCTGCCATTGACTTCAGTGGGAGTGCAAAACGAGGCAATTTTGTTCCTCATTCAGTTTGGTTAATAAGATTTGTGCTGCAGGCCCTTTTCACCAAAATGCTGGCAGGCTTCTTATAGCATTACTGGAAACTAGACCCTACACAAATTACTAAGGCCTTTTGTATTTTAATGTCTTTTTTGTAATGATATTCAGTCCTTCGGGGCAGCTGCCTAAGAGAGACATTTGTCAACTTCACTTTGTTTTCAGGACAGATGAGCCAGAGCCAAATCCATAGACCTGAATAACTTGAAACTCCAGAGGAGCCGGATCCAGATTTGAGTCCCACGATTAGAGGCCCTTGCTAATTAGTGGGCCAAAATTTCAGCCCCTTCTGGTATGCCGTGCATTAACCACAAACTGGACTCGTGCTTACAAAGGGGCTCAACATTTGCTGCCGTCATCCTGAGTGCAGTAACCCAGCAGTAAGAATACCAAAACCAGCTGAGCAGAGTGGAAATGAAAGGCTCCCTAGCACAGCGTCCTGGCTCTGACACTGTCCTATAGCCATTGCCGATAGAGGAGTGCAGAAACAGGCCAAACGCGAGGTGATACTTCCCCAGCACAGTCGGGCAGCACACCGGGGTGGAGTCTGTGTGTTGGCAGAGAGAATTTTCTTTGTTAGCACCAGCCACTCCTTTCTGAATTATCTATCGCCGTTCCTGCTCCTCTTGCTCCCAAGGCAAAGAGCTGGAAGGGAGGGCTCATCAAATCCCAGTGCTGTTATATATGCATGTGAGACAGCTGAGAAGGGCAGGTCTGAAATCTGTGTCATGGGGAAGAATGTAGAGAGGCAGAGGAATGGCTGCAGAAAGTCTGTGCTTGGAAGGATTTGGATCCTGGGCTCTAGTAAAACCATGATAGCTTTTAGCAAAAAACTATAGCTAAATCCAGCTAAATAATGGCTGAAGTTAAATCAGTATGGCATTCTTAACTAGATAAAGCCAGAATTCATAAATGCAGTTCTGCTTTTTTAGTATAAATTACATACATACAGACCAAAAAGTAGTGATAGTAAGAGTAATGTGTCTGAAATGTTGTCTGTGAAATGCATGTGCAAAACTAATTAACTTATAGATGGCATTTGTCCATATCCCCCATGTGATGCACTGAGAATCTCTCTAGTATTGTAGAATGCAAATGCTTTGAAAAGAAATTGCCCAAGGGATTGAATGTCTTTCCTTTACATTGTTTTTAAAAGGAAGACTTTCTCACACTCTGTTTGTTTGCTGCTAAGATACTGTTACACTAGCACCATCGCAGTCTGTTTCTCACTGCAGTGTCCCATAAATTAGATTGTTGCAGGGAGTATTAAGAATGTGCATACACTGCCTGACTAGAGCAATTTTATCTGAATAATGTTTCGTGACCTTTCTTGCAACAAGGTCCTGACTAGAAAAGCATAGATTTACCAGGCATCCTGGCTGTACTGAAAGATTGTAATTACCGTTCTATTTTATCAGTATTAGTAGAGTTCCTGCCCTGACATCTCCTCTCCAAACACAAATGAAAAGTTGGGAAGCTGTATGACTCAAGTAATGAAGTACATTAAATCCAGGTACCTGTTTCAAATCCAGCAATTGTGGAAATGATGGAAGAGCCATCGCCATCAAGATGACTTTCCAACAGGCTGAATGAGAAGGTTTTATGGCCTCAGTCCAATTCTTAATGGACAAGAGTCCACATTACAAAAAGAAACACACAACTGGCAGTAATTGATACTCTTTTGGCACTCAACAGAGAAGTGAAGTATTGAATGAGCATGAAGAATGAACTAACCTTTCACCTCTCCCCTACTCCAGGTCAGGGATGAGACATCTGATAGAGCCACATCGGAAGCCTGGGCTGCTGCTCTCTGTGCCGCCCTGTGCCATACCCAAACAAAGGACTTCTTTCTTAACAAGCATCGGGTTGACACTTTTCATGAACTCCAAATTTATGTGAAAGATATGGAGGCTTTGGGTGTTTAACCTCAGGACTCTGCCTAAAGAGTACAAACTACTGTTCCACATAAAGCTGTGTTTCTGGTTGCCAGCTGCATTAAAAACTTACACTAATTCCCTGTTATACATATGCATACATAATGTGCATGTACATGCATAGCAGGAGTAAACGTATTAGGTATTCATATATGTGTATATATAATGGGAGAAGTAGCGCCTTTAGCTAAGATTGACTAACGCTCATTTATAAGAACTTACTTTCAATTACTTATACAGTTTGCCAGAATGTAACTGTTGCAGCTTAAATTTTCCGTAGTGGGTGTCTCTAACTGAATTGTTTTTGGAAAGTTTTCACTAAAATGACTCAGATAATTCCAAGAACATAGTTAGGAAAAATACATCCTTTTAGTCGTGTTAGTAATGCTTGTAACCATCATGTTGAGAGATTCGAGCATGTCTGAGCTTTGGAGCTAAAGTTTGAAACTCTGTAAGGAAATTATTTTGATGTCAAGACTTATCTTCTGTCACTCATGTGGAAATCTGATCAAGCTGTGATCTCCTAAAAGACTAAATTCTCATGTATTCATGTTGTTAAAATGCAAATTCTCCAAACACTCTATTTGCAGTAAGCGTGCTGTCTTCTCACACAACTATGACATCTTGGGCACAGTGTATATTTGCCTTCTCTCTGGAGAATATCCATACATATACATTTATATATAAAAATATATAGTCCAAGACTGTTTACAATATCACTCATATACATTACGTAAGTCAGGCATGAGCGCCCTATAGACCCATCTATCAGTATTGTTAGAGTTCAGCTCTTCTCAAGGACAGTGTAGATGATTTTAGTTGTACCAATGAGGAGAGAAGCACTTGCAACAAGAACCAGGAAGCACCTGCATCATGGGTCAGTGTGCTTAAGTCTATTCTCAAGGCTTCTCTTCATCGCATAGTGAACCCACAGGATATCAAATGCCTAGTGTCCAAGAGGACAGGCCGAAAGACAGCTGGAGGGCTGCCCTGATTAGTCCCATGACTACAGCAGCCAGCTGCTTTGACCTGAACTTTGCTAAACTCTCTGGGTGGACTGGATGTTGTTCAAAGAGTGCTTCACGAACAAGTTTAAGGAAACATATAGTAAAAATGATGAGAAGTAAATGTATAAATGGGTCATTAACTTCTGAAGGACTGAGAAGTGAGGAAGTTAGAATTAACATTGTCCTTTCAAGAACCCAGTGTGAGGGAGCAAGGTAGAAATCTACACTTTCATAAGCACTGAAAATGAGAACTAGAAGCCAGAGTATGTCAAAGGGCTCTCACCCTCTGATCACGACAAACACACAGGAGGAAGTGTAATGATTTTTTTGGTTATAAAGGTTTGAGTAGTGCGTATTAAAAACAAAAGGCTTAGAGACACCGCAAAGGGAATTCAGTCAGCTTAAAGAAACATCAACATCTAATTCCTGTTCTGTGAGCTCTCTGAATCCAATACATTAATATGAGGGCCAAAGGGAAAAAATAATTTTAACACATGTAATCAAAGCTCTGTTTAAATGCATATTCAGGGGAAGGACAAATCCAGGCTATATAGACTACCTGAAATCTAGTATTTCCTCAGTTTGAAATCCTTTTCTCTGTTAAAAGGGTTGGACAAGATGACCTCCAGAAATCACTTCCAACCTCAGCACTTCCATAACCCTAACATTCTCTTCATACAGTTTTTGATATGTGTCTAATCTCTAAATGTCCCCCCGAAGGATAATCTAGAAAGACTATATACAAACCTTAACAATTTCTTCCCTTTCTGTGCTGTATGTTGGATTTCTTTTGTTATGCAAGCTAACCCTCTGCCCTTTCCTATTTTGCCAGACAAATTAATATGATGAAAAGACACCTGTAGGCATATACAGAAGCCAAGAGCATTCTGTACATCCATTATTTATTTACTTTTCTTCCGAAGATTTTATTTATCAAGGAAAGAAAAAACAACACAGGTAGAAACAGAGGAAAAAAAGGTCATCTGCTATATAGTTGCAGTAAGAAAAAGCATAGAAAAGAACTAATTTTGTTACCTTGGCAAATAAAATTAAAATGTTCTCCATTCTGCCGTCTGTGCAAAATAAGTCCCATAGGAATTATGCAAGCACATTCTCATTATGATAGTTATGATTTAGATTGCATTACAAAAGTAAAAACAATCATTCAAATAGGCTTGGGTGCAGTGGTTCGGAGAGAAGCTGCCACTCTGCCAAATAGAAAAAGAGAGGGAAGGAGTGGGGGTGAGGGAAGAAATAAATCCTGCCAAAGTGAACTCATGCGAAGGTGAAGCCAAAATGCTCAGAGGTACAGATTAAACGCTTTTATGAATGTCCCAAATGTGTGCAAGCAAACTGCCCAAATAAGGTTTGGGACTGAAAGCTCAGGCTTCTCCTGGAAATACCAAAAAAACAGAGATTAGATATTGCTTGAATAAAAGGATTCTGGTTTGGTTGTCTTGAATGTGCATTTGAAAATTATACGTCTTCTGACCAGAGCACATTTTAATGCAATAGAAATATTTCCAGGCTTTTCCAGTAACTGAAAATAAGCCCTTTACTAATTCCACAACACAAGAAGTAGAGTACCACAGAACTGGCTTCCTTTTAGTTCCAGTTGTTCTCTGAGTTTTTTTAGTTTGATGTCTCTAACGGCCATTTTAAAAAATGGAATCATTCAGATAATTCTTTATTGGTCCCTGACTTTAATGAAAAATTCACAGGAGAAAAAAGTTCTTATCTTAAACATAGCTGCTGACTTCCGATATCTCATTTTTCTCTCACAATAATCCCAGTGTTCAAAGTAGGTATTGTATTTATCATCTTTGTATAGAGCTGAATTTCACTTCACTTTTCTTTATGGTCTTATCACATCGTTTACAAACACTTTATCTCTGTAACTGAAAATAAATGAAATCCTGGGCTTTCGATGAAATGCTGTGATGAAAAGGATGGTCCAAAAATCTATATTTAGATGACTGACTCCTGTTTGTAGAAGACATGATAAATGTTTCATGCATATAAACTGAAGGATGATGGATTTAATGATCATAGTCTAACGGGGAAATGTTATTTTGGAATAATTAAGTGTTCTGTCATTTGCAAGTCTAAATAGTCCGTTGTTAGATTGTGCTTTTGTCTGTCAACAAACCATTCCCTTTTGTGAGGGTTATTTATCATTAAAACAATTGATGCAATGGAAACACACCACCAGTATGTGTTGTTAACAACACATTTTGTGAGACCTTGATTTGGATTCATATTTCAAGGATAGTTAATTGATGTATGTTTCTGTCTTATGGAAGAAATATATGACAAGAACCACTGAAGGACTGGAGGTAGCTTTCTCATTTGAAGTGTGACATGTGAATTGTATTTGCTGTCCTTCCTAGAAATATTTTCAAAGTTAAAAATACTTTGGTTTTAAGGCTCGTATGTGGAAGTAGTTTACACTGGGGTGTACTGACCAGTTTCCAGCTCTTGCTCCAAAAGGGTATCAGTCTGTGTGGATCGTGATTTGTATCTGATGGCTCTTATAGCTGTCCTGGGCACCTCAGATGATATCTCAAATGGACGTCTCTGTTTAGACAGGTTAATCTTGCCATGAGGAATACCTCAATGGGAAGTACAGTGTGACTATGTGCTATTTTATGATTTTTAATATCTGCATCAACAACTGCCATCAAGACAGTTTCAGTAGTCTGATTTCCCCTGTTGTGCATACACTATTTTTATTGTTTCTGTGTACAAAACCGAATACGAGAGCCTTTTTCAACATGCAATACCAAAGCAAATAATAAGAAATTTAAATGTTGGAAAGTAATATGAAAAGGGAATTCTTTTGATTAAAAAAAAAATCAGTGTCTATACATTTAGGTCTGTGAGAGTAGTGTCTGATATTTAACATGTGAATGCTTGTCACACTATGGGAAGGTAAAAACAGAAGATTAATTTGCATTACATTATTTCCTGGCTGCAGGATATTTATAAACATTAAACCACTTCATGTATCTTCTTGTCTCCTTGATTCTAATAGCCAGGTACCTTTTAACACTCAATCCCAAGCCAATTTTAAAAACATTTAGTATATTTTCTTCATGTTACAGATTAAGGATTGACGCATATGAAAGCGAGGTGATTTACACAGGATCACTGATAAAATTCAGCAAAAGGCCTCGATCTCCTGAATCCCCACTCTGTGCTCTGGTCACTGGTGGCTCTGTGAATTGTCTCGTCACACCAGTTGCTATACTTTGCCAGATATGGAAGCCTTTTACCACAGCTCAGAGAAGAAGGAACAATTTCTCCTTTTTACTGTTCGGTTAATTACCTTTGCCATGAGTCTCTACTCTCTACATTCATACATCCATCAGACTTATGAGACCTACGAATCAAATAGAAATCTCAGCAAGCACAAGTGTGGAATCTGTAAAACAGATATATCTGATAATCAGTGTTTGGCCCTGGACTGCGTCAGAAGTACTGAAAGTATTCCCATGGGTCTAAAGCTGGGATCAATGGTTCAGATCTTCACGAAACTGGCTGATACATTGTGGCATATATACTTAAGATTCAAAACTCTTTAGAGATTTTCTAGCACTTTTCCCCATGAAAGAGTCTTCTGCGTCACTGCTTTCCAGGTCATTTTCTTAATCCTGGGTATAGACAGCAAAGAATGTCTCCAGCACACCCTTGAGAAAAGGAAAAGGGGAGGCAATGGGGAAGCACATTTAATCCAAGAGAACTTTGAATAGAAGAGCATTGAAGGTTGGTTTTGTTTTATGTTTGTTTTTCTTTTTTAAGAATAACTTTTTTTTTTTTAGCATTTATAATGGAGGACTTTTTCCTAGTCCTAAAATATACTAACCCCTGATATTAATCATAAGTCTTGATCTAATAAATGGATGGAATTTATCAGGCCAAGCTTACATTTATTTCTTAACAAGCATATTGTCATTATTTTGCTTTAATTTTTCCACAAATGTATGTAAGGGTAGCAATTATTTAGATGCATTGTACTGATGAGACAAATACCCTGGAACTTCAACACTGCTTTCAGTACATAATTTTGTTATAATATAGTTCACTATTTATCTTTTTTTTTTTTTTGCCATAATATCAGTATCTCACTAAAAGAAATCCTTTATTTATGAGAATAATCTGTTCAATGCTATGCTCCATAGCCTAATTACCTAACAAATATAAATTTTTGTTCATTTTGAAGCAGACTTCCCTGAGAGCCTGGATTTCAACTCCATGAAGCCAGGACAGTTCTGTGGAAATCAGATGTGCTTTGGGGGTATCACCCTGAACTCAGAGCCATGACCTTGAAATTAAAGCCAGTAAGGGAGGCTGCTCCAATTGCCAACAAACACAGTTCCTTAATGACAATAGTGTGAGACAAAGAACCAACTGGGTAATGTCTGATCTGCCCCTCAGCCCACCCTGGCTGTGCTGAGGCTGTGTCCTGGGCAGACAGGGACCTGGGCAGAAGCGGATTGCTGCCAGGGCATTGCTTAGCTCCTGGATGGTCCTCAAATATGGCCCTTTGTGCCCACCTTCCAGCTAACAGAATAAATGGCCATTTGCAAGGGCAAATACCATTTCTGGTCTCTCAAACAAAAATTAGTGAAGTTTTGGTATTATTTCACCCATTGCTAGTACTCCAGGACAAATCACAACTCAGTTAAAGTAGACGAGGCCCAGAACAACTCTGATGACCTCAGTCGGTACAGACACGAGTCTGTAAATATCGCAGCAAACAAATAACCTTTGAGTTCCATTAGTCACAGAAATTAAGAGACTGAAATGCTAAAGTGCTTGCAGAATCAGACATTTTGCTGGTAGTGTCCTCTAAATGTGGCATAAAGAGTAGGTCTGGAAGAGTGATTTGAGTGACAGTGAAAGGCTTACCAACAAAGCCATTAAAATTATTTTCGTGGCACACAGTGGATACTTTGAATAGATTTCAGTTCAATATGTTCATATGATGTCAAGCTTAGCAATTTATTAGAGAATCTTTACCTAATTTGATGTAATGGATGTTAAAGCCTTTTTCCCTTTGCCTAAATAAGCTGTTTGTGTATTCCTTTTAAATGAGGATAAGAAGAAACGGATTTGTAGAAGATGTTTTTAATTGATTCCAAAGGGAATACCTACCATGGAATCTGCTGACAAGTTCTGTGGGGCTCTAGACTCTAATCATTCAGCATCTATATCTTTTATGACAAGATGCTACAATGCTTAAAAAACTGAATTTAAATTATAAGCAGAGATAATTAATGTCTACTCTTTCCTAATGTCTTATCAATAACTACCAAACCTCCAGTTAGGGCAGGGATCTCTGCGTTGTCTTAGAGACCCAAATTGCACAAAAGCCAACAGGAGCAGAGCTGCTATCAAGCTCCTTGAAAGCTTCAGTCAGACACTGGGTGTTAAATCCTTGATTTTCAGTTACAGGGTACAGATATCAGCACAATATATACAACATGCTGTATCATTTGCCACCCCTGGTTATTTTGGCATCTGTTCCTCCTCAGTTTTCACATAGCTTGACATTCATTCAAAATTAAATAGGGCTAATCCTTTGGCCAGCTTCATGATAGTCATCCTCTTTGTGTGCAGAATCCCTCTAACTCCAGAACTAGTTTCATGACTGAAGGTTGCTCAGAATTAATAATGATCAGGCTTGGCATTTGTAGTGTGATTTAAGGCTAGCTTCAGGCAATAGGAAACAGGAGTCTTGGGATGCTGCTGATATTGATTCACTTTGTAACAAGTGGCCAAGATGTTTAACAACATCATTTTAAAACAAAAGTAGCATTGGTGTTATGCATCACATAGCTGTGGCATAATTTAATGAATGCTCCATATTACATTCTGTAGATTCATCTGTACAAATGGTATGTATTTTATTAGGACATGAATGTATAAGCAGGAATGTAGCCTATAGGATGTATAAAGTAATCTCACTTCTCTTCAACAATGACAGGGACTTAGAAGAAGTATTTCTTCTAGCTTTGGCTACTACACTCCAAAAAGAGCTGTGGACTAATTGCAGAAATCCCTGAGGAGAACAACAAAAACAATCAGAGGTGCAGAAAGCATGTTTTATCATGAAAGATTGACAGAGGAGAGTATGCACAGCCTAAAGCAGAGAAGACTAAGGTGCAACACAATAACGAACACTGGGAGAAAGTGAAAAGGAGACCAAAGCTACATGTGAGTAAACAATGTTCTAGTAACACACAAAGAGGGAAATGCAACAGATTCATTGAGGATAATCTGTCGTATCACTGGATTTCCTGAAGGAGAAGATACCTGCCAGAAATGGCAAGTAGAGTCAATGTGGTCTTTGGGTAGGGACAGAGCACACAAAACTTCACACTGCTTTGTAGTGCTACAATTCTACAGTTCTGTGATTGAAAGATATTACAAGAATGTAAATTGCTTTAGTGTTACTACATTTTCACTGTCCCTTATCAGGTAGGTAAAATTACTGGAGACATAGGCGTTATCTGTACATTAACAACAACATAACCAACACTGTTGGTTGTTATGCCAGGATCCTGCCTATCGCTGCAGAGATGTACTGTGGCCAGAAAGGAAAAAGCCCAGAGAAACACAGCAATTCTACATCTGTAGCTTAGAAAGTAGGGCAAAATATTCTGCTACTTCCACCTCATCAAAGACAGATGGAGATGCACTCTATCCATGCAGGCATGAGCAGAATAGAAGTGACCTGAAGCAGAAGGCCTGTTCAGACTGTCTGGCTGTGAGGTCTCAGTCAAATAACAGTTCGTTTCTTATTTAACTCCTTATCTCCAACATGTTTTCATGGCCTCAAGTATTAGTCAGGTAAAGATCAGACTGTGTATGCCTTTAAAGGGTGAGCAGATGGGCACATCTGTTTGTTTGACAGGAAAACGTATGTGTTGCTTGACCCAGCAAAAGTTTCTTGGTGCAGTGGAAGAATTGCACAAAATGTCTCAGACAGTAGCTAAAAAGCATCCCCAAAAATAGCTCAATAATTGAGATATGATTTTACAAAGCCCACAACAAAATGAGTTTGATAGTTCTAGCTCAGTTAAAGGAACATTGTTCAACTTGATAACTCTGAAATAAGCTGTGCTACCCATGCTCAATGACTCTGTCTTGTTGTGTTACTTGTGAGAGCTGTGACTCTATTTTTTTTTTCAGTGGAAAAAGCTATATCAGAATACACCATGACAGAAGCCAGCCAGAGCCAGTATTTTCGGAAAGGTATTCTACCCATCATGGTTTTTCTGTTTGTTCCGTCTCTCTGTATCTGCTGACAATTTCAGCAGGTAATTTGGCACCTTTCTTGTCAAAGTGATACTGCAGAAGTTAGCTCTTACTGACTCAGGCCTAGAAACATGCCTCCAGTCTTAGCCTTCAGCATCTTATCATGAAGTTATTTTCCAGGCCTTAACAACAACAACAACAACAACAAATTTTTAAAATATATAAAAATAAAAATAAAATAAAATAAAAACAACAACCAAACAAACGAAAACACACACACACACAAAAAACACACCAACAACCCAAACCGCTATTCCTAGCCATCATAGTTATAAAAATGAGATTTCTGTCCCATGTCTAACACTTACAGTGAGATCAGCTGATAGCCTTAATATCAGTAACATCATCGCCTAGCATCAGGCATTGGCACAGGAGAGGAAAATATCTAGCCCTTTGTCCATCAGAAGAGACAATCTTTATCCTCTTTCACAAAGAGGTCCTTGAGCTTGTACTGGCCAATCTGGTACAACACAGCTCTGATTTCTGTTGGAAATATTAGCTCTAGTCCTAAAAGCTGTATAATTACATTAGTGTTGTTCCATGCCTGAGGTAATAAGCTCTGCCTCGCTGCTGCGTGACGGGCTGAAGCTCAGCGCTGCTCCAGCTGCTGCACCCGAAGTGGTACCCGGCACTGGCTCAGCAATAAAAGCCTCACCCAGAGGATTTTTTACAGTTTTCTGTTGGTGCCATACTTTGACCCACAAAAGAAACAGACTGGGGTTTTGGAAGTCCAGAGTAACCAACTCTCCCTGTTAAATGAGTGGAAGCTTTAATATTGCTGAAAATCAGACCCAGTGCCCACATCATGAGGGCATCTGGAATGCTAGTCACGCAAGTCTTGCTTACTCACAGCACTGTCTCTGGATATTTTTATAAAATCTACATTCTCAGCAATAAAATATGTGTTGCTATGGGGCATCTGTTTATGTTTTTATGTGAACGATAATTACACTGGAGTTCCTTCTGTCTGTAAAAATGGCAGAGTTTTTCAGCAAGCCTACAAACAATTATCAATTAAGTGTAAGAATACTCTCAATTTTACATAAGAAAATAACAATATATGGGATAAACTGGTGTGAGCAGTTATCCAGGCAATTGTAAGTGTAAATCACATGTTTGGTATGTGTGACAAAATACAGTTTTGTCCCTTTATAATCTTGTAATCTCAGCTCCCCTCTGAGCTCAGGAGACATACTACTATACTCACCTGTTAACTCTCAGACCTCATAGGAAACTGTCCTAGGCTGGGCAGATCTCAACCTGCATTTCTTTGAGCAACAAATGCCAGGCAAGTGTCAGAAATATGATATCATTCAAAACAGATAGGTAGACAGGTAGATGATATTTGTTTGAGACAATTCTATTTTGACACTCCCAGGCTTCAAACACTGCGGAAATAAAGTTTTTACAGTGAATAAAAGAGCAAAAAGAAAGTAAAATACATTTTGCTCACACACTGCAAGCATTAACCCTGTGAGACAAAGTCTACAGGAACAGAGTCTCTTACAGTCCAGCTTTTTAATTTGTGTTTGATCTTTTTGCCCCAAAGACACTCCAGCACTACCATAGCCAGTGGTGCAGATGCTATTTGTTAACTGTCCCCTCGCTTATTTTCCTTTGGTGAACCCAGTCATACTTCTTCATATGAAATTTGTTTGCCTCCATTAGCTCACCCATCAAAGACACTTACATAAAGCTCTCTGAAAATGCTACCAATGGTCTCACAGCTATATGAACAATCTGTGATCCTGGGGTTTTGGCCCTGTATCGTAGACAGTCCCTCCGAAGCTGAATGAGGATAATGTCTTTTCTACAGAGCTGGCTTCTACATTTTATTTCCATCTGCCCCAGGTTCCTGTCTTAAAAAAACCCACAGATTTACAACCTATTTATTCTGGTTAGAGATGTCAATTTGTGTCCAGTACATCTTTCCTTTAAGAAAGATAGGGTTCATGTTTTCTTACAGCTTCCCGACTTTGTTCTGTTCTCTGTCCAACATAATTGCTGACAGATTAATGCCCATCTGCCACAGTTTCACACTGTTCATTTTTAGTGAAAATATTCTGTACTTACTCTTCTGGGTGTTACAACCTGAAAAGAACTGAATTCAAGTCCATAATAATAGCATTACCAGAATTAGATAGATATCAGTAAAAGTCAAGGAAGCATTACATATGTATAGATATACGTTCTTTGAAACACCATGGTTGGACAGAGTAAATTACCAGCGGCTCTTGGATAGGGTGTGTGTGACAGAAAGCAACCACAAAGCTGGGAAGCAGAGACCTTGGACATACAGAAATAGGAGGGGGCCAGAGACCCCGCAGGGAGAGGCATGGATAGTCATTGATACGTGTGCAGCAGCCTAGTGAAGCTGCCCACGGCAGACAGCATGGATGGAGTGTCCTTAAGGTCTATCTGTAAGATAGCCACAAAAGCAACTGGTTGTCTTTATCCTATACTTCAGAATCAGGTGTGCAAAACATATGGCTCAGATCCTGCCCTGAACTCCTGCCTTAGTGCTGTGGCAGTAGTACGATAACAATTAGTATTGTGGTAATACTGTCTTACTACCATAAAAATAACTGTGTTTTGGTGCCTGACAGTGCATGACTGATCTGGATACCTGGTTTTGAGGATTGGCTGTTAATTCTGCATGCATTAATTGATGAAGGATGTCGGCAATCTAGGAAATTGAGTACTACTGGAAATCTGCCACGACGAAGGAAACATCCTCTATCTTGCTCTCATGATCTCGTTGCAATTCAGCCTCAACAGCCTAAGTACCTAACTGAAACATTTGTCTTTTCACCTTCACCATTTGACGGTAACACTTCTAAGTATCCAGAAAGCCTGTGTAATCAGGAATCAGCCAAGAGGTAGTAACCAGATGTATAACAGAAAAAAAAATTGAGCAATGGACTGAAAGGATCACAACCTTTGTCTCATCATCTCTAGGACGCAGGAGAATTAATTCTCAGCTAGAACCATGGATCTCACAATGGGGTCCAAATCCATGGACAGAGCATGGGTCATTAGAAAATGCAAAATGAATTCTTATGTCTAACTGTTTATATGAAATAAGAAATTCATTTACAAGAATCCAATGAGTTCAAAAGATGAGACATTTCGGTATTGCCTTGTAGAGGAGAAGAAGAAGAAACCAGAGGTATGATAGAAGACACTGAAAATGGGATAAAAGAAGGAAAAAAAAAAAAAAGGAAAAAAAAAAAAAAAAGAANAGGAGTTGAAAAAAGAACCAGAGCCCAGAACATGAACTATGGGAGTCAAAATAGAAGGTAGAAGAATATGGACCCAGATAATGTAACACAAAAGGATTCTGAGTGGCAGAACTGCTGATGTTTCTAGAAAAAAAGAACATAATATAGGGGAAAAAACGAGGTAACCAATTCCTATGAGAGGAAGCAAGAGAAGCACGAGCTAAACAAAAAAGTAAGTGAAGGCCAGGCTACTTCACAAGTTGTGCTGGACGACAGAAAGAGGAACCAGAGGAGAAATCTGATCACATGCTGAGTTACCAGGAAATACGACAGTTTGAAAACATTTTTTGAAATACCAGCTTTAAAAAATAAGCACCAAAAATAGGTATTGCAACAGTTGTACGAGTGAGGAATAACTTAACTTCAATGGAGAAGTCTGATATGACCCAAATTTTGTAGGAGTTAATGAGAGTCCACTCACTTCATTACAAAAATAATTCAGATTAGTAACATTAAAACAAGCACAAGAAATGGTAAAACTAGTGATCACCAAATTAATTTCCAAACCAGAAGGAGAAAAGAACAAGTGAACAAATTGCTGTTTGAAACAGAATTGGACATCAATCATGTTAGAACAAACGAAAAAGGACTTAGGATCCTTAAACAGGAAAAACATACAAATTGGTTAGTAGCGCTGGAGGAATATCCAGGGCTAAACAGTGAAGGTCAAACCTGAAATGATCAAGGACCCCAACAAAGTTTGGCTGGGCTTTACTTACTCAAAAATGCAAAGTAACTTGAAAGGTAAAAGCGTATTACGGAAGGAAACTTAACAGGTCTGACAGTTCATTTAAGGTGCTGGTAAATTGTTGGTAAGTTGTTTCACAGTGTCGAACAAAAAGCAACGTAAAAGTGCCAGGGAATATACACAGGAAAATAAATTATTGGGGACTGCAGCCAGATTAGTGACTAAGAATGATGTGAAATATCTATAAAGAGGGTTTGAAACTAGTTGTGTATGAAGGGCTAAATCAGGCAGAGAAAATTACTAAGCCTACTAAATCTGGCAACCATGAAACTGGAGAATTTTTGAGGTATTATTTGAAGAGATGAAGAAATTTTAGAAGATGATATGTGAGGTAAAAATCTACCAGTCTAATAAGAGGAAAAAAAACTTATTCAAGTGGCAGCATTTTCTAATCAATGACTAAAGGGTCAAAAAACATTCACAGGTAAATAGGATCACGGATAAGACTGCAGGAGAAATAACTGTGTATCCAGCAACCAGGTGAAAATGTCAGCCTGGTCCTAAAAGATACTGGAGACAAAAGAATGGGATGGCAAAAGAAACAGGAAAAGAATAAATCAAGCAATTAAATGATTGATTATTATTCTTGAAGGGACGTGAAATTCATGGATAGAAATTAGTAAAATGGAAAGATAGAGACCTAAGTACTTTATTGAGTAGTGTAGCAGGCAGTGAGTGGCACATTAAGAAAATATACATCTCAGATCCATATCTCATGTATTTGCATTTATCATTGATGGGCAACGAAATGATGAAATATTTCTACAGTGAAATGGAAGTTTACACATTTTAGAACCTGACGAAGGAGACCCATGTTCTTTCTAATATCCACTTCTTTGTTAGTTTCAAGTGTTATAAAAATGGCAGAAGAATCCATCTGGATTATTACCTGGTCTGTGTGATGTGCTGGTATGCAAAACTTGTTACAAAATATAATTTTCCAAGGCTTAAAAGAAGTGAAAATACAGAAATGTCTACTTTGGTGAGTTTTATTACGGAAGTTTGCACACCCTTACATGCAGCTTTACACTATGATGGGAAAGAGGGTGGTTTGTGTGGTGCTATATTGGGAATATTTTAAAGTAAGTACGTGTAAGTTAATAGCCTCACACTTGTCATAGGAAAATATTTACTAAGAAATTTTAGAAGCCATAAAGTACCTAACTGTGAAGATACATTGATAATCAAAACACTACAAAACTGTATGATATGCAAGCATGTACCAATCTAGTAGAAAGATTCTTTTGTTTTCAAGGATCTAATCAAGTAGCTTTAGAGATGGACAACAATTATTATCCTGCTTCAGAAAAACAGTAGCAAATATCCATCACCATGAAGAACCACTCAATGTAAAAGTTATCTTTTTCAGTCTGGAAAAAGCACATACTTTATGTACTTTGTCATGTGGTATCTTGGCAGTTAGACCACACTTTGTAATTGAAAACCGTCCAAAGATGTTTGGTGCTCTGTGCACTCAATCAGATGGATTCAAGTGCATAATCAAACATACAATTCTGCCACTACAGTAATTGAAAATAACACACAGGTTTTACGCTGATTTAAAACTTTACTCCTAGAGGGCAAACGGATGGAAGAAATGATGGAAAAAATCTTATATCTATGTCTACAGTGAATTATTCAATAACAGAATTCCAGCAAAATTAAAAGAAGATTGGATAAATCCAGCAAAATATCACAACATGGGCATCACAATTCTAAACAATATATGGTGGGTTTTTAATTAAATTAGATATTTCACAGTTCCACAACACCTAAGCTATCATGTGTATTATTTCATGCATTTATTGTATTACCAATAATATAGGCTGGAAAACTGCTATGTATCATTATAATATTTAAGTATTTATCAAAAACATTTGCATATTACAGCAAGATTATCTGCAAATAATTATCAAAAAGTTGGTATCTGACAAGGCAAGACTAAATCATTCAGAATACACTGTCCAGTCAGCAGGCACACAGCAATAACCAGCCAACACAGGTCAGGGAGTGTACGGTTTATCCCACTGAATCGTAAGACCACAGTCACCTGAATATGTCCTGGTAAAGGAGAAGATGGTCATAACCTGAATAGAACCCCATTCAAAACCCTTAACATTGCAACAATGTGATAAATATTTATAAATAAATGAAAACAATATGTTGTATATGTATATGCTTTGAAACACCATGGCTGGGCAGAGCAAATGACTGGTGGCTCTAAAGGACATACATAGCAGAAAGCAATCCCGAGGCTGCAGCAGAGGCCTCCAATACAAATGGGGAGTGGAGACCTTAGAAGTACAGGAAGGGGAGGGGGCCCGAGAGCCACGAGACAGACAAGATGGCTGTGCATTAATACAGACCTTTAGCAACCTAATGTAGCTGCCTATAACAGATAGCATACGTGGGGTGTTTTCAAGGTGAATTTTTTATCACATTGCCACAAAAACAAATGGTTGCCCTTCCCTTCTATGTCACAGTCATGCTTGCCCACTACACGGGTAAGTTCTGAGTAACACCTTTCAAGGGACCTGCGTTTTGGTGCTTGGTCTAATGCTTTGTCAATTGTATTTGACTGGTGTAGTTGTACGTTTTTGAGGACCGGCTGTTAAATTTAGATGTATGGGCAATGACTGGCTGAAAAGATGAATTAAAACTCTGCTTTTTTGTCCGTTGTCTTTGAAATTTACAGTTTTTGAGGATGTGTAGGTCAATAAATTCAGAGTTCTAAATATGAATGTTAACCTCAGAAGGCTGGTCACCTAAAGACAAGGATGGATTTGAAGGGTTCAGAGGGCAATACAAATGAAAACACACTGTTTTAGTTGTGGTGAAGCCATTGGCTTTGGCACTATTCATTTAAGAGTAATTTGTCATCAATGTTAGGAATACTGTCTTGCTGCAGCATTTAATGTGATTGCAGGGACGTTTTAAAACAACTCTCAATATGACATGTAATCAAAGAAGTTTGTGAAGCCCTTCAGCGGAGAGAAATCCCTACTGAGTTGTATAGAAGTGTGTTATAAATGAATAAGGAGTGTCTGAGCTGAGACCAAATGTCCATTGCTAGCCAACTTTATTTTGTGGTGGATTAATATTTCTTATTCCAAAGCTCAGCATTCATAAATTGTTCTGGAAAACATCACAGTTATTTTAAAAGGTCTATAGCAGTATAAATTTCTCTATGCAAAACGGCTGTTTAACAAGATTGCCTCCTTGAACTTTTCACATGATTGTGATAGCAACTTTCATTTAGTAATGGAAGTTTTATAGCGGATTTTCCCGCTACTCCTACATCTCTGTTTGCTATTATTTTATGGAGAATACTTTACAAATTAGGTCTCTGAAACAAAGGAAGAGACATTTAGTGTCATTCCCAGACTGCTATGTGGTGTGTTAGCAGGGCTGCCCAGGAGACAGCATGCAGAAGAACCCCAGCCCACACGGACTGCAATGTTGGGCTGTACCTAGTGGGCCCATCTGCGTGAGGATTAATTCAATGGTCATTGTGGTCCTGGATGAGAAACTCCTTTTGTGTTACCCCTGCTTAGACTCAAATTAGGAAGAACAGAAGGGTCATGAGGAATTGTTCCTCTTTATTCATGGTATGTGGTTAGGTTTTACTGTGATAGTGATCATTTAAGTGAAAAAGAGGGAGGACTAAGGAGCAAGTGGTTAGGAAGGCATCTGAAGCTTCATATACACTACATCCATCATATTGTAGCTGGATGAATTTTGGAAATTGTGAGCGACTGACTATTTTCTCAGCTCACCATGCACGGAAGGCACTCACTTGGTATTTTAGGAAATGTCTCATGTATTTCATCTGGTGAATTACTGGGTAATTTTACGTTAAATTGTTGAATTCCCTCAGGGCAAGAAGTAAAGATATTTTGAGTTTTTTGATGAAGAAGATAGTAGAAAGAAGGAAAAAATATCTGGAGAAAAGAAGACAGAGTTAAGTGTAGAGCAACACTTAGAAAAGCAGAAGAGAAGTGTGAGTAACACAAGTGAAGAAATGATTTATTTATCTTTTATTTTTCCAAGTGATATGTCTTTGTGAAGTCTGTAACAAAAGAAAAACTTCGAGTTTGCTTGATCTGCCATTTTTCATTTCGTGAAGGTTCATTTTTTTTTTTCAGAGAAAGGCAGTAATATTTCTCCTAGCAACCAAATTGTGAAATGCTCTAACTTTGAACTTTGGTGAAAAGACTCGTCTTCACAGGCAAGCATCTTCTTTCTGAGCAGTTTAAAAAACAAAACAAAACAAAACAAAAAACTTTTTTTTCTTTTTTTTTTTTTACCAGAAAAAAGAAGCTTTTATTCTCACCAAATATCCAAAACTTCACAGAAGCTTTAGGGTTTTTTTTAATCAGTCCAAAAGAATATTTTGCACATTCCTAAATGTGACATGATGAACAATTCTCAACTTTCAAGGCTGGGTCATCCTTCTGAACCAGGGTCATCCAAAGTCAATGCACTATCCACAGCAATGACAGTGTGAAGCTTATGATCAATCATTTCTTACACATGGGATAAAGACATTAAACTCCATTTTTCTTCGAGATGCACTCATTAAATTACACAAAAATTAGGGGGAAAGAATCAGTCTTGAGACACACAGAATGTCATGGCTCTGATTGAGATGGCTTGTGCTTACTTAAAGATGGAATTTGATATAGTAGTTGTACATTATTGACTGAAAACTGTTTTGATTCTATCTGCGTGGTTTCATAGCAGCAACCTTCACTTCAATGCATAGTGGCATCACTGTAATTAAATTTAACTCATAAAAGAAAGCTAATTTTAAAAACTTTTAATTTCTTTTTGTTTCTATATAAATGCTAACATTGAAAATTCTTAGCTCATAGTATGCACAGCAGGAGCCAAGCAACTAAATATGCAGTTCTACCTCCAGACCCCTTAAATTGTCTACTGTTGAGGCACATCATCTACATTAAAAGGACACAATTCCATCAGTGTGTCCTCATTCATTACTGTGGCAAGTGAAGAGATGCACGATCAGATTACAATTACACTGTGTAAATGCAAAGGATCAGAATAAGACCTCAAAGACATATACTCTGGGCTTCTCAAGTAAAAGAGTTCCAGAATGTTATGTAAAATATTATGTGGCATTTAATCTTCTAAGAGGTGTAAAGAAAATGTCTTCTACTTTATACATTTAAAGGGAAAAGTCTTTTGTTCATCACATTGGACAGAACTTTTATCCTTAAACTGTCAAGATGATAAAGACACCAGCATACATTTAAATTCCTTACCTCGAAAGATGGTAGATGATGTATGCAAAAGAAAACCAGAGTGCACAAGAAATTTCTTTACACAGTCTCCGTACCATGGAAGAAAGTGAACGTAAAAAAAAAGGGTGTGTTTTTTAAGCTAATATTAATGCATGGTGAGGCCAAGAGGCAAGAAAATCCAGCCAACTACAGGTTTTTTCTTAATAAGAAAAAGGTGCTTTTTTTGAGATAGAAGACTTTTTTTTGCTTTGCTTTTGCTTATATTGATGGACTGTGAAGGTCAAAAAGAGATTGATCCACAGAGGCCAGTAGAAGCTAGAAGTAATTTAATTAGAGTTGTCCAAATCTGAAATATCTTCTAATCCGATTATATACCTATTTCTTGAGGGACAGTGTGTCGGTATCTATATTTGCTACAGAAAGATAATTTTTGAAATCTAAAAGGATTCAGTTATCAACTCATTTTTAAGAAGCACGAGTCACAAAAAAAAATTCCCTGAGAATGTTTCCATAGTTAAAAAATAGTATATGTTAGTTTATATTTCAAATTAACTGTATTCATGTGCGTATGTATGTGTGTTTATTTGTGTGCATTGTATCTACATTACATAAAATAGTCTTGTTGAGTCCAAGTAAGCAGAGACACTTTTGGTTAGATGTGCCATGTGAGGATCTGTTTTAGTGCTGTGCTACCTGCCTTATGTAGCTGGCATGATTCATCATAACAAAGGACATACTCTGGGACATTTAAAGAGATGTAATTTTGTCTAACTGTCCTAATATTAAATAGACAAAATGCTTTCTGTGAAGGGGAAGACTGTCATCCATCAAAGATTTTTAATCCCTGCTTTGCCATGGTCATCCTTTTAGGGTTTTAAAGGTACAAAATGTACATTAACTGTAAGTACAAAGACGGAGGTGACTTTTAACAACTGTGAAAGCAAATGAGGCATCATGTGAAGGCGAATATGCTGCAAATGAAAGCAGAGAGGCTGGGAAGCAAATTGTACTGTCCACTGAAGGGCAGCACGGTCTGCCTCAGAGAGACCGCAGGCTGCAGAGAAAGGTTTTCTTCCCGCCGCCCCATAACAGTAATGATACAGAGAAGTTTCTAAGGATGCATCTCATCCTCAGATAAGCAGGTTTTGCAGCCCTTCCTAACACAGTAGAACAGGATTTGTCTGAAAAGTGTTCAGTAGAATTTTTGAAGTAAAGTAGGTTTGGGTGTATAGGAAGTACAGGAGTGTAGGTGGATCCCTTCCTTTCCCTGTGCCTATTTGTAGCACCAAAACAGAAACAAATGGGTTTTTATAAGACATTGAGTTATATTTTTTAAAAATGTCCCCGCCTTTCACTTCTTGAATCCAAAGCCAGAAATAGCAGTGCTGAAGTTCTGTGAGAAAGATCGTTCTTGAACTTCTGGGAAATACCATCATTATCTCTATGAAATCTGTTGCTGTGAGATTTGGAGATGTTTAGCTTACTGCAGAAATCTGGATGTTCTTCAGATAAGGAATTGAACATTTGTCTCATTACTAGATGCAAATCTCCACTCTGAGGTACACCCATTAACAGTTAACCTGTTGAAGTATATTGAAGCATAACTATCATACAAATCTGGTAGGGTGTCCTTGACGTGAATGTTTGCAATACTGACTTTAAAAGATTTATAAATATAGATGGACTGGTGATGTCAGCCAACATGATTAAGATGCTGCCTAAATCAACGTTACCACTGAGTTGCCCACAAACGACACAGAAATTATTTTATTTTTAGAAATAAAATATCAGCGATAAAACCCACTCTGCACTGAATATTGTGTCTCCTGAGATTTTACTTTTTTACCTTAGATGAGCAACTGATACAAACAGCAATTAAGAGCTTACCTTAAGCAAAAACCTAAATTTGATGTGCCTTGCCAAGCAGGAAAGAAGTTATTCATGTACCTAAAATTTGTCTTGCTATTAGGCAAAGAATTCAAAATTTTAAATTTATATCCATGCAAATCGCATCCCCATATAACAGTTTTGCAAATCAAGAAATGTGCTCTGCTTTTTGAAGCTTGCTGCATCTTGGAAAACAGATAATATATTCTTCTGTCTCACTGGTTATTTCATTGGGCAACTAAATTTCTTGAAGAGTATTGGGCAGACCATGCATTCCAAATGATAATTATGCCAGCATGATGACGACTGGTTTTACCTTGAATGTTTCCCCGGAAAGTGCATTTTTACTAAGCTGCTAATAATATGGCTCAATCTCCCAGAGGGGTAAAAAATACTTTCCCAGGAGCTGTGTTAGTCCACGCTGAATGAGGGCTCTAAGAACAACCCCAGTGAGAAGTCACACGAAAGCTTTTTTAGTTAAAAA